>OY992881.1:17276720-17361720 GCA_963921405.1 Cepaea hortensis
TATATGTTTTTTCCCAGAGCGTAGCGGACACCTATAACGGGGTGCTCAGAGAATAGAGACTACTGTATGATTTTGCTTTGAACTAGACTCTTTAGCGACGGACAGATAATCCTCTACCGCTACACTGCTGAATCTTGACTCTTTTAAAAAAATGCCCCCGAAGCAGTGTCCTGCTGGTAGTGCCATAAAATTTTATAAGCCTGAATGAACGGTCAATCTTCCTTCACCTTCGCAGGCGACGAGTAGAGACGTCGACCCCTCGCCCTTCCTTGCTCTTGGCTACATCCTAATCTGCCTCTTCGCAGATGTGACGTTCCAGTACCGGCCGTGCGTACCCAGCTGGTTGTGGGGCTTGGAGAGGGGAAGGAGAGTTCTGACACAGTCCCCGTGGAGAGGACACGTTGGTATCTGGTCGGGAGAGAAGCCTTTTAACGAATATCACTTTAATAGATACATGCTTTCTTCTTTCTTTTTCTTCTTCTTCTTCTTCTTCTTCTTCTTCTTCTTCTTCTTCTTCTTCTTCCTCTTCTTCTTCTTCTTCTTCTTCTTCTTCTTCTTCTTCTTCTTCTTCTTCTTCTTCTTCTTCTTCTTCTTCTTCTTCTTCTTTTTCTTCTTCTTCTTCTTCTTCTTCTTCTTCTTCTTCTTCTTCTTCTTCTTCTTCTTCTTCTTCTTCTTCTTCTTCTTCTTCTTCTTCTTCTTCTTCTTCTTCTTCTTCTTCTTCTCCTCCTCCCCCTCCTCTTCTTCTTCTTCTTCTTCTTCTTCTTCTTCTTCTTCTTCTTCTTCTTCTTCTTCTTCTTCTTCTTCTTCTTCTTCTTCCACCTCCTCCTCTTCTTCTTCTTCTTCTTCTTCTTCTTCTTCTTCTTCTTCTTCTTCTTCTTCTTCTTCTTCTTCTTCTTCTGCTTCTGCTTCTTCTTCTTCTTCTTCTTTTTATTCTTCTTCTTTTTCTCTTCTTCTTCTTCTTCTTCTTCTTCTTCTTCTTCTTCTTCTTCTTCTTCTTCTTCTTCTTCTTCTTCTTCTTCTTCTTCTTCTTCTTCTTCTTCTTCTCGTCCGCGATCATCTTTTGCCGTGCGTCTATTCCAGCATGGATCACAAACAGAACGGTGCATACCAACCGTTGGATGGCGTGGATGTCCGTCTTCTAGTCCTGTAACACTTCGGCCAACATCTTCCGACCTCGACGGTTGAGGCTTCTTTTCTGGATTCCTCCTCACATAGACAGATTGCCTGCCCGTGCTTATAGGACACATTATAATATAACATAAAGTAATGCAGTTTTACAGAACACAATTACGGAAAGCATAGGGCGTTGCGGCGACTAGCCTTCATCAGCAAACAAATACACAAAACACAGCATATAAACACGGGGACGACACAACAGTGACGACATTAAGGCATAAGAACGGAATTAGAAGAATGGGAGGATGGGGGAAAATTACAACAATGAAAAGAACATGGGGGAAAAGTGTACTTATCTCTGAATCACAGACTTCGATACTGAGTTATTTTATATTGTTTACATTTCCACAGCTTTACCGCATTCCACTAATTTTATAGGATGTATACCATTTTTAGGGTTCTTCCTGCTGAGAGATAATATGCTTCGGACTAAAGAATTTCAACGCACATTTATTCGGCACGATTTATTAGCAACAACAACAACAACAACAACAACAATATACAATTGGACTGCCTGGTGCTCATAAACTGTTCCAACGATTCACGCATTTGTCGACCCGTGTCTTCATCAACCTTGATCTGCCTGGTTGTCACAACCTGTCCCAGATGCTCTTCTCTCATGATGTGATCAACAATGATGAATGTCTGACGTGAGCACTCACTTGCCTTCGCGAAGAAGCCCGTTGCAGTACTTGAATAATGATTTTCTCAACAGTCCGTGGCTTTCTTAGCTGTCCTTTGGGATTCTTATTCAGTCATAAAATCCCTAACTGATTCAGTGCCAAATAAAAATGGTAGATTTCTACCAAATATGGCGCACAATCAAATGAACAAGCATAATTATGTATACTCCCATTCACTGAACATTTAAATTTGCGGAAGAAACCATGAAACGAAATAAAAATATGACGATTACCCTGTATGGCTTTTATATTCCTTGTGTCCAAATGGGCGGTCATATTTGGCGATACATTCGTACTATCCTTCGGCTCCGAATCAGTTAACTGTCCTTGGGATACTGTTTTGTCCGTTGAATACTTATCCTGTCATGGGATTCTTATCATGTCATGAATTTATTATCTGTCCATTGGATTCTTATCCTGTCAGAGGAATCTTATCCTGTCATGAATTTATTATATGCCCATAGGATTCTTATCCTGTCATGGGATTCTTATTCTGTCTAGAATTTATTATCTGTCCATTGGATTTTTATCCTGTTATGAATTTATTATCTGTCCATTGGATTCCTATCCTGTCTTGAATTTATTATCTGTCCATTGGATTCCTATCTTGTCTTGAATTTATTATCTGTCCATTGGATTCTTATCCTGTCATGAATTTATTATTTGTCCATGCGTTTTTTTTTTTTACGTGTTCATGAGATTCTTTCCTTTACGGCCATATGATTCTTAACCGTCCATGGGATTCATATGTGATCATGGAATTCTTATCTGTCCATGGAGCTCTTATCTTGCCTTATATTTCTTATCCAGTTTTGGGGTTTCTTATCCATTTTGGTCTTTTTAGCCATCTATGGGAGTCTTATCTGGCCATGTGATTATTACCCAGTCATAGGATTCCTAACTGTCCATTATCTCATTAGCCACCCATGTGTGTTATGACTAGATTCGTTGCCAGTCATGGGAAATGGGAGGTCTAACACTCACTGGTCAGCGGTTTAAATGTCATAGCACCAGGTTTACCTCTAGCATTTGATTAACAATTTCTTTCGTTTTAACCCTGACTATAATTGTTGTTTTTAAATGACATTTGGACACATGTCTAACATGATACGAGTTAGGGGCGCCGAGGCTGCGCGACGGCTAGCCAGCTTGCCTGCCGCCCCGATCCTCTATGTTCGAATCCTCATCGAGACAAGAAATTTTATTTAAAAACTGACCCGTTCTCCCATGTCATCTCATCATGTCATCTCATCATGTCATCTCATCATGTCATCTCATCATGTCATCTCATCATGTCATCTCGTCATGTCATCTCATCATGTCATCTCATCATGTCATCTCATCATGTCATCTCATCATGTCATCTCAGCATGTCATCTCATCATGTCATCTCATCATGTCATCTCATCGTGTCATCTCAGCATGTCATCTCATCGTGTCATCTCATCATGTCATCTCATCATGTCATCTCATCATGTCATCTCATCATGTCATCTCATCATGTCATCTCATCATGTCATCTCATCATGTCATCTCATCATGTCATCTCATCATGTCATCTCATCATGTCATCTCAGCATGTCATCTCATCGTGTCATCTCATCATGTCATCTCATCATGTCATCTCATCATGTCATCTCATCATGTCATCTCATCATGTCATCTCATCATGTCATCTCATCATGTCATCTCATCATGTCATCTCATCATGTCATCTCATCATGTCATCTCATCATGTCATCTCATCATGTCATCTCATCATGTCATCTCATCATGTCATCTCATCATGTCATCTCATCATGTCATCTCATCATGTCATCTCATCATGTCATCTCAGCATGTCATCTCATCATGTCATCTCAGCATGTCATCTCATCATGTCATCTCATCATGTCATCTCATCATGTCATCTCATCATGTCATCTCATCATGTCATCTCAGCATGTCATCTCATCATGTCATCTCATCATGTCATCTCATCATGTCATCTCATCATGTCATCTCATCATGTCATCTCATCATGTCATCTCATCATGTCATCTCATCGTGTCATCTCATCATGTCATCTCATCATGTCATCTCATCATGTCATCTCATCATGTCATCTCATCGTGTCATCTCATCATGTCATCTCATCATGTCATCTCATCATGTCATCTCAGCATGTCATCTCAGCATGTCATCTCATCATGTCATCTCATCATGTCATCTCAGCATGTCATCTCATCATGTCATCTCATCATGTCATCTCATCATGTCATCTCATCATGTCATCTCATCATGTCATCTCAGCATGTCATCTCATCATGTCATCTCATCATGTCATCTCATCATGTCATCCCACCTTGTTCCTCTTGTACCTTGCGATGGTGGGGTGAAGCATACACATCCTGAGAGTGCCCGTTTATGGTATATGGAGATTCCCATATACTCTGCTATTCCATCTGTCTATCGTTTACGTGGCCGGCCTCTTCTTTTGACCTCCCATATCGATCTATCCTAAAAGGGGGACCGGGCCATGGTCTGGGAAGTAAAAGCGGCTTGAAGGATGTTGACCACATCAGCCATATAGTTGTGACTGGGTTATGAAAATATGGGACTAGAAACATATATCAGCGGGCCTCAAGAAGTGACCTCTCATTTTTAAAATAACCAATAGTTTACTGATTATTATGATCTTATTTTACTGTTACGTGCTAAAGAAAATCGTGAAGATATGTATGTATGTTGGTTGGTTGGTTGTTTGGTTGGTTGGTTTAATGGAAGGTTGGTTGGTTGGTTTGGAGATAAATGTGTTAGTTTGTTAGTTGATTTGCTGGTTGGTTGCTTGCTTGGATGGTTGGTTGGTTCGTAGGTAGTTTGGCTGGCTGGTTGTTTGGTTAATTGGATGGTTTGTTGCTTGCTTGCTTGCTTGTGTTCGTTGGCTTGAGCTCCAACGCGAAGTCCTGTATGTCGGATGAATACATCCTGTTGTCCAACATCAGTGTGATGTCATACAGGACCTGAGGTTTGCGTGAGTATCCGTTGTCTTATGTCTGGCTTATTGGTGTGCAGACTGGTGATCCCTCGCCGTACAGGCAGACACTCTCCGACTTCGGAGGAATCGGCTATCCTACTGACTTTAGCCAGGACCCCGAAGGGACCTGTTGCCCAGGACGCTCGGCGAGGACGCGTCAATAGATCTTGGCCAGTATATAACTCGGCCCTGGTGCCTTGGAAACACCTCTGTTGCCCAGGACGCTCGACGAGGACGCGTCAATAGGTCTTGGCCAGTATATAACCCGGCCCTGGTGCCTTGGAAACACCTCTGTTGCCCAGGACGCTCGACGAGGACGCGTCAATAGGTCTTGGCCAGTATATAACCCGGCTCTGGTGCCTTGGAAACACCTCTGTTGCCCAGGACGCTCGACGAGGACGCGTCAATAGGTCTTGGCCAGTATATAACCCGGCTCTGGTGCCTTGGAAACACCTCTGTTGCCCAGGACGCTCGACGAGGACGCGTCAATAGGTCTTGGCCAGTATATAACCCGGCTCTGGTGCCTTGGAAACACCTCTGTTGCCCAGGACGCTCGACGAGGACGCGTCAATATGTCTTGGCCAGTATATAACCCGGCTCTGGTGCCTTCGAAACACCTCTGTTGCCCAGGACGCTCGACGAGGACGCGTCAATATGTCTTGGCCAGTATATAACCCGACTCTGGTGCCTTGGAAACACCTCTGTTGCCCAGGACGCTCGACGAGGACGCGTCAATATGTCTTGGCCAGTATATAACCCGGCTCTGGTGCCTTGGAAACACCTCTGTTGCCCAGGACGCTCGACGAGGACGCGTCAATAGGTCTTGGCCAGTATATAACCCGGCTCTGGTGCCTTGGAAACACCTCTGTTGCCCAGGACGCTCGACGAGGACGCGTCAATATGTCTTGGCCAGTATATAACCCGGCTCTGGTGCCTTGGAAACACCTCTGTTGCCCAGGACGCTCGACGAGGACGCGTCAATATGTCTTGGCCAGTATATAACCCGGCTCTGGTGCCTTGGAAACACCTCTGTTGCCCAGGACGCTCGACGAGGACGCGTCAATATGTCTTGGCCAGTATATAACCCGGCTCTGGTGCCTTGGAAACACCTCTGTTGCCCAGGACGCTCGACGAGGACGCGTCAATATGTCTTGGCCAGTATATAACCCGGCTCTGGTGCCTTGGAAACACCTCTGTTGCCCAGGACGCTCGACGAGGACGCGTCAATATGTCTTGGCCAGTATATAACCCGGCTCTGGTGCCTTGGAAACACTTCTGTTGCCCAGGACGCTCGACGAGGACGCGTCAATATGTCTTGGCCAGTATATAACCCGGCTCTGGTGCCTTGGAAACACCTCTGTTGCCCAGGACGCTCGACGAGGACGCGTCAATATGTCTTGGCCAGTATATAACCCGGCTCTGGTGCCTTGGAAACACCTCTGTTGCCCAGGACGCTCGACGAGGACGCGTCAATATGTCTTGGCCAGTATATAACCCGGCTCTGGTGCCTTGGAAACACCTCTGTTGCCCAGGACGCTCGACGAGGACGCGTCAATATGTCTTGGCCAGTATATAACCCGGCTCTGGTGCCTTGGAAACACCTCTGTTGCCCAGGACGCTCGACGAGGACGCGTCAATATGTCTTGGCCAGTATATAACCCGGCTCTGGTGCCTTGGAAACACCTCTGTTGCCCAGGACGCTCGACGAGGACGCGTCAATATGTCTTGGCCAGTATATAACCCGGCTCTGGTGCCTTGGAAACACCTCTGCGTCCCGTTTGTTGCTTGGATAGTTGTTTGGTTGGTTGGGTGGGTGATTGGTTGCTTGGATGGTTGGTTGGTTAGTTGATTTGTTGGTTAGTTGCTTCATTGGTTGGTTATTTGGTTGGTTGGTTGGTTGACTGATTGGTTGTTTGGTTGCTTACTTGGATGGATGTTTGGTTGGTTAGTTGACTTATTGGTTAGTTGCTTGTTTGGTTAGTTCATTGCTTGGTTGGTTGGCTGATTGGTGGTTTGGTTACTTGTTTGCTTTCATAGTTGTTTGGTTAGTTGGTTGGGTGGCTGGTTGGTGTTCGATGGTTGATTTGGGTGATTAATTGGTTGATTGATTTGTAGGTTGGTTGGTTGGTGGCTGGTTGGTTGGTTGTTTTGTAGGTTGGTTGATAGATTTGTTTATGGTTTGTTTGGTAGGTATTTTGGTTGGCAGGTTGGTTGTATGGTATATCCTCTAGAAGGCTGTGAGGCTGGTTGTATGGTATGTCCTCTAGAACAGTGGTTCTTAATCGGTGGGGAATTCTCCCACCTCCCCTCCCCCAGGGGGGAATTTTAGGGTTTCCAGGGGGGTGGGAAATTAAGATTATTTCAAGATCGTGATAATACAAGAACCGATTGCTTGATATTGTTTATCCCTCCATACTTTACGGTTCTGTACTTCTCGCCCTTCTGAAATTAATTTTATAACTTAAGTAGATCCGCAAATTACGTTTTATGTAGACATCTAGACTTGTTCTAGTATGTGTTATTAAATTTAGCTTCCATTTTTTCGTATACTGTATAGGTGCGGGGTGGGGATTTATAGGGAAGAAATACGAAAGGGGGGGGGGTGACGTTCAGAAAATATGATGAAGGGGTGCACGGGCCAAAAAAGGTTGAGAACCACTGCTCTAGAAGACTGTGAGGCTGATTGTATGGTATATCCTTTAGAAGACAGAGGCTTATCTCTATGTCCGCTGTGTTGTCGTTCACGGTGTCCGAGCCCAGAGAGGGCTTGCATCTGTCAGGGAGATACAAGATGTAATCAGGTCAGGATTCAACTCAGTGCAGACGGACTGACTGGGGTCAGACCTGGTTGATCATAGTGCCTTCTACCGCCAACCCCAACTGGGTTTCAGGTTTATTTAATAATTAATTTAAGAGTGGATATCACTGCAATCGGGACATTTCCACACGTACTTCATTTCCATCATCAACAGGCACCAAAGGGTTCCAATTCTGATTTTTCCTTTTGATCACCAAGACTCCAAACCCTTGTCCAAATGTCTGTTGATACAGAGATTATTGTAAATTGTGACCAGGAGAAAGCGAAACAAAGCGATCATAATTTCCCAGCAGATATACACATACAGAGATTATTGTAAATTGTGATTGATACAGAGATTATTGTAAATTGTGACCAGGGGAAAGCGAAAAAAAAGCGTACAAAGTGTATTCCCAGCAGATATACTCATATGCTGGCCTTCTGTTGGGATTGGTGGAAACATCATCATCATCATCATCATCACCATCATCATCATCATCATCATCAAGTGCCCTGCCAGCTGGCGTATGCGTTCATCATGGATCTCCACAGATCTCGGTCGTTGATGTTCTGGATCAACTCTACTGCTAATATTCCTCCATGCCACCGTCTCAATCCATCCAGCATCATTTCTCTTGGTCTGCCTCTGCCTCTCTTCCCCTCGATCTTTCCAGTTGTCACGATGTTCTCCAATGCCTCTCTTCTCATTACATGACCGAAGAAAGATGTTTGTCTCTTCCTTATTGTTGTATATAATGTTCTAGTTTCATTAGTCTGTTTCAGGCAGTCGTTGTTGGTTTCTCTGGCAGTCCAAGGAATTCGTAACATTCGTCTCAGGAACCACATCTCTGTTGCTTCTGATTTCTTCTTAATTTGTTCATTTACATGTTTACATTGCAAACATAGAATCCAAATAATGTCCTTTCATCCTTTAATCTTTAATCTATCCATTTACAACTTAGTTTATATCGAGGTGTCGTAATATGTTTCCAATCAATCCCTCTAGCCACAGATATTGACCGTCTCAGAGATTCAGTTACCTTAAAACTATCTTCTTCTATTTTCTTCTTCCTTTGTCTGATAAGTTATGTTTGTTCGGGGAGTTAGTGATCCAGTTACCTTAAATCTATCGTCTTCTATTTTCTTCTTCCTTTGTCCCATAAGTTGTGTTTGTTCGGGGAGTTTAGTTTAATCGACGGATCAACATCACGGCACCACATTAACCCATACGTGCACCATTCTACTCCTATCTCAAGCCTGAGTCCGGAGAATCTCAGCTCAGTGCACAAACTCCATAGCACCAGCAAGGATCGTGAAATACTTTGGGTAGATTCCAGTTATCTATTCGGGGAGTAGTTGCATTGTGTCAGTTTACAGCAGAACTGCGATATTTAATTCTTTCGGTCGAAACATCTGACTTCTTCGGACATTTGTTGACGGGCTAGCGTTCTGAGTGTTTCGTAAAACAAATAGACACACATAGTATTATTTGGCGCTCACAGAAGAAGAAGAAGGAAATAGAAATTAGAAGACACACTAGACAACATAAAATGTGAAAGCTATAATAGTTACCGACCGGGATCGAACCTGTCGCCTCCAAATGACGACGGCGCCTCGCTGCAGGAACAAGTGTACTTCGACGCACGACCAAATCTGAGTGTTTCGTAGAACATCCCACTGCCCCGAAGTCTGCACGTTATTTTCAACCCTCTATAAACCTTTCTTATATCAGTGGCTGCTGTTTGTGTCTTCAAGTACCGCTTAAGTGTTCCCGTTGTGCATTTGAGTATTTCCTTGTTGCGATGTCTCTACGAAGATCTTCGCTATCTTTGTCTTTTTCTTTTCCTTCATTCATTGATGACAGGATGTGTTTCCACGTTGTGTCCGTTTTACAGAGGGGCTGCGATATTTGCTTATTTTAGCGAATAATTCCGACTTCAAGACATGTATAGATTTTCAAAACAATGTTTTCCCGTAGTGAATTTGAATAACGAAGACACAAACAATAGATTGCACGATTTATTGCCTGGCATATTTCGCTGCATCTCGTCAGGTACATACTGCAGAAATCACACAACTTACGTGAATTAACTAGATAAATCCTTCAAGTTGAAATATACACAATTTCGCACAGTAATGTCACTTATCTACCACGGTAATTTTAAGCTGACTAACATGTCTTTCTGTTTACACAATTCTGGCTTGCGTTGATAGATCATAATTGCTTCTGCAAATTTTAACAAGCGAGTATTTTGTGTGTTAAACAACACGCGAAATGCAGTGTCTCTGGCCACCACATGGCCACTTTCGACAATGTGCCTCCCGATTGAAGACGCCGGGAGCTTCCTGTGTGTCGGCCCCACGAGGCTAGCAACTCCTGTGTGTTGTATCTTGTTGACCCATTGAGATATGTGTTCTGACACCCGTTTGTTAAGCTGTTCATTGATAGAACAGAGAGACAGCTTAAGAAACGGGAGTCAGAACACATATCTCAATGGGTCAACAAGATACAACACACAGGAAATGCTAGATCTGTTTGTGTTGTTCCCAATGAAGACTACTAAGATTGAAACATCAGTTTGCTGTGTTGTGGCCTAATGTATGTTTTATCTTATTTTACATTGTTATTATTACAATTGTTATTCTCGACACTATGATTTCCGTTTGCCGGATTAGCTTTCGTTGTAAAGTCTGAGTTTACTATCTCTCACGTTTTTGCAAGTCACACAAACCTAACAGTTTTCATGTTGTAATCTCTCTTCCTCTTTTACTTTTGATCACCATCAGCCAGTGCCTTGCCGGCTGGCTTGGGCGATCACGCGTTTCCACAAATTGCGATCTCCGACGGCATGGTTCAATTCATGTGTTGACTCCTTTCTGTGCTATAACACAAGTCTGTCAAGAATCTTCTTACGCTGTCTTCCTCTATATCTCTCTCGATAAATCTTTCCAGTTGTCACAACATGTTCCAGTTTTTGTTTTCTCATAATGCGGCAAAAATGATGACTGCCTTTTTCTGATGTTTGTAATAAGTTGTCCTTGTGACTGAGCTTCCCTCAAAATGTCCAGATTGTTCAATTTGTCTGTTCAATGAATTGTCAACATTCTTCTATAAAACTACATCCCCGCGGCTTCTGTGGATTTTCTTGCCTGCTTACTAATTGTTTGTTAAAACTGGTTCTATGTAACATGCAAGAACTCTTGTTCTAACTTCTAATGACAGGATCTTATTGCAAAATGTTCATCATTTGATAGAATACAGTTTTTGCTTGTCATATTCCCTTTAAAAAAAAAATAATTATTATTTATTAATTTTTGCACTTGCCCCAAAATAACATCATTTATATTAATTTGTACAATTTTTTACTTTGCTATTAGCATGGTTTCTGTCTTTCTGTTATTCAGGCTATATCAAGTTTTGATATATCTGATTTATTTCATGTCTTTTCTTGTTGTTTTGATACGCGATCTGTTTGCTTCTCTCTTCCCAGTATTCTCCGTTCTTCTCGAATACCACATCTTCACTGTCTCCAGTTACTCCGCCATCTCAATGCTCATTGTTCAGCGTTTGCGCTCACTCAGAAAATACAAGACCCGCATACCCTTTCAGTGAGCGGAATTTTGTTCTTGAGGTGATATTCAAATGTGAAAGATATCTAATGTTAGTGATAATCAGATTTGAGAGATTATCAAATATGAGTGATTATCAAATGTGGGTGATAATCAAATGCGCGTATTACCCCCCCCCCCCCCCCCCCCCCGACCCAAGCTCCCCATTTCTAACTGCAGACTGATTTTTAATGGCTCCAACATTAACACGGGTACCGCCTTTTTTTTTTTTTTTTTATCCCACTACCCATGGATCAGGAAAAGGGGAAGGATTATACCAATTTTATTTTTGTTTTGTTATGTTTTTCTTCTTCTAAATGTACATGCCATGAATCGAACAGGTCTTATGAACTAGAGATGGGCGTCCATGGTTTAAGCCACTCCGCCACCAGGAAGAATGTTACGTCCTGTAAGGTTTTATCTCCAAGTAAGGATGTTTCACCACATCCTGCCTGTCCGTGCTCTGTTAGGGGATGGTCCTTCCTCTTCTCCGCTTATTTTCTAGTGGAGCAGATGTCTTCGAGCCATGCCCTTCTCTATACACTTGGCTGGCTTCTGCAGCTAAGGGTCTATACGGGTTGCGGTTGCCAGACCTACCCTCACATTCCTGAGTCACCTGTATGTATGATAGGCTACAGTGTTACTATTCTTTCTTTCCTTATAGGTCCCGCTAACATAAAGGCATTATGGGAAAGTTGTTATGGGGCGTTAGGCTTTAGGGGATAGTTGTAATGACTCGTTAGGCACACGGTTAAAGTTGTAAAGAGACGTTAAGCACTAGGCTAAAGTTGTAAAGAGACGTTAGACACTAGGTTAATTGAAAAGAGACGTTAGACACTAGGTTAATTGTAAAGAGACGTTAGACACTGTGTTAAAGTTGTAAAGAGACGTTATACACTGTGTTAAAGTTGTAAAGAGACGTTAGACACTGTATTAAAGTTGTAAAGAGACGTTAGACACTGTGTTAAAGTTGTAAAGAGACGTTAGACACTGTGTTAAAGTTGTAAAGAGACGTTAGACACTGTGTTAAAGTTGTAAAGAGACGTTAGACACTGTGTTAAAGTTGTAAAGAGACGTTAGACACTGTGTTAAAATTGTAAAGAGACGTTAGACACTGTGTTAAAGTTGTAAAGAGACGTTAGACACTGTGTTAAAGTTGTAAAGAGACGTTAGACACTTTGTTAAAGTTGTAAAGGGACGTTAGACACTGTGTTAAAGTTGTAAAGAGACGTTAGACACTGTGTTAAAGTTGTAAAGAGACGTTAGACACTGTGTTAAAGTTGTAAAGAGACGTTAGACACTGTGTTAAAGTTGTAAAGAGACGTTAGACACTGTGTTAAAGTTGTAAAGAGACGTTAGACACTGTGTTAAAGTTGTAAAGGGACGTTAGACACTGTGTTAAAGTTGTAAAGAGACGTTAGACACTGTGTTAAAGTTGTAAAGAGACGTTAGACACTGTGTTAAAGTTGTAAAGAGACGTTATACACTAGGCTAAAGTTGTAAAGAGACGTTAGACACCAGGTTAAAGATGTAAAGAGACGTTAGACACTGTGTTAAAGTTGTAAAGAGACGTTAGACACTAGGTTAAAGTTGTAAAGAGAGTTAGTGTGACAAATTAGATGATTGACAGAAGACCTAGTTAGTAGTGTTCTCTGGAGATATATCTTGAATAATAAATAACAAGATAAAGGATATGATTTAGCACGTTTTGTCTAGAGGTCACTCAAATGAGCTAATCATTCCCGCAATAGCCTTTTTGGAGAACCACTTTTCTTTGGCTCAAACCCTCACTGTGAGACCACTATGTATCTACACAGAAATTTATAAAAGAAGTAAAATAGTTCACCCAAGGCCAGAGAAGATCTGAACTATTAGCGCCTGTACAACTGAGGATCCCTCTCACTCAACATAAGGTTGCCAGTGTGCTATTCGTCCGTCACATTAGATCTTTAATTATTTTGTCAGTATGACCTATATCAGTTTTGTCCAATTTTACTAGGACTGTAGGATTCAGGGGTTGTAGACAAACTCAACAACAACTGTACATAACATCTGTTGGACAAGACATTTACATGACAGTTTCTTGTCAAGAGTGGGACATACATTTACATAGAATTGTTTACACCACAATTGTACAAGACATACATCATGAGATACTTGACAACATCTATACAGGACTTTTCACAATATGTATAACCAACCACAGTACTTAAGACAGTCACCAGAGACAACACTTGACAGCAACTGTACAAGAAATTCACTGGGGACATGTAATTAAAACACTGGTTCAATAATACTGTTTATTGAGCTGATGGTGAGTCCAGTGATGATCCATGGTTCCTCTTTCTGTCATGTCAACACTTCAATCATTACATAGAAATGCAAAAAAATTATGTCACACATGCATGTAGAGAAACATGATACCACACTCGGATCCCTCCTCCAACCAATAACCAAACTCTCCTCCTCCTCTCCTCTCCAATCTCCACTACACCATTGACTTTTATCCTTTCCTCTACTGTTAATTAGGGAAAACCAAGATAAGCCATAACCTGGGGCAAGCATAGGGACCTTCTGCTCAACTGGTCTGTTTAATCCTTTTAGCACCTATGATAGGTGTTGGACAAGCTCAGGTTGCAGTTCTCCCCATGATGATTTTCCAAGTCAGACTAATTATCCCCTACTGTCACAATTTTGAAGAAAAGTTGCAGCCTTGTCTTTCACTGGTGAGTTGACTGTTTATGAAGTTGCGACTTAGGGTTTTGTTCTACTTTTCCTGTAGAGGAAGATCTAAGATACAAATATGTCCCAGTCTTCTTTCTCCTCAGTCTATCTCACTTACTCTGATTGTTCATGAAGTTGACACTTAGGAATTTGTTCTACTTTTCCTGTAGAGGAAGATCTAAGATACAAATATGTCCCAGCATTCGTCCTTCTCAGTCTCTACAAGTCTTCATTCTGAAAAACACTGTGTGAGCACCAGGCTGGAGATTAACTAAGATAAGTCATAGCTAAACAACCCATTGTCCCAGTCATTTCACCAGACGTCTTGAATGAGGTTCACCACCATAGACTTGTTGTTTAGTTCTCAGATGACATTTGATTGACTCAAAGATCACTGTCCAGTTCACCATATTTATAGTGCTTCAGATTGTGTTTTGCTCCCATTTATGCATTCAGCTGTTCGAGAGCTGAGAGAGAAACTCTTCTTGAGATTCCTACATTTTGATAGGGAGTCACTTCTGGATCTAGGACTTCTGTTTAGTTGTCCCAGATGATATATGAATGGCCTCTCCACCATACTGTTCTCTGTCGATATACAAAATGGCACAACATCTCTTTACATATGTTAAAAGATAATGTTATTATACATCAACAGACACAGATTGGGGATGGGGAGGAAAAGGATGGGTGTGGTCCAAACACACCTCCCCTTGTTTGATGATGCCGTGTATTTCACTCTGATGTACTGTGGGTGATATGTGTTCAATTTACCCTTATCTGTGGTAATCACAAGACCATATGCTGAGACAGGGTAGCTTAACACAATTACAAGCATTCATGTGGTCTAAGTTCCACCATGTTTGAACCACAGTAGACCTGGGCACAAGGAGGACCAGACACAGTACAGCAAGCATCATGAACAAGCGTTGTGACATAGTAACATGGGACAGGCATTGTGAAGGGAAATGGAAAATAGGCATTTACAACTGCAATCTGCATTATGTATTAACTAATGGCATTTACCCAATTAGCAGACCAGACATCCATTCCTATGGCTGTGATGTTGGTGCATGAATGTCCTATTCCATATACACTTACACAGCAATGCCAGACCTCACCCCTTTTTCACCAGACTTGTCTCACAGGTACATCATCATCATCATGTGCTGTTTCCCCACTGAGTAATGTTCATGTCCACTACAGTCGGTAACAGAAGCTCAATTGCATAGCAATTGTTCACATATGCACCAAGCACATATGGGAAAAACATGTTTAGTCCTTGTAAATTTGCATGAGCCATACATTATATTCAGCCAACTAAGACACAGGTTCACACACCTATGGTTCTCTTAAGAACTAGTTTATATGAACCAACCAACAGTAAAGGTACCAGTGTAATACTTCAGAGAGAAATTATATTAATTCTCTTGAGCTTATAGCCACCAGGCATCACATGGACTTAGCAATTCTGGCGTGCCATCACCGTCCTGTTTACATATGGATATTTGAAGCATCTTTCTTTCTACTAATGTGAGAGGCTACTTATCAAAACACCAACTCACTCACTCCAACATTCTCAGCGTTTTACAAAGGAACTTGTACATGTTTACATCACCCATTCTAATTCAGACTGCCATATGTTAACTCGCGAGAGCAAAGGTACAGTTGATTTAAGAATGAGTCATCCTAGGCATGAAGAATGCACAAGGGGTTTGGGTTTGCGAATTTGCATTGAGTGTACTATACATTCATCAAGCATACGCAACTAGTCACAACAAGGGATTGATATGCACTTGGAGTATACAGCGTGAAAGACGTGTCAAGGTTGAAGATGCAGTGTTCAGAATTCTGGCGCACAGAAGTTAGGTTTTCCACTTTCACATTTTATTCACAAAATACTCTTATATTCTTCTCTTTCGTTCACCAGGCACAACTACAACATTAAAGTATGTTTTAAAGTGGTACCTGTTGTCCAGAGAACAATATATTATTGAATCTTTTAGGGCATTTTTGTCAACACATCACAAAATAGCTACCGCTCCAGTTGGAATCTTGGCTCGAACTGTCAAATTTTCAAAGGTGGCCTAGCAAACAGCGTGGGCTCATTACTTATTAACCAATGAAAAGGCAAGCGCATACCGCCGCCCTCCCCCAACTCGTTCTAGAACATACTATTTCCAAGAATCGTCCTTCTATCTGGAAACGCCACTTAAATCGAAAGTATTTTTATGAATGTGTCGGGCTGGGAATGGGGAGTTCTGTTTCATCATGCTACAGTTAGACACTGTGTTAAAGTTGTAAAGAGACGTTAGACACTGTGTTAAAGTTGTAAAGAGACGCTAGACACTGTGTTAAAGTTGTAAAGAGACGTTAGACACTGTGTTAAAGTTGTAAAGAGACGTTAGAAACTGTGTTAAAATTGTAAACAGGCGCTTGACACTGTGTTAAAGTTGTAAAGAGACGTTAGACAATGTGTTAAAGTTGTAAAGAGACGTTAGACACTAGGTTAAAGTTGTAAAGAGACGGTAGACACTAGGTTAAAGTTGTAAAGAGATGTTAGGCACAAAGTTAAAGTTGTAAAGAGGCGCTTGACACTGCGTTGACTCTGTGCATCTACTAGCGTTATCATTGCACCATAACTGACCGCGGGAAAGCCAGCTTCTTTCCTCAGCAGTTTTCCCTGTCCTCTACCTCTACCTCGGTGGTTAGTCATGACCCAGTAGATGTCGTTGCTGCAGAAATGTAACTCTCTCTCTCTCTCTCTCTCTCTCTCTCTCTCTCTCTCTCTCTCTCTCTCTCTCTCTCTCTCTCTCTCAACCCCGTCGTTATGGGTCTGGCATCACATACCCAATACACTTCAAGACGTAATGACTGTAAACCGGGCCTTGCTTGCTTTATATTTGACGGCGGTCACTTGACTCACCTACAGAACGGGAGTAGTGGTTGCGTATTGGCTAAATGCTGTCTTGACACGCCTACAGGACGGGAGTAGTGGTTGCGTATTGGCTAGATGCTGTCTTGACACGCCTACAGGGCGGGAGTAGTGGTTGCGTATTGGCTAGATGCTGTCTTGACACGCCTACAGGGCGGGAGTAGTGGTTGCGTATTGGCTAAATGCTGTCTTGACACGCCTACAGGACGGGAGTAGTGGTTGCGCATTGGCTAGATGCTGTCTTGACACGCCTACAGGACGGGAGTAGTGGTTGCGCATTGGCTAGATGCTGTCTTGACACGCCTACAGGACGGGAGTAGTGGTTGCGCATTGGCTAGATGCTGTCTTGACACGCCTACAGGACGGGAGTAGTGGTTGCGTATTGGCTATATGCTGTCTTGACACGCCTACAGGACGGGAGTAATGGTTGCGTATTGGCTATATGCTGTCTTGACATACCTACAGGACGAGAGTAGTGGTTGCGTATTGGCTAGATGCTGTCTTGACACGCCTACAGGACGGGAGTAGTGGTTGCGTACTGGCTAGATGCTGTCTTGACACGCCTACAGGACGGGAGTAGTGGTTGCGTATTGGCTAAATGCTGTCTTGACACGCCTACAGGACGGGAGTAATGGTTGCGTATTGGCTGTATGCTGTCTTGACACGCCTACAGGACGAGAGTCTCGGTAGCGTATTGGCTGTATGCTGTCTTGCCGGCCCAGTGGTCTTGGGTTTGAACCCACAACCGGGCGTATTACTACAACTGACCTGCGCTCCCACATCGACCCAGTCTAAAATGGATAATGGGAAATATCTGGGGAAGTAAAGGCGGTCGGCGTGACAGCCGCCACATCAGCCACCCAGTGCCGGTTGGTCTATAACAATATGGGATGAGCACCAAACACCCAATGCTTCTCAATGCATGTACAAGTGTCCTCTACTTTCTTTACCTACACCCATAGGGTGCTTTTGTGTCGTGGGATTACATATAACAGTTAGTTGCGTATCCATTACATTCTTCACCTACACCGATAGTTTTGTTTTGTTTTTTGCCGTGGGATTACATATAACAGTTAGTTGCTTGTCCTCTACAGGACGGTGTTTTCAACCCCAGCATTTATTGGTTAGTGATTTACTGGGCAATTTTATGTTCATTGTTGTGCCGTTGCATTCTGACCAGCCGATGTTTCATAATATCGATATCAACGCAAGCGATCTGCTTCCAAATCTGCTGGTTTCGGACCCTTGACCCAGCATGTTGTCGAACTGGGAAACTGCATCTGGTGAAGCAGTACCTCGCAACGCACAAACTGACCGTCCTGAAAAACCCTTCCAATTCTCTTGAACTGTTACCGCAGAAATTTTTCTTGTTCCTTCACTTTAATCTGGCAGCGAAAAGGCGAGTCCTGTTTGATTCTGTCTTGGAAATTATAGTTCTGTAAGATGCCACTGAATGTATTGATATCGGAACATCATCAGTGATGTAACATTCTGATTTATTCTTGAGACGGCAAGACAGCAGTGTGCGTGTGCATGTGTGTGTGTGTGTGTGTGTGTGTGTGTGTGTGTGTGTGTCTGTGTGTGTCTGTGTGTGTGTGTGGATGTGTCCGTGTGTGTCTATGTGTGTGAGTGTGTGTGAGTTGTGAGTGTGTCTGTGTGTGCGTGCGTGCGCTACCAGAGCGCTATGTATCGGCTCTGCAATTATGGAAAACACTCTAATATATATTTAAACACGTTTTCAAAATTTAGTTACTGTAGTTCACGCCGCTTACCCCTCTCTCGTGTCTCCACCTGACAGTGGTAGAGAGATTTACGTGTTCCAATGACCTTCAAGAGCTATGCCGATGGTAGCGCAGCTACTGATAGAGTCTCCCATGTCTGACAAGTCAATGGGTAGCAACCAGACGAAAAGAGACATAAACATGTTGTCGTGTAGTTAGACAGGACAGTTTAAGGCTAGAAAAAGCAAATCCGAAAAAAAATCTAGTCGAAGTTAGATGTCCTGAGCCACAGGCCAGACGACACAGTGCAAAGCAATTCACTTAATGATATCATGTCACATTCACGGTCGTTGGGAATCATTATGTTCACCATTATCCAGTGCACTGCCAACTGGTGTCTTAGATCATGCTTCTCCACGTTCAAAGGCTCAGGCAGAATGTACCAGTTCGCATGTCTGACGTTCGTCCAAACATTGCTGTGAGGCTGATTAGAGGCTTCTCTCCATATATAGTCTTAAACAGACCGAGCCTAGCGTACTCTGCAGGTCAGCGGTGGAACAATCTTCCACAAGAAATCAAAGACATCACCAATTCCTATACATATAATTGCAAAGTACTCGAACGCTATCTCAGTATGGATTACCTTTCCCCTTAATAATAATAATTAATAATAATAATAATAATAATAATAATAATAATAATAATAATAATACATTGGCACCTTTCCGTCTTGACAGACGATAGTTTGGTACATTGTGCTTCAAAAAGGCTTAATAACTACGATCCATGGCGGTGGCGAGTGTGGCTGGTAAGGCCAATTCTTGCTGCAAATATTTGCCCACAGTAGGTGCATGTGAAAACATGGTCACTTCCACCATTTTGCACCATCTTACGTCTCTCACGCTCTGTGTGTGCTTTATCTGCAATCATTTTCTCCTTTGTCTTTATTCCATTTCTGATAGTTGCCCTCCATGCAACACGTTCAGCGGCGACGTGCTCCCAATGTGCATTATCAATGCCTGTATCAATCATGTCCCGCTTACACACATCTTTGTATCGTAGTAGAGGCCGACCCTGAGATCTCCTACCCGTCTGTAATTCACCAAAAAAGATGTCCTTTGGTATCTACCATCATCCATCCTCCTAACGTGTCCTATCCATCTAAGTCTACGAAGACTGAGAATGGAATACACCGTCACACAATCTGATCTTTCCAATACTTCAGTATTTGTGATTTTGTCTTGCCACTTAATACCAAGTATTCTTCGCAGACACCGCATATGAAAGCTGTTTAAACGTTTCTCTTGGCGTGAGTAAGTTGTCCAGGTTTCACTGCCATAAAGAAGAGTACTAAGGACACAGGCTTGGTAGACGAGGACTTTTGTTTTGGCAGTAAGCTTCCTGTTCTCCCAGACTCTTTTTTGCTAACATGTTCATTGTTGTTGCTGCCTTGCCAATCCTGATGTTGATTTCCTGATCGAGGGATAATTTGCTATTTACCTCTGACCCTAGGTGTGTAAAATGGTCTACTATCTCCAGTTCAGCGTCGTCAATAAAGATTGATGGTACACCATGTGCACCTTGTGACATAATCTGTGTCTTCTTTTTGTTAATTGTTAAACCAAATTCAGAACAAGCATTGGAGAATGCAGATAGTAGATGTTGTAATTCTTCCTCAGAGTGGGTCGTAATCGCAGCATCATCCGCAAAAAGCAACTCTCTGATTAGTACCCTGCTAATTTTGGTCTTGGCCTTCAATCTCTGAGCATTATAGAGGCCACCATCTGAGCGTGAGTGAATGTATATACCGTCATCCTGATCACGAAAGGCATATTTCAGTAGAAGTGAAAAGTATATCCCAAAGAGGGTGGGGGATAGTACACAACCTTGCTTAACTCCACTCTTGATTTCAAACTCTTCTGAAGTTGAGCCATCAAACTTGATTATACCCTTCATGCCTGTGTGGAACGATTCCACAATGGACAGAAGAGTTGGTGGGCAGCCAATCTTCTTTAGTGTTTTGAACAGACCCTCACGACTGACCAAATCGAATGCCTTTGTGAGGTCAATGAAGGCAATAAACAGTGGCTGATTTTGTTCCCGGCATTTTTCTTGCATCTGTCGCAATGAGAATATCATATCAATGGTACACCGGTTCTGACAGAAGCCGCACTGTGATTCGGGGTAGACTTGATCTCCCAGGACTTGAAGTCTGTGCAGGACAATTCTGGCAAATACTTTCCCAAACAATACACAGAAATGAGATACCCCTATAGTTGTTACAGTCGATTCGATCTCCCTTGTTCTTGTACAGCGTTATGATGTTTGAATCTTTGAAATCCTGTGGGACTTGTCCTTCTCGCCAGCATAGCTCTATTAGCTGGTGGATCTGTAGAGCGAGTGTGTCTTGCCCACTCCTGATTACCTCTATTGGAATCCCATCGTTACCTGGAGCCTTGCCAGATGCAAGCTCATTTATAGCACACTTAACTTCTGTTATAGTGGGAAGTGTGTCCAGGTGGTCAAGAGTTGGCAGGGCCTCTATGGCGTTGAGGGCATCATCCGCTAGCTTGGTCTCACTTGCGTAAAGCTCTAAATAGTGCTCGACCCATCTATCCATCTGCTGTTTCTTATCAGTGATGATTTCTCCAGTCAAGGTTTTCAGCTGTGCACTTCTTTTGATCATTGGACCACAGGCTTTCTTTATTCCTTCATACATGCTTCTGATGTTTCCCTTATCACTTGCGATTTGAATGGACTCACATAACTTGATCCAATAGTCATTCGCACACTGCCTGGCAGCCTTTTGTACATCCTTCCTCGCTTGCTTCAGCTCACTCAGAGTGTTACGCGTTGGTCTTTCCTTGTTTCTTAAGAGAGCTGTCTTCTTTTTATCAATCAAGGGCTGCAGTATCTGGCTGTTTGCCGCAAACCAGTCCTGCCTCTTATGATCCACAGTGCCGTAAACCCCTACAGCTGTTTTATAAATAGTTTCCTTAAGTTTACTCCATTTATCATTTACTATACAATTTTCTGATGTATCATTGAAAGCGTCTTCAAGTTGCTGTTGAAATTCAAAGCACTTTCCAGGATCGTGAGTGTTAGTAATAATAATCCTGGGGCTAGACTTGTGTTTAGCTGTGTAGATTCTCTTTGGTCTCAGTCTAACCCTTGCAACAACCAAAGAATGATCTGTATCACAGTCAGCACTGTGGTAACTTCGAGTTAATGATGTATGGTTCAGATGTTGTCTCCGTGTGATAATGAAGTCCAGCTGATGCCAATGGCCGGATCTTGGATGTTTCCATGTGACCTTATGCATCTCTTTTGTTTTAAAAAAGGAGTTTGTAATACATAGGTCATTTATAGTGCAATGCTCCAGCAGCCTTTGCCCATTATCATTCATGCGACCGATGTTGTATTTTCCAAGGCACACTGGCCATGAACTCGAGTCCTTTCCCACACGAGCATTGAAATCACTGAGCATATAAATGTAGTCGGATTTTGGAACTGCCTTGATCGCAGAGTCTAGCTGCTCATAGAACGTATCCTTCACATCATCAGAGGAAGCGAGTGTCGGTGCATATGCAGTGAGAATGGTGGCAAATCCACAAGAGGTTGCCAAGCGCAGTGATAATAATCTTTCATTACCTCCAGCTGGGATATCAATCATTCCCAGTAGCGAATTCTTCACTGCAAAGCCCACACCATGTTGCCTTTTTTTCTGCCTGCCCTCTTCCCTTCCAAAAAAACGGTGTAATTGTTTTCCCTGAGTGACCCTTCCTCAGCGAGGCGAGTCTCCTGCAGGCCAGCAATATCATTGTTAAGACGATTGAGTTCGGCATCAATCACAGCCGTTTTTCTCACATCGTCAATATTGGTCAAGTCAGTGGAAAATCCTGGACACATGGTTCTCAAGTTCCAGGTTGCAAGCCGTAGCTTGAGGTTTCTATTCTTTTTATTAGTACCTGGTGCATTGGTTTTACAGCCTGCGATTCAGATTTTGTCCTAGCCCCAAGCACCCATTGAAGCAGGCAGGCTGTGGCGGATCAGCACCCAATTGGCATGGTGCTGCCCAGCTTGAGGCGGGCGGTAGCTGATCAGTGACACCTGTAGGTGTCTCCCACCGTCAGAGGCAACGCGTGGCGCCCCATGTCTACGCCAACTGACAAGGACTTATAACCCGTAACAGTTGCCTCTCGCTTTGATTCCGAGACCGGTTAAGACCAGGGATGGAGTTATTGCCTCTCCATAGCACAAAGCCTGGGCTAAAATAAAGAAACCATGTGTTGCCCATGCAGTATGATCCCTCTCTCGGCCCGCCTAGTTCGCTCCAGAGGAAAGTTGACACCTATAATCTGGAACAAGACAAGCTGCAGAAGCTGCCGGATCAGCAAATATTTGCTCTAACTGTCCGCCTGACGGAGCTTCGATCCTAGACCAGCTGCCAACCAAGGCTTAGGGCCTGGTCTGCCCTGCCATGACTTATTTTGTCTTTGGGTTGCATTTCCTCACACCAGGATAAGGCTAGTACCCTCCCAATTGCGCTCTTCCGCCCGAAGCCGTTGGCACAATGTGGGGTGTCGGGTTTGGTAAGCGCCGCCCAACATTCGGCGCTGACAGAAAGCAGGTAGTACCGTATAATAATAATAATAATAATAATAATAATAATAATAATAATAATAATAATAATAATAATAATAATAATAATAATAATAAAAAATTTTCCCCCGCGTTTCCATCCTGTTTCAGGATATTGCGGTCAACATCAGCATCTTTCAGCTGTATGTTGATTCCTAGGCTAGATTACGCTCATCAGCACGCCACGACTTTCTGAGCGACCGGCTCCATACTCTCATAAGTCACTGGTGCGACTCGAACCGCTTCCAATTCTCGTGCACTCACGTCAACCACGAGAGTATTCGGAATTACGGAGAAAGCTGCTAACCCCTCGGCCAGGGAGCCGGCAATAATAATAATAATAATAATAATAATAATAATAATAATAATAATAATAATAATAATAATAATAATAATAATAATAATAATAATAATAATAATAATAAAACCCTGGCAGACCAGTATATTCCCCATAGCTAATAACAATTGCCACATCATTCATTAATATTAGTGAGTCACGTAGTATTGATATTTGCATTTTTCCCATTTCTTTGTAATGCATATCTTTTATATAGTTGTTCTCAGTTGAAGAAAGAAATAACACAATGTAATATACAAGTAAATGGACATATTCTTAAACAAGTGAATAGGTACAGTTATCTCGGAACAATCATAACATCTGTTGGGAGATGCCTTGAAGAGATCAGAACAAGAATTGCCATTGCGAAGGTAGCCTTTTGCAAGATGAAAAACATACTGACCAATAAAAATATATCAATTGAAATGAGAAAAAGAGTGTTGAAGTGCTACATAGAACCTATACTTTTGTATGGATGTGAAGTGTGGACAATGAGCAGACAAGCTGAAAAAACAACTGATGGCTATGTACATGTGGTTTCTGGGGAAAATGCAAAGAATGCAATAGACAGACTGAAAAACCAATGAACAAGTCCTTCAAGAAACAAATGAAGATCGTAAACTGATTAGAGACATTAGACACAGACAGTCAAAATTGTTTGGGTATGTTATGAGAAGAAATGAATTGGAGAACATGGTGACAACTGGCAAGATTGAATGGAAGAGAATAATGGGAGGTCCGAGAAGTAAATACCTGGATGGCTTGGCCACGTTGTATGGTCGAAACAAGAACACTGAGCAGGATATTGAAAACAAAAATAAATCAAAATTCAGGTGATCGAGTGAGATGGCAAAACATGACCGCCCAGGTTTACCAGCATGGCACATGCTGATGATGATGATGAGTAGGATGTGGCAACATTAGCCGGATGACTAAGACAAGGAGAAACCTGGCGTGCAGGCGATAAGACTACACCCAGCAGACGCGACCAAAGATTCCGCACAAATGTCGGGTGACGTCATAGAGCAGCAAGTCACAGGGTGTCGTGTAACAAGATGTTGCTGGATGCTTGTTCTGGCTTGTGGCGGGAAGGTGGGCGGGTGAGCAATGTTCATGCAGTGGTTCATGGCCGTTCTATTCACTTGAGTTGTGTATATATGTACTACTAAAACAACTGAATAAATTGTGGCGGGGACAGATGGAACTACAAAAATTAGATTTTTAAGATCATGCATCTTTCCCATTGCAACATACGCATTTGAGACCTGGACACACACTTTAAAAAAAAATCCAATGTTGTCTCGTGGTGAATTTGAATAACGAAGACACAAACAATAGATTGTACTATTTATTGCCTGACATATGTCGCTGCATCTCGTCAGGTACATACTGCAGAAATCACACAACATCGGAAAGAGACCGAGCCGCGTAGAGGTAAAACCCGGTGCAATGATGAAGATCTTCTTGTCTTTTAAATCACTTTATTTTATTTTTATTTATTTTTTGTTTCCAATATCCTATTCTACCCTCCTGGGTTATAACTGGGATTTATATTACACGTTGTACAAAGTTGAGGGTTCATTTTGTATATCATTTTGTTTTCATGGATAGTGTTGCTTTTTACTATGTTATATTAATTTATAATTATGTACAGTGAAATTCTGCTTGTCTTATAATTGTGAATGTTTATACTGATGATCATGTTGTGTGTGTGTGTGTATATATATATATATATATATATATATATATATATATATATATATATATATATATATATATATATATATATATATACACACACAGAGGCGTAGCGTGGGATTGACCACCATATCCTGTAGAAAACCTTAACCGCAGAATCCAGCAAATTGCGAACCGGTCTTCTAGAAAATCTAGAGGCTTGGCAAGAGTTGGTCCAGTAGCTATGCCCAATTGGAAGATGAAAGTCAGAAGAAGAAGGATCAGGTAGGACTGACGCATTGTAAATGTATAGGGTGTATGTTTAATGACTGTGCAGTGTTTGAAAATATTGCCGGTCCAAGTTTTGTATTCACCCTCTGTAAAGTTCATGCAACATAATAGGCAAATACAAAACTTGGACCGGCAATATTTTCAAACACTGCACAGTCATTAACCATACACCCTGAATCAATTACACACACCAGCGAGAAAGTTGCTCAAGTCGGTTTCTTACAACACCCAACTGGGAACGGGCAACACCAGGTAGCACTGACGCATACACGTCTACATTTAGCGTGACTTTATCTGTGTCACACCCTCCCATTTTTGTGCCGCTATTTTCCAATTATTTGTTTTTATTTTCTCATTAGTGGCATTAACCTCACGTATAACCGCGCGTAAATCGTTATCTGACTGGCCGTATCTGGTTAGTAATGTCAGCCATCTTGAGGGTATCGAAGTTGTATTTCTATGTGATCGATATTTTAAACAGATTTTGCACGTCCTTTACAGGACGTTGAACTCAACCCCAGGTTCCCCCTCTTCTTCAATCAACCGGAATGTTTGTTTCGGGCGTAATTAAATTATGCCTGTTTACAGCAGAGCTGCGATATTTGCGCCTTTGGGCCGACACATCCGACTTCTTCAGGCATTTGTTGACTGGGTTAACTTTACCAGAACCCCGTTTGATTTCCTAGACAATTTTAGATTCACTAGTTTAACATAGTTTTCTGAACCAGAAGTCAATATTCATGCCCAACTGGCCATTAGCGATATTTACCGAACTAACATACTATGGTCACAGTAAGCTTCACACTGAAAGGCAAGGAACAGTAATGGGAGGCGTGGTCAATAGGAGAAGCGACAGGGGTTAGACCAGCACGGAGATGGACACGGGCTGCGTGAAGCAAGGGAGATGGACACGGGCTGCGTGAAGTAGGGGAGATGGACACGGGCTGCGTGAAGCAGGAGAGATGGACACGGGCTGCGTGTAGCAAGGGAGATGGACACGGGCTGCGTGAAGCAGGGGAGATGGACACGGGCTGCGTGAAGCAGGAGAGATGGACACGGGCTGCGTGTAGCAAGGGAGATGGACACGGGCTGCGTGAAGCAGGGGAGATGGACACGGGCTGCGTGAAGCAGGAGATATGGACACGGGCTGCGTGTAGCAAGGGAGATGGACACGGACTGCGTGAAGCAGGGGAGATGGACACGGGCTGCGTGAAGCAGGAGAGATGGACACGGGCTGCGTGTAGCAAGGGAGATGGACACGGGCTGCGTGAAGCAGGGGAGATGGACACGGGCTGCGTGAAGCAGGAGAGATGGACACGGGCTGCGTGAAGCAGGGGAGATGGACACGGGCTGCGTGAAGCAGGAGAGATGGACACGGGCTGCGTGTAGCAAGGGAGATGGACACGGGCTGCGTGAAGCAGGAGAGATGGACACGGGCTGCGTGAAGCAGGAGAGATGGACACGGGCTGCGTGTAGCAAGGGAGATGGACACGGGCTGCGTGAAGCAGGAGAGATGGACACGGGCTGCGTGAAGCAGGAGAGATGGACACGGGCTGCGTGTAGCAAGGGAGATGGACACGGGCTGCGTGTAGCAAGGGAGATGGACACGGGCTGCGTGAAGCAGGGGAGATGGACACGGGCTGCGTGAAGCAGGAGAGATGGACACGGGCTGCGTGAATCAGGAGAGATGGACACGGGCTGCGTGTAGCAAGGGAGATGGACACGGGCTGCGTGAAGCAGGGGAGATGGACACGGGGTGCGTGAAGCAGGAGAGATGGACACGGGCTGCGTGAAGCAGGAGAGATGGACACGGGCTGCGTGTAGCAAGGGAGATGGACACGGGCTGCGTGAAGCAGGGGAGATGGACACGGGGTGCGTGAAGCAGGAGAGATGGACACGGGCTGCGTGTAGCAAGGGAGATGGACACGGGCTGCGTGAAGCAGGAGAGATGGACACGGGCTGCGTGTAGCAAGGGAGATGGACACGGGCTGCGTGAAGCAGGGGAGATGGACACGGGCTGCGTGTAGCAAGGGAGATGGACACGTGCTGCGTGAAGCAGGGGAGATGGACACGGGGTGCGTGAAGCAGGGGAGATGGACACGGGCTGCGTGAAGCAGGGGAGATGGACACGGGCTGCGTGAAGCAGGGGAGATGGACACGGGGTGCGTGAAGCAGGGGAGATGACACCAGACCAGGAGACTTCACCGGACCAGATCAGAACAATGTTCTGTAAACATTCTGCTTCACGACGACGACGATGATGATGATGATGATGATGATGATGATGGTGATAATGATGATGATGACACCGATGATGACACCGATGATGACACCGATGATGACACCGATGATGATGATGATGATGATGATGATGATGATGATGATGATGATGATGATGATGATGATGATGATGATGATGATGATGATGATGATGATGATGACGGTGGTGGTTGTGGTATACTGACAATAGTATCCAACGACAGGTGTGTAACAGAAACAACTAAATCTACATTTCATGTTTCTCTCTAAGATCAAAGCATTAGTTGGGGCGGGACACTTAATGCCACTTATAATAGCACGACGAATATCTTCATAGGTGTAGATTGGCGGTGACAGAGGCAGAGGACAGAAGTAGCAATCAATGTGATCTGTATAGTTTCCATTCTTTACTATGGGCACCAATCAGTACCGTTCTCATACTAGGGTCAAACTATATGCTTGTGGTGTATGACTCGCCAACTATTTCTAATCTGAGCGCCCGAAGAGAGCGAGAGAAAATACAACTGTGTCGGAAAATAACGCTGAAGAAGAAGGTAGTGTTCCTCTACATTCATGTTTGCCTTTAGATCTGTTTGTGATGTTCCTGATGAAAAGTACGAGGGTAAGTTAATAAGTAAGTCACAAATGGCTGTAGAAAAATAATTAACCATGATAACAACTTGAAACCAGTTTATTTTTATACATACATCGTCCCTTTATTTCTCAACATAATTTCCACCAACATTGATGCACTTATCCCATCGTTTTATCAGTCATCCCAAACCGGCTGCATAGAACTACGTGCTCTGCTTTCTAAACCACGTTTTCACTTCACATTCAACTTCGGCGTTATTTGCGAAATGTCTCGTGCCAAGGTGGGATTTTAGTGGACTTAGCCCCTAGCGATTTCCCGTAAAGCAGTGCATAGTTGGGTGGGGGGGGGGGGGGGGGGGAGGTTATGAGGGCGAGTCAATAAGTAAGTCACACAGTGCTTTATGGGATGGCAGGTAAATGATACCAAGGCACGCAATTTTATGCAGCCGGTTTGGGAGGACTGATAAAACGATAGGATAAGTGCATCAATGTTGGTGGAAATTATGTTGAGAAATAAAGGGACAATGTATGTATAAAAATAAACTGGTTTCAAGTTGTTATCATAGTTAGTTATTTTTCTACAGCCATTTGTGACTTATTTATTAACTTACCCTCGTACTATAATCGAAACGGTGTATTCTTTTCTGTATTTTCCCCCCTGCGATTTACATTTACCGCTGTGGAGTTCGTTGTAAGTTATGTACACTGTCCATGTTAGTGTGTATATCTCACTTTTTTCGCAGGAGTTAAAATATCTAACTGTTTTTATTTCATACTTCTTCTGTGATTTTTTTATGTCCCACTTGAACATTGGCCCACAACCCACTGACCCCAAGGTGTCCAGTCCTTAGCTACCCCATGAAGATCCCCCAATGTCCTCGACGTATTGTTCGTCTCTTCTCTACTTCTCTTCTCTGTGTGTCTTAGGTCTTCCGCTGGTTCATTTGCCTTGTGAATTCCAAAGGGCTTTCTGGTTGCTTGCTTGTGTTCGTTGGCTTGAGCTCCAACGCGAAGTCCTGTATGTCGGATGAAGGCATCCTGTTGTCCAACATCAGTGTGATGTAATACAGGACCTGAGGTTTGCGTGCGTATCCGTTGTCCCGTGTCTGGCTTATTGGTATGCAGACTGGTGGTTCCTCGCCGTACAGGCAGACACTCTCCGACTTCGGAGGAATCGGCCATCCTACTGACTTTAGCCAGGACCCCGTAGGGACCTGTTGCCCAGGACGCTCGACGAGGACGCGTCAATAGGTCTTGGCCAGTATATAACCCGGCCCTGGTGCCTTGGAAACACCTCTGCGTCCCGCCTTTCTGGTGATACGGTTCTTATGTTGTCTCAGTGTATGTCCTATTTAGCACCTGCGTCGTTTCTTCACCTCGCGATTCATGAATGCAGTAGTAAGAGAATGATTATAATAAATACATTGATGTATTAATCTACGTATAATCTTGTCTTGGTCTCCAGTACCTCCTCCAGATGTTCATAGTCTTAATTTTCTCTTTCCCTCCCCTCCTCCTTTTTCTCCTCCTTCTTCTTATCCTCCTTCTTCTTATCCTCCTCCTCCTCCCCTTCTCCTCCTCCTCCTCCTCCTCCTTCTTCTTCTTCTTCTTCTTCTTCTTCTTCTTCTCATCCTTTCCATTCTTCTTCTTTTCCTCCTTCTATTCCTCCTTCTTCTTCTTACCTGAAAATTTCCTAAAGAAATGCCGGAAGTTGTGCTATGTCCGTTCACAGCGAAACTGCGATATTTTACATTTAGGCGACACATCCGAAGTCAGAGCTTCCCTCTGGGCTTTGGATTGGAGTCTGTTAACAATGAAATACCTAAAACCTGCGGAGGAATATCATCCCTATATTTGGTCAGGACAATGTTGACAATGAACCCAAACAGAAAGGCTGTCAACCAGAGCTCCACCCAAGCCAGTCCGTGCTTGCTGAGCTGGGTCACGACCTCGTTTCAGCTTACCATGCCTCTGTCCAAACTGAAGTTCTAGGACCGTTCTTACTGACCTCACTGGTTCCGGAGAGAGGAAGGAGAACTCTGCGGCTAAACCCAGGGTGGAGATGGTACTTCGGTACAGGGTAGGCATTTTGTTGAGACCACAAGTAGCCTGACTATCGAAGTCATGGCAGTAAGTAAAGGAATAGCATGGCTCGAGACACAGACATTCACTATGACATGTTTCCTTAGCGACTCAATGCTCAAGAGGATAGAGCTGGGGTGGATCCGAAGAGAATGGTTGCTGTCTCTGGAGCGGTCTCGGCTGGCAAATATTAGTTTCATCTTCGTGCCAGGGCATGCGGGAGTACAAGTAAATGAGCGGGCTGACAAGCTCGCAGGTAAGGCTACAGTGGAGGGCGGACGCGCCATGGATCAGGCAGACATTCTGAATGTTCTACGAGAAGTAAAACTTTTGCGAGAACCAAGTGATGACTGTGAATCTACAACCATGGCCAGACTGCGAAAACAGCAAATTAAAAGAGGGGTGGCCATACAAGAACACCACGCAGGAAGCCAAAGAAGATTGATAAACCAACACAGAACTGGTGTCGTTAGCCGCTACACGCTGCGGGATTTGCTAAGGAGGGGATCCGAGCACTTATGGACTGAATGGTTCGATGTGCAATTAGGATTATCTGTCGACTAACTAACTAACTAACTATTCATTCGAACATCGAACAAACAGGCTACTCTATCACGACAGACAAGTATGTAACACAATTGCGTCTGGTTAATGATGGGTTTGTGGCGCGCCAGATCAAGCTCAACTCCTCCGTCACCGACGATTAGTCACTCCTGCAATCGTACAGTACAGTCACTTCCAGCTTTATACAGTAGGGTGTACAAGTAATCCGTGGACAATTTTAAAGATGTCTGTTTGTTTGTTGATACTAACGCATTTTTAATCGAAGTTTTACTGTATTCATCTTCTGTTCTTGGGATGTGGAAGGGTCATCAATCAATCAATCATGTGCCATGCCGGAAAGCGTGGGCGGTCATGACCCGCCATTTCACACGATCACCAGTGTCGTGGATCAGCTTAGTGTTCCTGTCTCGTCAATGCCATGTGGCCAAGCCATCCAGGTATTTTCCTCTCGGTCTTCCTCTTGGTCTGTTCCCCTCGATCTTGCCAGTTGTCACTAAGTTCTCCAATCCATTTCTTCTCATAACATGTCCAACAAATTTTGACTGTCTACGTCTAATTTCTCTAATCAGTTTACGATGTTCATTTGTCTCCTGTAGTACTTGGTCATTGGTTTTTCTGTCTGTCCATGGTATTCTTTGCATTTTCCTCAGAAACCACATTTCTGCAGCCATCAGATGCTTTTCAGCTTGACTGCTCATTGTCCAAGTTTCACATCCATACAAAAGAACAGGCTCTATGTATCCCCTCAACACTCTTTTTCTCGTTTCAATTGACATCTTTTTATTGGTCAGAATGTTTTTCATCTTGCTAAAGGCTACTTTCGCCATGGCGATTCTTGTTCTAATCTCTTCAAGGCATCTCCCATCAGATGTTATAACTGTTCCAAGATAATTGTACCGATTAACTTGTTGAAGAATATTTCCTTTTACTTGTATATTACATTGTGGCACTTCTTCCTTCCTACTGACGACCACAACCTGAGTCTTTTTACAATTTAATTCTAACCCCAGTTGCTCACTGTGTACAACAACCGCATCTACTAATTGTTGCAGGTCCTGCGCATTGTCTGCAATTAATACTGTATCATCTGCATATCTAATGTTATTGATGTTTCGTCCTCCAATGCTGATTCCATTTATATCCTCTACATTTCTGAAAATATTTTCACTGTACAGGGAAAAAAGATCTGGAGACATCACACATCCCTGCCTAACACCTCTCTTAATTGGCTGATACTGTCCCACTTCATTATCAATCCTTATTGCAGCTTGTTGTTTCCAATATATGTTTTTTATAAGTCTAATGTCTTTCCCATCAATTTGTAGATCTGCAAGCATATCCACCATGCTGACATGTATAATGCTATCAAAAGCCTTTGTATAGTCAATAAAACAAAGATGTATATCCTTGTTTACTTCTATAGCACGTTCAATAACTGTTCGCAGCATATACTCAGCATTTACTGTACCCTTTCCTTCTACAAACCCACATTGTTCTTCCCCTATTTCAGGTTGTATCTTCTTCATACTTTCTTGTTTTATTCTTGTATGACACGTGTACCAACGCGGGTTTTCGAAACAATACAACTCACCTGGGATATTACTCAAAACTTCGACAGTATAGACTTTATGAACGACTTCGACAATAATGATTTTATGAAGGACTTCGATAATAAGGTCTTTGTGGAGGACCTAGACAAAATCGACTTCGACAATAACGACTTTGTTATAAAGAACTTTGACAATAAGTATTTTGATTTATTTTGTTGTTTGGAGATTTGAGGTTTAAATATTGAGCACAACTCACTACTGGCAACGCTGATCGTATTCCAGTACGAACCCAAGGCCTTGTCCACGTCAGATTGGAAGCACTAGACTCTAGTTTCACTCTCGTTTCAGCTCGTCAGTAGTGCATATCCTTGACTGGACGAATAAGTATTTTGACAAGAAGAGTCTCAATAAAGAGGACCATGGAAATAAAGATCTCGACAATAAGGACCTTGACTACAAGGACCTCAACAATACGACATTTGACTATATGGACTTTGACAAAAAGGAACTCGGAAATTAAAAAAAATATCGACAATAAGGCTTTCGACAGCGTGTGCATTGACAAAAAGAATTTCGACAATAAGAACTTGGACAATAAGGATCACGACAATAAGAACTTGGACAATATTGATCTCGACAATAAGGACTTAGGCAATTAAAGAGTGTAGAAAGGAATGTTTCGTGTGGAATGGCTCTCGTCGCTTCAGAGGTCACAGATTGTTAAATTGTATGGATATTTTGCCCTGGCCATGCGGGGGTGCGGGGGAATGAACAGGCTGATAGGCTAGCTGGGAATGCACCTCTTGGTGGTAGATTTCCTATGGACAAGGGGGAGGTGGTCGTGCGCTTGTGGGACCAGGTGGAGAAGGCGGAGGAACAGATTGAGAACCCATATGTTGAAAGAATGAGATTGCGGGGGGTGGGCAGGGGTTCTGGAAGAATCTCAAAACTGAGAGGGAAGACCAGGAGAACTTTTAGTCAGATATTGGTGGTAACAATTAGTAGTATGACCCTTCGCTGACTGTTGAACGAGGGGACGGAGCACGTATGGGAATGTCCTGAGTGCAGTGATGTCGGTTCTTAACTCAACTCAACTCAACTCAGAGTGTTATAATAAGGATTTCGACAATAAGAACTTGGACAATTAAAGAGTGTTACAATAAGGATTTCGACAATAAGGACTTGGACAATTAAAGAGTGTTACAATAAGGATTTCGACAATAAGGACTTGGACAATTAAAGAGTGTTACAATAAGAATTTCGACAATAAGGACTTGGACAATTAAAGAGTGTTACAATAAGGATTTCGACAATAAGGACTTGAACAATTAAAGAGTGTTACAATAAGAATTTCGACAATAAGGACTTGAAAATTAAAGAGTGTTACAATAAGGATTTCGAGCATAATTTGAGTAGTTTTAAAGGGTTTAAAAGGCAAGATGGTCGACTTCATTGCACCGGGTTTATCCCATATGGCTCGGTCTCTTTCCATGGGTTGGCCCGCTGAAAGCGTCGCACAAAGCACAAACCCCTTAGCTCCAGTGGCAACCCTAAGGAGTCTTCGAGAAAATCGCACTCGTGAACGGAACGACGTAATTCTGAATGGAGCACAGCTTCTTCGGAACACACGACAGGTGGCGTAACCATTTGGCCACGGAGCGCACCGACCGGTACGAGTATAATGCCTTCTATAGTGCGTTCACAAATATTTCCCCCCATTCACGTTCACTTGTTGTGAAAAGTATATGTTGCATCGTTATGAAATTTTTTCCCGCCGTCTTATATTTACTCCTACCCAAGGAATGTGATAGGTCCAAAGGTAATTGAAATCATGGAAAGAGGTGAAATGTCTTTGATATTTTGGCAAAAATGAATTGAATTCACACTAACTTACTTGTTTTACAGTAATGCACGTCAGTTCGGGTAGTGACCTCTGAACACTTGTGTTCCACTATGTGACGTGCTTCTCATAAGGAAATTCCCGAGCACCACGGAGAATATTCATTATTGAACACTGATGTTTCCGTGTGAAGATGTAATACATTTTATAATATGTACTTCATCTCTGACCCGTAAATTATATACCGCATATAAACAAACATTGAGATCAGCTATACAATCTCCAGAACAACCAAATATATTGTTTATTGTACATAATGATAAGGTTATATGCTAAATCTCATCATTTTCCTTCAGTTGGTTACTGAGTTATGGATTTCTACATTTGAGAGCGCATTATAGTCTGTGTTACTCCTCAATAACTGATTGATTGAATGAATAAATGATATAAGTGAATAAGCGAAAAATAGTCTAACTCATTGACTGAAAAGGTAATTGATTAATTGTATGATTGATGAATTGTTGATTGACTCATTGATTGATTGACTGATTTACCGGCTGGAGGTAAGGGCCATATTCGCCACGTCTGAAATTACTATTTACTGCTTCTTTCTTCTTTTTCACAGTACATACATTGTATAGCACATATCACAGTACAGATATTACATTCTATAGTATACAGCTCAGTGCAGTAAACATATTCGATAGTCTATAGCTCAGTACAGTACACACATTGGATATCACATATCGCAGCACAGTACTCAAACTCTATACTACATATCCTAAACTTATGACAGCCTGAAACTGTCTCATGCAGTGCTTATGACGAGTAACATTACATACATATACATAATGTCACACACTCACACACATAAATATAACACACCATCCAGACCTCTCGGCCCCCCTCGCACTCATCGTGGTCACACGTCCCACTTGGGTATTGACCTCGCTCGGACAGCTCATCGCAGAGAAGCGGGACAGTTCAGGGTCAAACAGTGCGCACCCCATCAGCGAAACCGCTGGAGATAGACACGCTCTCGCCTTTAGCATTTATGTCTGCTGTCCGACTGGGACCAGTCGTGGCTTGTTAGCACAGGGCAATTCAATCATGAATAGTATATGTGCCCCACTACACATACACACGCACACACACACAGAGTTGTCACCCTCTTTCTAATGTTTACTGGGATTCTCTTCCGGAGTTCTGAGGAAGATAAATACACAGAGCTCATGGGTACGAGGGGGGATCCGTGGCTGAGAAGTCAGGGTGTTCGCTTTAGGTTAAGAAGGTACATGATTCGATCCCTGCATGGGGCTGAGAATGTTTCCAAGAACTATTGCTACCTAATTAAATCTCACGCCCCGTGATCCCTTGGGTATTCGGATCGGCTGCCTATCCTTCTCGACTGAGGGCGAAACAACAGGAGGTACCACCATGTGTGGTTTGTGCACGTTAAAATGCCAAAGGTAGTTGGACATAGCAAAGAGTAGGCATTGAGGCTACTGCCGTGGAAACATTGTTAGGAAAGAAATCCGATTCCCGGGTAGATAAAACTCTTGACCTTGGTTTGAATCTGTCTAGAGTAAGCATATTGTACACAGGTTCGTGCCCGAGTCTGACCTTTGGGGTGCACAACTAGATGTGGTGAAACCACCTCGAAACAGTATCCACAAAGATGAAGACGAAGATGAAGAACGAGACAAAGAAGAAGAAGAAGAAGAAGAAGAAGAAGAAGAAGAAGAAGAAGAAGAGGAGGAAGATGAAGAAGGCGTAGATGAAGAAGACGAAGATGAAGAAGACCAAAATGAAGTAGACGAAGAAGATAACGAAGATGAAGAAGACGAAGATGAAGAAGAGGAAGATGAAGAAGGCGTAGATGAAGAAGACGAGGATGAAGAAGACTTCGAAGATGAAGACGAAGAAGAAGAAGACGAAGATGGGGAAGACGAAGCAGCAGCAAAAGATAAGAAGGAGAAGGTTGTGAGAACTACAACGTAGGATGTAACAACAAGTGGCCCTGTTCAAAAGTTCTAATTACAAGTCGGGTGTCAAATGAATCATTACCATAGCCGTCTAACTAACATTAACTTGCAAATCCCAGACAGCAAGAATAACAAAACCAGTGTTTTGTTAGCGTCAATACAAAAACCACATGAAATGCGATGTACTTTCTATTTATGGAAACTATCGTAGTCTTTATTTTACACTACGCAGTCTCTCAGGCCTGCCACTTTATATTTTACATTTCCTTAGATAAACATTATATTTTACATTTCCTTAGATAAACATTATATTTTCCAATTCTTTGGATGAATATTATAGTTTATACTAATCATTCTTGCTTGCCGTAACGGTTGCCCAGGGTTCCATCCGCAACGGTGCTGTTTCGATTTTTGTTTTTATCACCCTGGACTTCAATGTCATCGCATCTCATCTTGTTCATCTTGTTTGCACCTTGTAGGCGTCGAGGTGAAGCATAAACAGCGGGAGAGTGCCCTTCCTTCATCTCATCTTGTTCCTCTTGTACCTTGCGGTGTGGAGGTGAAGCATAAACAGCGGGAGAGTGCCCTTCCTTCATCTCATCTTGTTCCTCTTGTACCTTGCGGTGTGGAGGTGAAGCATAAACAGCGGGAGAGTGCCCGTCCTTCATCTCATCTTGTTCCTCTTGTACCTTGCGGTGTCGAGGTGAAGCATAAACAGCGGGAGAGTGCCCGTCCATCATCTCATCTTGTTCCTCTTGTACCTTGCGGTGTCGAGGTGAAGCATAAACAGCGGGAGAGTGCCCTTCCTTCATCTCATCATGTTCCTCTTGTACCTTGCGGTGTGGAGGTGAAGCATAAACAGCGGGAGAGTGCCCGTCCATCATCTCATCTTGTTCCTCTTGTACCTTGCGGTGTCGAGGTGAAGCATAAACAGCGGGAGAGTGCCCTTCCTTCATGTCATCTTGTTCCTCTTGTACCTTGCGGTGTGGAGGTGAAGCATAAACAGCGGGAGAGTGCCCTTCCTTCATCTCATCTTGTTCCTCTTGTACCTTGCGGTGTGGAGGTGAAGCATAAACAGCGGGAGAGTGCCCGTCCTTCATCTCATCATGTTCCTCTTGTACCTTGCGGTGTCGAGGTGAAGCATAAACAGCGGGAGAGTGCCCTTCCTTCATCTCATCTTGTTCCTCTTGTACCTTGCGGTGTGGAGGTGAAGCATAAACAGCGGGACAGTGCCCGTCCTTCATCTCATCTTGTTCCTCTTGTACCTTGCGGTGTCGAGGTGAAGTATAAACAGCGAGAGAATGCCCGTACATCATCTCATCCTGTTTCTCTTGTACCTTGCGGCATCGAGGTGAAGCATAAACAGCGGGAGAGTGCCCTTCCTTCATCTCATCATGTTCCTCTTGTACCTTGCGGTGTCGAGGTGAAGCATAAACAGCGGGAGAGTGCCCTTCCTTCATGTCATCTTGTTCCTCTTGTACCTTGCGGTGTGGAGGTGAAGCATAAACAGCGGGAGAGTGCCCTTCCTTCATCTCATCTTGTTCCTCTTGTACCTTGCGGTGTGGAGGTGAAGCATAAACAGCGGGAGAGTGCCCGTCCTTCATCTCATCATGTTCCTCTTGTACCTTGCGGTGTCGAGGTGAAGCATAAACAGCGGGAGAGTGCCCTTCCTTCATCTCATCTTGTTCCTCTTGTACCTTGCGGTGTGGAGGTGAAGCATAAACAGCGAGAGAATGCCCGTACATCATCTCATCCTGTTTCTCTTGTACCTTGCGGCATCGAGGTGAAGCATAAACAGCGGGAGAGTTCCCTTCCTTCATGTCATCTTGTTCCTCTTGTACCTTGCGGTGTGGAGGTGAAGCATAAACAGCGGGAGAGTGCCCTTCCTTCATCTCATCTTGTTCCTCTTGTACCTTGCGGTGTGGAGGTGAAGCATAAACAGCGGGAGAGTGCCCGTCCTTCATCTCATCATGTTCCTCTTGTACCTTGCGGTGTCGAGGTGAAGCATAAACAGCGGGAGAGTGCCCTTCCTTCATCTCATCTTGTTCCTCTTGTACCTTGCGGTGTGGAGGTGAAGCATAAACAGCGGGAGAGTGCCCGTCCTTCATCTCATCTTGTTCCTCTTGTACCTTGCGGTGTCGAGGTGAAGTATAAACAGCGAGAGAATGCCCGTACATCATCTCATCCTGTTTCTCTTGTACCTTGCGGCATCGAGGTGAAGCATAAACAGCGGGAGAGTGCCCTTCCTTCATCTCATCATGTTCCTCTTGTACCTTGCGGTGTCGAGGTGAAGCATAAACAGCGGGAGAGTGCCCGTTTATGGGCTTCACATATCGAGATTCCAATGGACTCTGTTATTCCCTCAGGCGATCGTTTACATGATCAGCCTCTTCTTCTGGCGTCTAGGCCGATCCAGCATAAAATGAGTACCAGGAAATGGCTTTGGGAAGTAACGGCGTGATTCCGACCACAGCACCCACTGCGTGCTATCTGGTCTATACAAACATGGGTCTGGCACCACATACTCAAGGTGACCTAGACCTGTACAAGAAACACCTGCTTGCTTTTCTATTCATATTTTGAATAGCTGGACTTTATAGTACCTGATTTTTTTCCAAAACTGTACAGTGGTACCTTGTGTTACGAACGCCTTAGGTCACGAACAATTCGGGTTACGAACAACAACTTCGAAATTGTTTTTGTCTCGGGTACCGAACAGTGTCTCGGGTTACAAACGAAAGCGAGAGAGAGAGAGAGAGAGAGAGAGAGAGAGAGAGAGAGAGAGAGAGAGAGAGAGAGAGAGAGAGAGAGAGAGAGAGAGCGAGAGAGAGAGAGAGAGAGAGAGAGAGAGAGCGGTTTAATGTTGGAGACAAATGATCGCGTACAGTGCAAACAAAGGCCACGCAGTACTAATATCGCTTAGCGCTAGCCTAGAGACTAGTTTTGCACGCGTGCGCAGCCTCGCTTTCATTGGCCTTACTACACAGCAGTAAAAGATTTCTTAGCAGTGGCACTGTGTTCAGTTTATCTCTTTCATTATTTTCTTTGTTAACCCCATCAATTATGAGTTCGAAGAACGGTGGTGCTGCTGCTAGGAGGCAGAAACGTATAACAGTGGAGGTAAAGAAGGAAATAATTATAAAACATGAAAATGGCGTTCGTGTGTATGACATCGCTAATGAGTACAACATGGCAAAATCAACTATCTCAACCTGCAAAAAAAACCTATCTCAAACTGCAAAAAATGCATGTTTATGAGAAAATGTACAAATGGATCAGCCACTACCTTGAGAACAGAACTGCCAGGACAAAAGTACAAGGTCAAACCAGCAAACATACGCTGTTGGAGCAAGGTATCCCCCGAGGAGGAGTTCTTTCACCAACATTATTCCTAGCATATATAAATGATATCACGGGAAATGTTCCAGCCAGAGTACACACATCCTCCTTTGCAAATCTACGTAATATCTGCTTAGGGTGGGTGACAAACGAAAAGACAACTTCGTACGAAATGAAAACCTCATATCTTGCTAAGACCGAGAAGAAATAGACCTTGACGTGGTCGACAGGATAATAGCGCACGATCGTAAACTTCCAGTGCACTGATGGCGAGATAAGCGGTTCAACCCCTACACCGGCATTAAATTGGACTGAAACGTTGACTTCTCGTTCAGAAAGCTATGACAAACTACTGAGTGTACAAATGCCTAGAAAATAAACCTGGGGTTGATCACAATTTCCTGCAAAGTACACGCAGCGTTTTAATCATATGTGTTTAGGTGCTAGTGACACACGAAAAGCTTTTACGGAATAGAAGCCAGTTGTCTTGCTAAAATCGAAACAAAGCGAATGTGACATGAAGCTAGCTCGACATAGTCTAATATGCGTACATGTTGCCTTGGTTTGTCGTTTTCGTGTCATACTTTACATTTGTGTGACTCTACACTACTTACAAGCGCCATAACATCTAAGTAAATATTCAATATAATGACTGGAATGTTGACAGTAAAAGCAATAATTTCTTCGGCAGTCATGCATAAGGATATATTGAATACATTAATATAAATGTGGGAAATAATATGCGCTTTACAGTAAGCGTATAGTTACATTTTAGCTGTTTTTTACGGGGCGTGAAAATAAAACAGCCCTGAAAACGTCAGATACAGCCCCTCCCATTCGCCATTCTTCCTCACAGCTTGACATCTGGCCACGTCTGTCTGCCATTTATATCTGTCCCTGGTTGACAGCGTGACGACAATAGACTTTAGATCTGAGAGACTGTTGTAGGGGGCAGAGCTACGTTAGGGCTCTTTCAGCACTTGTTATGTGTTACTGCCTTCTGTCTGTCTGTCTGTTTGTCTGTCTGTCTGACCAAAGTGTATATGTGTGCTTCGGGTGTCTTTCAGTACTTGTGTGTTACATCGTTCTGTCTGTCTGTCTGTCTGTCTGTCTGTCTGTCCGTCCGTCCGTCTGTCCGTCCGTCCTCCCGTCCGTCCCTCTGTCTGTCTGTCTGTCTATTTGTCAACAAACTAACAAAAAATCCAACTAAACAATCAGCCAACCAACCAACAAATCAAACAACCAACCAACCAGTCAATCAACCATCCAGTCAATCAACTAATCAACCAACCAACCAATCAACCCAACAACCAACTAATCAACCAACCAACACATCAACCAGCCATCCACTCAACCAACCAACCATTGAAATCAGCAGCATCTGAATCACACTTTAAAAAAATAGTCAAAAATCAAGGAATGCTAATCTTAACTGGAGACCTAAGAATACGCCTATTTACGAACTAGGAAATATTACTTATCTACAACCACTGCAGGATAGAAGATGATATCACAGCCTAGCAATAATCACACACACACACACACACACACACACACACACACACAACACACACACATACATACATACATACACACACACACACACACACATTTTAAAAATTGGAAGAACCACCCACTTTAAACACACGCCATAAATAAAATATTGCTCGATTTCTTGCCTGTCATCTCGAGATGCAGCGAAGTATTCCAGGCAAGAAATCATGCAATATTTTATTTATGACGTCCATGTTTAACTCACTACGGGAATGCATTGTTTTGAACCACACAGTTGTCAGGGATTTATGATCTTAGAAGAGGAAGACTACAGCGAAGCAACTTTGTAGAATCTGCAACAATAAACATTACGACAGATCCTTTTATTAACATATTATTAGCCAAACCCATGTACAATGCACACAAGTTCACAACTCAGAGACAGCAGTACAGGCCTCAGGCGATAGATTACATTCCTTTATTGAAAGAAAGAAAAAAGAAAACTCAGAACAAAAAAGAAAGAATAAAGAACGGTAATAAAATACATACAAGAGTATTACCAAAGTAGCACCTGGATCCATGCATATTTAAATTGATCGGCCCAGACAAAATGCAATAGAGAATGGGAAATTCTAGTGTATCTAAATAGTGAAGCAAAGAAAACACAGTCAGTGACAACAAGACAATTCAGAACGGACTTGCAAGAACAGATAGAGGCTTTGAAAACTGCAGCAGAAATGTTGGTAAGCACAGGTAGAGACCTTGAAAACTGCAGCAGAAATGTTGGTAAGCTGTCAAGGTCTCACATCCGAGGTTGCGACGCGTTTTCTGTACCAACGCCAGACAACATAACAACACGCAACCCTGAGTGATGTTAAACACTGCAGAGGGAATGCGGCGTCTTCGACGACGCCCGTATAAGCAGCCAAGCACAGCAATTGAGCGACGCTTAAACGACCGCTGGTCAGCAGTACACCCCGTGAACCTGGCAGGGGTCACACCAGCTGACGTGAGCGCCGACTGGCGTGTAGCGTGTAGAAAGCCAGATCTGGCAGACGGGCTTAGGTGTTTGAATGGACAGGTCGCATGAGTCTGCGAGTGGTGTTTGAATCTGCATTGAGAGCTAGCCTGTACGACAGTGGGAGACTGGTTCGAACGCTTGAATAGTGTGACTTGTAAGTGAGATGTTTATTGCTTGCATGTATTATTATGTATTGTAGTGATATTGTTCATGCCGTAATGATTGCTATGGATTGTTATTGTGCGAGGTTTGTGCGATAATAAATGCAGCGCGTAAATAAAGCTTGTGAATAATACTTTCGGATATTCACTTCGTGTGATTTGATAGTTTGATATTGCTTCACACTTGCCAGAAAACGAGCTACTTATCTTGCTCTACGTAAGACTCTGACAAAGCACAGGTAGAGACCTTGAAAACTGCAGCAGAAATGTTGGTAAGCATAGGTAGAGACCTTGAAAACTGCAGCAGAAGTGTTGGTAAGCATAGGTAGAGGCCTTGAAAACTGCAGCAGAAGTGTTGGTAAGCATAGGTAGAGACCTTGAAAACTGGAGCAGAAGTGTTGGTAAGCACAGGTAGAGACCTTGAAAACTGTAGCAGAAGTGTCGGTGAGCATAGGTAGAGACCTTGAAAACTGGAGCAGAAGTGTTGGTGAGCATAGGTAGAGACCTTGAAAACTGCAACAGAAATGTTGGTGAAAGAGACAAATATAGAAGACCAACCATCTGTCTTCCCAGCCTGGAGACGCAAAAATAGTACAGAACTAGCAGACCTAAGAGCATCACTCCGTGGACTGTGATATAAATTTGGTGTGCTGGTGCCGAGATAGGGGGTTCAAACCCTACGCCAGTCTGTTGGACTAAAGTGTTGACTTCTCGTCCTTGACTTGGGGACATAAATTACAAGTACCTCAGAAGTCGGAGTCGGTTAGCCTGAACTCGAGGGACACTAATAGTAAGGAAAGCAAATCTACACGCAAAATTTAGCCCAGTGCACTAGAAGTTGTTGCACTTGTGTGGACTACGACTGAGTTCAAAAGCGAGCGATCACAAACAAAATCACGTTGCAATATACCTGGACATGAAGAGGTTGAAGGGAGGCTGGGGACTAGCTCAGCCTGACAGAGCCATAACCAATGACGAGGCTAAGACTTTAATGTGAAGCAGTTGTAGTGGATTGTTGTGACACTCATCGTCAGTTGCAGCACGCTTCCGACGCAAGGTTGCCCTGGAGGAAACCCAGTGGTTACATGTCGATGGTTGTGAGATGCCAGTTTGAGAATCGTCCTGACTTGTAATATCTGGACCCACAAATCAGACACAAGGTCACGGTGGTTAGATGTCAATTGTTGTGAGATGCGAATCACCCTGACTTGCAACAGCTGCACATACTTCAGACGCCATATCAACCTGGAGGAGACACTAGTTTGAGTCCATGGTTGTGAGATGAAAGTTTGAGAATCGTCCTGACTTGCAACATGTATCAACCTGGTTGTGAGATGCAAGTTTGAGAATCAGCGCCATCTGGACAACACTTCAGACACAAGGTCAACTTGGAAGAGATCCTGTGGTTAGATGAGGATTGTTGTGTCGTGCGGTGACAGTCCCTACTTGAGGTTGTTATCTGTCAGCTTGCATTCTTACATCCACTTCTGTCATCCATTGCAAGCTCTCTTCCCGCCAATACTTGCAGTCGTGTCAGCGGGACAGCTGTGGTTTACCCGAATCTCCAGCAGATTTCCAGCTACTCACAAAGTGCTTTCTCCTTGTGAATGTTTACAGACCTATCATACTTCTCTGGGACCCTCACCTGGGAGCTGCTGTTTGCTTACACGCTTGCCTGTAGACTGGATGGGCACATGTTTGAATCCACATGGAGGTGGAGTTTTCTTGTATTGACCTAGGACTCCTGGTAGATTCAGCCTAGAATAAACACTATTAAATTTAATGGGTAGGTAAAGACAGATAACACATCCAGTGGCCATTAGTCTAAAATGATGGGATACTCGCGTCATATATTGAATACCCCACAAGGAGTTAGAAAAGTGTCCATTACCTGAAGATACCCATCTGGTCAAAATGTTTTGGGCATGTTATGAGAAGAAATGAATTGGAGAACTTGATGACAACTGGCAAGATCAAAGGGAAGAGACCAAGGGGAAGATCGAGAGGTAAATACCTGGATGGCTTGGCCACATGGCATGGTCGAGACAGGAACACTGAGCTGATATACGACTCTGGTGATCGAGTGAGATGGCAGAACATGACCGCCCACGCTTACCGGCATGGAACATGATGGATGGATGGACCCACCTGGTTACAATTCTGTTTGATCTTGGGATAATGTATCGGGCACCGAAACAATCTTTGACAGGAAGAACAAACATTCTTTGACAGGAAGAACAAACATTCTTTGACAGGAAGAACAAACATTCTTTGACAGGAAGAACAAACGAACCAACCAACTTTATTTTCAAAGGGTTAAAAATTGGGTAGGCTCTGTAGCGAAGGGGTAAGAATTCAATTCGTAATCCCGCATACCGCAAACACATCTGCGGGGGATTTGGAAGCAGACCGCCTTGCGTTGGTTTACATACAATGGTATGAGTGCCGGTCGTTCAGTAAGCAATGGCAAACTACTGAACGTAAACCTGCCCAGGAATCACAAACACCCATAAAATGCTGGGGTTGACTGCTACGCCCTGTAGAGGATATGCAACTAGCTCAAATTGGACACACAAGACTGTCTAACCTTGCGCCGTTCTGATCTCACTTCTATGATACATTCAAGTGTCTCTGATACTGTTAATCTCAAACAACAACAATGTATACATTATAAATGCGTGTGAAATGTGAACACAGTCAACGGTGCACAGATTCATCATCTCTGTCTTAGTTTTGCCCCACGTCCACCACCATCTGTTGTCCTTCTTCTTATAGCCCACGCCGTGTGACGTTGGTGATCGAGTCTGCCCGCAGCCTTCAATCTCGTGTGCTGCCAAACATTTTTTAAAAATACCGACGATGTCTCTCCATGCCATGATGTCAAACTTTTCAGCCTCCTCTCTCTCTCTCTCTCTCTCTCTCTCTCTCTCTCTCTCTCTCTCTCTCTCTCTCTCTCTCTCTCTCTCTCTCACTCTCACATATACGCACAATCTCTCTTTCTCTCGCTCTCTCTCTCTCGCTCTCTCTATCTCTCTCTTGCTCTCTCTCTATCTCACTCTTGCTCTCTCGCTCTATCTCTCTCTTGCTCTCTCTCTCTCACATATACGCACAATCTCTCTTTCTCTCGCTCTCTCTATCTCTCTCTTGCTCTCTCGCTCTATCTCTCTCTTGCTCTCTCTCTCTCTCTCTCACTCGCTTTCTCTCGCTCTCTCTGCCTCACTATGTATCTTCTCCTGCCTCACCTCCTCTCCACCCTTCCTTTTGTTACGATTTACTCCAGATTTCCCCTTTTCAAGACTTGCCCAAAAAATGTCAACTATCTTCTCGTAATTCCACCAACCAGGCCTCTTTGTAAGTTCACTTCTTTCGGGACAGCTTTATTACTCTTTCTATCCGTCCATCGCTCTTCTGTAAGCCCACATCTTCACAGCTTCCACAGAATTCCACACTAAGCTGATATATGTCCATGATTTGCTTGCGTACACCGTGACAGCCGGTCTCTCTGGCCGAGGGGTTACAATACTTTCTCTCCGTAATCCCGTTTATCACGCAGAGTCTCGTAGCGGGCGAGAGCTGGAAGCGGTTCAACTCCTGCTGCTGACTTGCGGAATAACTGAGCCGGCCGCTCAGAAAGCAATGGCAAACTACTGAGCGTAATCTTGCCAAGAAATCAACAATCAGCTGAAAGATGCTGCTGTTGACAGCGATGTCCTGTAAAGGATATGCGAATTAAAGAAAGAAGACACCGTGACAGGTTCAATACAAGAGTCCTAGGCAAGAACAACTGTTGACTTATTCAACTGTCTTTTCATTCTATATAATTCCCAAACAGCCTTGGTACAATCTATGTTGATAATCATAGCCTTTGTTTCCTTTGTGTGCATGTCTGAGCCTTTTTATTACTTAGTTTGTGCGCTTGAGTTACTAATTCTTGGCGATCCGCTTGTGTTTCAGCCAATAAAACTGCCGTCTGTGTATCGTGTGCGGTGTATTGATTTCCTTTCATTGTGGAGCCCTGATCTGAATACATTATATGTGTAAATATTGTACAGATGCGTAGGCGAGGGGTTGATACATATTCATTCTTGCCTCAACAACATCAACTATAAAACAGCACTTATTATAAAACATCCAAATAGCAACATACAAACAAACAGAAGCTGACAGGTGCTTTATTCGTCCCAGCGCTGTGTTGTCAATTCCAGACACGGACAGTCATAGAAACACACAGGCGTAAAATTCCATGATCCGAGATTAGATGTATAAAGAAGGGGAACAAACAAGAAAAGATATAGAGACAAATGAGAAAGTAAGAACAAGTGTAGAGATAACAGCTATTTCTGACAATCTAGAACACCATAGAGTTAAATGGCCCTGACATTTAGCTAGAACAGAACACGATCAACCAGCGGCTAGAGCGTTCTGCGTGCGAACATCGGGATGCAAGGCGAGAGGACGACACAGGAAGAGCTGGCTAGATGGAGTAAAAGAGACGTTGAAGAAATAATATACGACGTTAGTGCAAGCAACAAGACAAGCGAAACACAGAAAATTATGTCTGCCTCCTCTCTGCGACGCTTCGCGACAAAAAGCGGTAGGATAAAAAAAGAAGACATAAGAGGAAGACAGGTAATATTCTTATCTGGTACACGTATTACACTGGAAATCAATTGAGGAACCCTTTGAGGCCACTGAGACAGTCCATAAATAAATACACATAGTATTGTTTGGCTCTCATAGAAGGAGAAGAAGGAAGTAAAGATTAGAGGACGCACTAGACAACATGACATTTGATAGCTATAATTACCGACCGGGATTCTAACCTGTGACCTCCAAATGACGACAGCGCCTCGCTGCAGAAACAAATGTACTTCGACGCACGACCAACAAGACACTCCAAAAAAAGTGTCTTCATTAGTCATGTCTATCATACAGATGAACCTTCAACTATGGAATACGCACTATGGAATATGGAATAACGGTAATTATAGCTTTAAAATTGTATGTTGTCTAGTGCGTCCTCTAATCTCTACTAATCTTCTCCTTCTATGAGCTCCAAACAATACTATGTGTGTTTATTTATGAACTGTCTCAGTGGCCTCAAAGGGTTCTCCAATAGATTTTCTGTGTAATACGTGTACTAAATTGAACCGACCAATCATCTCTCTTCTTTAAATGTTTGTGAATATACTAGAAACAGCATTATGGTTCAATGTGTTTGTTTGTTTGTTTGTTTATTATTTGACCTATGCTGGTTTAATATAAAATTATGAGACCTGTAGTACTATCTCAATGGTTTGATACGAAATATGCCCGTATTCCATAGTTGTAGGTTCACCTGTATGATAGACATGACTAATACTGACTTTTTGTTTTGGAGTGTCTAGTCGGTCATGCATCGAATTACACTTATTCCTGCAGCGAGGCGTTGTCGTCATTTGGAGGTGAAAGGTTGGAATCCCAGTCGGTACTCCAGATTCCCTCTTCTCAAGACTTGCCCAAAGAATGCGATCTATCTTCTCGTAAACCACTAACCAAGTCTCTTTGTAAGTTAACTTCTTTCAAGGCAGCTTCAAGTTTTCAAGTTTTATGTTGTCTAGTGCGTCCTCTAATCTCTACTTCCGTCTTTTCCTTCTATGAGCGACGAACAATACTATGTGTGTTTATTTATGCTCTGGTATGTAAGGGTACATTTCTGATCTTACTGTTGACTTATTTTTTTTTCCAGCATACGTTTTATTTTATAAGTAAAGTTCTATGTTAATCTACTTTTACATTTGTTAATCTACTTTTACCGCTGTTAATCTACTTTCACCGTATAATTCCATCATTGTGTTGTGTACAACTTACATTTCACGGCGCATTATAAAACAATGCCACAATTCTCTCAAGACACCGTCCAACGAGTTTCTTTGTTTTCCGGTTTCACTTCTTGTGCGGTCTTGCGTCTGTAATATACCAGTAAAATAAACCCCTGGTGTGCTTCCTCCAAGAAGGGGTTTATTTTACTGGTATATTACAGACGCAAGACCGCACAAGAAGTGAAACCGGAAAACAAAGAAACTCGTTGGACGGTGTCTTGAGAGACCCCGTCAACCCCTTCTTGGAGGAAGCACACCAGGAGGTTTCTGATCATCAGAAATCAGCCCCTCTTCTCTCCTCACCCCCCCCCCCCCCCACACACACACACACCCTGATGACAGAGATAAATTTCCAAATACTGTTATGGGTGAGAGGTTCAGATGAATAAGGCTGGTTGGTTGATTGGTTGGTTGGTTCTTGGGTGGGTGGGTAGGTTAGTTAGTTGGTTGTCTGGCTGGTTGATTGGTTGTTTGGTGGTTTGGTTGGTGGGCGGGTGGATTGGTTAAGTGTTTGGTTGGTTGATTGACGGGTTGGTTCGTTTGTGCGTTAACTGGCTGATTGATTGGTTGGTTGGTAGGTGGCTAGGTGGGTTACTTGATTGGTTGGTTGGTTGGTTGATTGGCTGATTGCTTGGTGTGTGTGTGTGTGTGTGTGTGTTGGTTGAGTGGTTGGTTGGTTGGTTGGTTGGTTGGTTGGTTTGTTAGTTGGTTGGTGGGGGTGGATTAGTTCCGCTGTTGGCTGATTGACTGGTTGGTAGGTTCCTTAGTGGGTTAGTTGGGTGGCTGACTAGCTGACTAGCCCGCTGATTGGTTGGTTGGCTGGCTGGCTGGTTGGCTGGTTAGTTGGCTGGCTGGCTGGTTGGTTAGTTGATTGTTTGTTTGGCTGGCTGGCTGGTTGGTTGGTTAGATGGTTGTCTGGCTGGCTGGTTGGTTAGTTGATTTATTCGTAGGTTATCTGGCTGATTTCTAATGCTTAGAAGACTGTAACTCTCAAGTCAGAATCCTTGATACTCAGGTCGTCTTAGCCCCGAAGCGAGCTTGCATCTATTAGGGTGGAGTTGGTGTAGAGCGTACATATATTGGAGTGGAGTTGGTGTTGGGCTTTTCCCCGACCCGGTGCAGAAGGACCATTTCCGCAGAGACTACGTTGCGAGGCTCGTCTTTCTCTCTTCAAGCTCAGATACCAGCGCGGTGTGCAGTATCGGCACATCTGATAGTTGTACAGATTCAATGGTGTAAGAGTATTCCCATTAACCTGTATATTACATTATGGTATTTCTTTCTTCCTAGTGATGACCATAATCTGTGTCTTCTTACAATTTAATTCTAACCCTAGTTGTTCACTGTGTGCAACAACTGCATCTACTAATTGTTCCAGATCCTGCAATAATGTTAAAATCCCTCTCAATTTTCCAAAATCCAGTTATGTTAAAAGAACTGCTACTTTTTTTCAGAATCACACGTTTCTTTAATCCCCATATTTTCAACTCGCCCCAAATGTTCCATACTTCGTTTATTTTCAATCCACTCCTAATTTTCCAGAATCCACTTATGCTAAAGCCACTCTCAAGTTTCTGGGCACTTGTCCGAACACATCAACAGGTCATGATATTCTACCTTTTAAAATTGATACTGTGTCTTCGCCACCGCTAATCATTGAACAACTGCCCATTTCCTCGTGACAAACATTGTCAAACTTTGATCTTTCCCGGTTCACCGGACATGTGACAGATCATCAGTTCATGGAGCTACAGAACAGAAGAGAACTGCTAACTTTGATTTCAGTGATAATGAATTCTGAGCACCAACAGGGAGAGACGACACAAAAGATCTGAATAGGGATTCTCAGGCCAGACGCTGTGCCTGTCATCTGAGAGGGTAGTTCATGGAGCCACGGAGCAGAACTGAGCTGATAGCTTTGATTTGAGTGATAATGAATCTTTAGTACGGGTAGGGAGAAGCAGCACAAAAGCACTTTAATGGGGATCGTCGCGCAGACGCTCCAAAACTACCTCTGTTTAATTTGATTGAACACCGCTGACAAACGTTAGAATAACATCAGGTTGATCTGACCGGAGAACACGTGTCTTTGAATGCGTGACCACCGTGGCATCTGAAGTCAATCTTTGCTAAGAGAGACATCATCAGTTTCATCAGCTGGTGAGTGACTCCATTCTTGACTTGCTTTTTTGCGCCTTCTGTGATATCCACTTGATACATTAATCCATGACGTCAAATCTGCGCGGCTGGCCAAGTGGCTAGAATGCCGAATTCTCCTTAGGGAGAACCGGGTTCAAATCCTCAGTAAGGTGCGGAATGTTTTTCTGTCGGGGGCAAAAAGAAAACCCTAGCCTGCACAGTTCGTGGTGATTGCGCTTGCCAGGCGGCCTTAATTCCTCAGGCTCAAGACTCCCCTTGCCATACACTGCAAGGTACATCTTTGTCTGCGTTCATCTGGAGAGTTGTTTTTTTTTTTTTCGGATGTGATTGCGTTGTCATGTTTACAGCAGAGCTGCGTTCTTGCGCCGTGAGGCCGACGCATCCGGCTTCTGTGGGTGTTTGTTGACCTGGTTAACCTTCCCGGGGGCAAGGTACTATATTGGCAGTAAGTGACAATTTTTTGACAGTTGACAGTCCACTCTGTTTACTGGACCTCTTATATCCTGTACCACCAATGGGATTTGTCTGGAAAAGCGACTGCTATCTAGCTGATGTCATCATCCAGTGCCTTGCCGGTTGGCTTGGGCGATCATGCCTCTCCGCAAATTACGATCTCCGACGTCATGGATCAATTCGTGTGTTGACTCCTTCTATCTCTCTTTCCGCAAATCTTTCCCGTTGTCACAACATGTTCCAGCTTTTGTCTTCTCATTACGTGGCCAAAAAAACGATGACTGCCTCTTTCTGGTGTATGTGATAAGTTGTCTATTTTATTTTGTTTCATTTTTCTATTTTATTTTATCCTATTTTATTTTATTTTAGTCTGTTTTATTTTAGTATCTAATTAAATAAATTTTAAAAATATGTTTTTGGATCCTGGGACACAATAAAATCCACTTATACATACCTGAATAGGGCCTCAGTCCGCGTAAACAGAATAATCAACTTAGGAATAAAATAGATGGAAATAATTTTATTATATAATAAAAACAAAGACAAGTATCAATAAAATAAGTATGAATACAGCACAACATAACTGTTCGAACATTTGGTAGTCGCAACATTTGTCACGAACAAAATCTCCATTGATATAAGTAAATTACAATGAAATTAAGACACGATATCTTTACACATAAAAATAGTACCAACGAATGTGAAACATAACAATAGTACCTAGAAATGGGAAAGACGAGTGCGTGACTTCCGTGAATAGCAATAATGCAGAGAAGTGTAACTGTATGCAATCGGGAATAATAGAACTAACCTTTTTTTCATCAGTCTGACATTGCTCAAGATTAGTTCTTTTTTAGAACTAACCTTGAGCAATGTCAGACTGATGAAAAAAATTAAAGATTAACTATTATTGATTATTATTATTATTATTATTATTATTATTATTATTATTATTATTATTATTATTATTATTATTATTATTATTATTATTGATTATTGATTGATTGATTGATTGATTGATTGATCTAGGAACCGACATCACAGCATTCGGGACATTCCCATAAGCGCGCCGTCCCCATCCTTAGCAACCAGCGAAGAGTTCCAACACTAATAGTTCCAGTAGCAATCTGATTATATGTCCGTCTCGCCTTTCCTCTGAGCGTCGAGCGTCGGCCAGATCCCCTCGTCACTCCTCGCTGCCTCATTTTAACCAGACTATTATTTATTAACTATTAACTATTATTTGAATAATGACTATAATATTATAAGAGCATGACATTAGGGAGGGTAGCCAACGGTATCAGGAAACAAGAGAACCGAAGTTAACCCGTGGTATCCACAACATAATTGATTCCCGCTGGATGGACATACCCAATAGTAGAGATTAAGTGGCTCTCAATTTCCATACTGATAGAAGTGTCAGAGTAACATGGTCTTATAGTAGTGACATCATCGACCCCTTTGTGATCCGGGAAAATAAAATGATTAGAAATAGGCTTGTAGGATTGTTACAATCCTGTTTCTAATCAATGTAATACTTATTCACAGTCCATCCCTCAGCACTATATAAAACTTTAGGATATACATGGCACTTGATTCCACTTAAATATTAACTTCTAGTTGTTTATGTATTTATAAATAAAATATGTAGAGAATATTTAGGAAATATTGTGGGAGTATGATATTTGACACTTATTCATTCATTCAGTAACATGTCCTTTGCAAACCTCGCCCCCATAACAACCTTCCGGAAAACTTCTCGATCATAAGCAAGATGTCCCGCGTCTGATACATCAATTTGGAGATCATCTGCCACATCCTGCACTCATCTTCTCTTTGGCCTTCCTCTTCCTCTCTTCCCAGGCATATACCCCTCCATTATTGTTCTCTCCAAACTTTCATGACGTTTCAAGTGACCAAAATATATCAATTTTCTTTGTTTATCCTCTTTAATAGCCAACCTTCTTCAATACTCAGAGTCGTGGATCAGCTCGGTGTTCCTGTCTCGTCTATGCCATGAGGCCAAGCCATCCAGGTATTTTCATCTTGGTCTTCCTCTTGGTCTGTTCCCTTCGATCTTGCCAGTTGTCACTAAGAACTCCTGGCCTCCATGTATGAAAATACTAGACAATAACTCCTGGCCTCCATGTATGAAAATACTAGACAATAACTCCTGGCCTCCATGTATGAAAATACTAGACAATAACTCCTGGCCTCCATGTATAAAAATACTAGACAAGAGCTCCTGGCCTCCATGTGTGAAAATAATAGACAATAACTACTGGCCTCCATGTATGGAAATACCAGACAATAACTCCTGGCCTCTATGTATGAAAATACTAGACAATAACTCCTGGCCTCCATGTATGGAAATACTAGACAATAACTCCTGGCCTCCATGTATGAAAATACTAGACAATAACTCCTGGCCTCCATGTATGAAAATACTAGACAATAACTCCTGGCCTCCATGTATGAAAATACTAGACAATAACTCCTGACCTCCATGTATGAGAATACTAGACAATAACTCCTGACCTCCATGTATGAAAATACTAGACAATAACTCCTGGCCTCCATGTATGAAAATACTAGACAAGAGCTCCTGGTCTCCATGCGTGGTTACTGTTTCAACTAACAGAAGAATGAACGAAAAGCGAGTCAATGGTGCATTCATATATTCTAATGTTACGGGTAGATACAACGCCTTAGCCTCAATTGGTAGTCCATCTAGGACAGTGGTTTTCAACCTTTTTTAGCCCATGCACCCCTTCACCATATGTTCAGAATGTCATTCCCCCTCCCCTTTCGTATTTAATCCCTATAACCCCCCCCCCCCCACCCACGCCCACCTCTCACGGTATACGTAAAAATGGAAGCTAAGTTTAAATAATACATACTAGAACAAATCTAGATGTCTACATAAAACGCGATTTGCAAGTCTACTTACGTTATACGAATTTCAGAAGTGCGAGAAGTACAGAACTGTAAAGTATGGAGGGAAACACCATATCAAATAATCGGTTCTTGTATTAACGCGACCTTAAAATAATCTTAATTCCCCCCCCCCACTCCTGGAAACCCTAAAATCCTCTTCCCACCCCCCACCCCCACTCCTGGGGGGGGGGGGGAATTCCCCACTGGTTGAGAACTACTGATCTAGGATCTAGTCAACTGTTATTCCAAATCCCTGTTGTGTAGGCGACGGAGAAGGGAACTGGCCACCCATCTCATATGCTGTAGCTTATAATGAACTACGGCTAACACGTCACACTCCAAGGCTTACCGTGGTATGGGATTAGCTCTACTTGTTACGTGTGTGTGTGTGTGTGTGTGTGTGTGTGTGCGGGTGTGTGGGTGTGTGGATATAAGTATGGTATGTGTATATGTGTACTTGCATGTGTGTGTATATGTGAATATAGGTAAAAATATGTGTAGTTGCACATGTGTACATGAAGGACATGATCAATCTTCACGCTATAAAACGAACTGGTTATATGGTGTTTCCCCATATTGTATTCCAGTGGGCACTCGATGGGTCATGGTGTTTCCCCATATTGTATTCCAGTGGGCACTCGATGGGTCATGGTGTTTCCCCATATTGTATTCCAGTGGGCACTCGATGGGTCATGGTGTTTCCCCATATTGTATTCCAGTGGGCACTCGATGGGTCATGGTGTTTCCCCATATTGTATTCCAGTGGGCACTCGATGGGTCATGGTGTTTCCCCATATTGTATGCCAGTGGGCACTCGATGGGTCATGGTGTTTCCCCATATTGTATACCAGTGGGCACTCGATGGGTCATGGTGTTTCCCCATATTGTATGCCAGTGGGCACTCGATGGGTCATGGTGTTTCCCCATATTGTATGCCAGTGGGCACTCGATGGGTCATGGTGTTTCCCCATATTGTATGCCAGTGGGCACTCGATGGGTCATGGTGTTTCCCCATTTTGTATGCCAGTGGACACTCGATGGGTCATGGTGTTTCCCCATATTGTATGCCAATGGGCACTCGATGGGTCATGGTGTTAATTTCGCGACTTTAATTCCATGGATATGATTGGTTCTCATTGTAGATTAGTCTGACGCGGGAACCAGGCTAGTGAGAATAATCCCCAATCGATGGGGATTTGGATATAAAATCACCGGTCGAGTAGGCAAGCATGCTTGTGACTGCGCCACCACGGCTTTCCCTGAGGTGTACTGAGCATATATTTTATCGTTTCTTTACTTATTCAGTCTCTCGGTAGAGATTTGTTCGCAGCAGACGAGCAAATCTCCGGCGGGCCTATTCTCGCTGGTCGCGAGATCCGCACAGTGGAAGTATGGGAGATTTGCTTGCAAATAGACAGGCAATATCTCCTGCGGTAGCTATGGCGGACCTATTCCCGCTGGTCGCGGGGACCGCTATAAGTCAGGTGGGGAGTCTGACGATAGTGCACGCTTTACACAGGTCCGGACACTTGTGATTGACAGATGTGCGCGCCCTCATGGTCCGGGCTCGTTCAAGGCCCTCACCTGTGGGACATGGCTGAACGTCTCTAAGCCGTGTCCCTTGGGTGTCAGGGTCTGGCCATAACTCGCCACCGGCTCGTGGTGGTGAGGTCTCGGTGGATTGACGCTGAGCCGCCAGCGTCTGCAGCCTACCTTGTGCCAGACGTATTGGTTACCCATTCCTCTGGAATACACAAGACTAGGCCGAGGGAGGGGTCATGTCGTTTGGGCATCACATGATCTCTGAAGCTCTGCCCAGACATTGTGATGGAATATTGGCCATATTCCACTCACATACTTTAGTCTGTCAAGACTGCAAGGTGTCTACTACTACTGAGCATATAGCGCTATGCCTCTATTTTTATAGAACAATCGATTTCTCTAATGGCGATGTGGTAATTAAAGCACCGGTCGAATTTACTTTCCGTGAATTACTTGGTACTTATTTTAGGCTAGGTGAACATGAAGGGACAGATCAGTGAAACATAACTCCTCACCTTAATAAAGAATCGAACTCTCGACCACAGGGTCGTCTAGCAAACGTTCTAGCCACTGCGCTACCTCATCTCCCCACCTGTGCGCGCTCACTCTAGCCCGGCGTCCCGATGCCCCTGTGCAAACTTCAGGTGTTAATTCACTGTTGGGGAGTGTTTATTTTACCGGTTTATTGATCCGGCGAATCCACCATGTACACCAGGGGCTACTCGCATGTTTCATTGATTTTATCAACTGGTGCAAAGTTGAATTAGCTGAGATAAGGGGGCAGTTAGGGATGACAGTGAGGGGGCAGTCAGATAGGTTCAGAGTCAGACATGCAGGCAGACAGGCAGTGGCACAGAACCAACGTAAATGATAGCTGGACAGACAAACGGGCAAACATAGACAGGTAGACAGAGACCTCAGTGTTCATCCTGGAAGCCAGCCAATCCGTCCTTTCATGTCCAAGTACACCCGACTGTGACGAGGATAACAGTGACAGCGGAGACTGTGACGAGGATAACAATGACTGTGGAGACTGTGGCAAGGGTAACAGTGACTGTGGAGATTGTGACAAGAATAACAGTGGCTGTGGAGACTGTGACAAGAATAACAGTGACAGTGAAGACTGTGACAAGGATAATAGTGACAGTAGAGACTGTGACAAGAATAACAGTGACAGCTGTGTCTTTCCTTGGTTTATATTTTATCTTCTTCTTCTTCTTCTTCTTCTTCTTCTTCTTCTTCTTCTTCTTCTTCTTCTTCTTCTTCTTCTTCTGCGTTCATCCGGAGAGTTTTTTTCGGACGTATTGCGTTGTGCCTGTTTACAGCAGAGTTGCGTTCTTGCGCCGTTAGGCCGACACATCCGACTTCTGCCGTTTTATGTTCTAAACCGCTCATTCATTCATTCATTCATTCATTCATTCATTCATTCATTCAGTAGCGTGCCCTTTACAGAACCTAGCTCCCATAACTACCTTCCGGAAAACCTCTCGATTACAAGCAAGATGTCCCTCGTCCGATAAACCCATCTGGAGATCACTGACAAATCCTGCACCCATCTTCTCTTTGGCAGCCTTCCTCTTCCTCTCTTCCCTGGCATATACCCCTCATTATTGTTCTCTCCAAACTTTCATGGCATTTCAAGTGAACAAAATAGTTCAATGTTCTTTGTTTTATCAAGTCTGAATAGGTATGGAGAGCTATACCCCACTTTGCACATAAAACTAGTTGATGTTTCACCGGCTATTGTGACACCTGCTGATTGTTCATGACATAATGGTTTAATTAAGTGGATGAAATGCACTAGAAATGCAATATCTCTCACGATGTTCCACAATTTCTTTTATTTAACACACTTGAAGTCATTTCTATAATACATGAAATAAGTATGAAGATCTACATTTTACTTTCTGTAGTTCTCAGGGATGGTTCTCATATTTAAATATTGAGCACAACCCAATATTGGCAACGCTGATCGTATTCTGGTATGAACCTAAGGCCTATCCACGTCAATATGGAAGTACTATACTCGAGTTTCGCTCTCGTTTGAGCTCGTCAGTAGTGCATATCCCTGACCGGATCCGGAAACAAGCCCCGGATCACTGGCGTGTGAAGCGGGTGTGTAACCACGCGGCACACGCTGGACAAGCCAAATTATCATAACAGAATATTACAACGTCACCCATCGTAGGCTATGCTCAAGATTGCCCAATCGCCGCGACTGATGTCCGTCAATCGATGTGGACCCGAACGATCAGGACTTCTCACTGGCAAGGAACACCAGGCCTCCTAAAATCCCGTGAGCAGTAATCAAATTGATTATTTGGTTGTTTCGATGATAAGGTCCCTGGTTTCTCTGCCCTGTTTGAAGTCAGTCGTACTTTTCGTAAATATATAATACCGTCATTTCAATGCTCTTCGTTGTGATTTGCAAGATAATCTGGCTAGCATGACTTGTTACTCCGGTAGTTGGATAGTTGGTGCACAATTTTAAATGTCTTTTCTTTGTGAGAGGGATGTTGACTGTGCTGTTCCTTGCTTTGGATCAAACGACGACGTTTCAGATCTTCACTCACAGTGCAAGGTAGGTACAGAAGCTGGCTTCTCCTATTGTCTGGATTAGTTCGTTGGTGTATTGTCACAGCCTAGTGACTTTTTTTCCTTCAGATAGTGTATTGCTGAATCGTATTTTCTCTAATGAAGATTCTTGTCCTTTCTCTAAGCTGTCAGAGATACATTATCTGGGGAGTTTGTTCCCGTATCTTCACATATTTATTTACGGCAATCGTTCCATTTTTCTAATATATCCATACTTTATGTTAAAACTCTGTCATTTTTATTAATTATTGTATATAGTAATTTTCCGAAATTGCCTGTCAATGTCCTGATTTCCTCAAACATATCTCTATATTTTCCCTCCAAGTGGGGATATTCTATGATACTACAAACTGTTTTTTGTCTTCTCTGATTGCACTTCTGATATTTATGTGTAGCTTGTGTATATAAGACTATTTTTTTTTATTACTATTCACTTTATATATATTCTTTCTTATGTTAGCCTGAATTCTGTGATAATTTCCGCTTCTGGTATCCATTTATGTTTAGGAATCGTGTCTTATGCTGATGAGCTATGTTAGCCTCTTGTTTGTCTTCCGAGCTCACCGTGTGCCATCTCTGCGTGTACTGTGGGCAACATCTTCAATTTGTTTTAAACTCAAATGTTATATTCAGGTAGTGTTATATCACTTAAATCCAACCGCATTATTCCTGTTATTTATGTAATTTTATTGTATCTAGTTGTATCTTGAAGTCTGCAACAAGTGATTCATGATCTGTGTCGCAGTCTGCTCCCAACAGTGTCCTTGTGAAGGTTATACATCATCTCTATCATTGTTGTGTTCAGATGTGGTCCATCTGGTTCTTGCAGTCACCACCAGATGAAGCCCAGGTATAGTCTTATGAGTATTGCTGTGTATATGGTGTCTGTTGCTGAAAGATTGTTTTATATACACAATTTGACTAGTATTTCATTCTCTCGTCTCTGTCATTTACTACATGAGGCCTTGTGCCTTTTCTTTTCATTCGTTCTTTTGTTTTCATTCGCTCTCTCGCTTTGAACCCGAACGTAGTCTACGTCGGACTGATTTTTGCGTGTGCGCTAGCTTTCCCCATTACCAGTGTCCCCCGCCGTCAGGCGAACCCACTCCGACTTCAGAGGTACTTGTAATGTACTTCCTCTAGTCAAGGACGAGAAGTCAACATTTTAGTCCAGCTGGCCAGCGTAGGGGTTGAACTCTCTACTTCGGCATCAGCACACCGGAAGTTTAATAGCGAGTATTCTTATCAATTCGCCCATGCTGACCTCGTGTTCGTCCCTTCAACGCCAGTTTTGGCGTTGACATCACCTGAGATTATCACTCTCGGTATTTTCGCTGTTCATGTTTCTTGTAAACTACCAGAAATTCAGACATTTCGTTCTTTTCTGATAAAATTGCTAATGCATAAATTAATATAATTGTGATGTTTCTGTCCTTTGTGCTTAGTCTGGCAGTGAGAAGCCGATCACTGCGGGTGTTAGATGTGTTCAAGAAACTTTCTTTGTGAAGAGAAAAACAACCGCGTTAAGTCCATCTTTTTCTCTCCATTGATGTCGAATATATAAACTCACCATTTTCGCTCCTTGATTGCGAGTATATAAATCCACAATTTTCTCTATATGATTGCGAGTATATAAATCCACCATTTTCTCTCCCTGATTGCAAGTATATAAATCCACCATTTGCTCTTTCTGATTGCGAGCATATAAATCTGAATAACGAAGACATAAATAATAGATTGTACGCTTTATTGCCTGGCATATTTCGCTGCATCTCGTCAGGTACATACTGCAGAACATAAAGTGAAATAACTAGATAACTCCTTCAAGCTGAAATATACACATGTACGCACAGTAATGTCGATTGCCTACCACGGTAATTTTAAACTGACTAACATGTCTTTCTGCTTGCACAAAGCCGGCTTATGTAGGTTAATCATTATGGCTTCTGCAAACTTTAACAAGCGACTACTTTGTGTGTTGACCAACACACGGAAGGCACTGTCTCTCTCAATCACATGGCCGCTGTCCAGTACATGCCTCGCGATCGATGAAGCGGGGATGGTTTCGGTGTGTGGGCCTACCTAGGCTACCATCGCCTGTATGTAGTACCTTGTCAATCCAGTTGGGAATGTGTTCAACCCTGCTGTGTAACTGCCGCTCTGTTCTGCCGATGTAGGTGGACTCGCACCTGCATGTAAATTGGTAAATACAATTGGATTTGGCGTACAAAGCTACATGTTCTTTTACTGCTGGGGTGAGAATCGGTGTGGTTTTGTACCTGATAACTGGAGTTGCAGCACAGAATGTTCGGCCGACTGCTGTGATGAGCCGGTCCTGTAGACGTTGCATTACGTCATCCCCTCGGAAGGTTAGCTGGACGAATACCTTGAGTTTAGGAACAGTAGTTTCTTCTGGTATATACATCCACTATTTGCTCTCCCTGATTGCGAGTATATACACCCACCATTTTCTCTCCCTGATTGCGAGTGTATAAATCCACCATTTGCTCTCCCTGAATATGAGTATATAAATAAATCCACCATTTGCTCTCCCTGTATACGAATATATAAAGCCACCCATTTCTTTCGCTGAACACGAGTATATAAATATATCCCCTATTTAGGTAACGAAGTGGTCTTGTCTCGCCCATCTGCGTTCTGAAATCCCCAGCGTGTCTATCTAGTGTATGTCTATGATCATCCATAAATAAACAGAAATGTAACCCACCTTAATTTTTACAGGAGCACTTGAGAGGGGGAGGGCGAGAGAGAGAGAGAGAGAGAGAGAGAGAGAGAGAGAGAGAGAGAGAGAGAGAGAGAGAGAGAGAGAGAGAGAGAGAGAGAGAGAGAGAGAGAGTTCTTCGAATAATACCGTTAAATACCTCTCACACTCAACAAATTATTGCAGAAGTCCTACACTGTCCGACCTCAATTTGCATAGCAGTTTGAATGTAAAAGCAGCCAATATTATTCCGGTTTAGGAATCTACGTTTTCAGCTATGAACAAAGAGTTTGAAAAAGGGAACTTCACACATTTAACTTGCATCAACTCAGTACGATTTTGCCAGATTTTATGGCGCGTCAAACTTAATGTAATTTTATGGCTGTAATAAAATAATGCTATCACGAGTAACTGGCCGTGTCAACAGGCGATGTGCACGTCTTCAGCAATCGCAGGCGATAAAACACCACTAGGCCAATTATGTATGTTTTATTGGGCAATACAAGTCCCGCGCTGTCAAAAGTGCTACATTGTGAAATTGTCTGCAGCTTTTTGGTGCTTTGTGCTCCAGTCAGAAACAGTTATTAATTTATCTTCTTAAGAGGGGATGACTGGCGTGCAAGTACGGGGTCCGTTTCTGAATCGAGAATCTCCCTGCGCAGTAGATCGAAGGACTGGCTCTCTCTGATAATGGTGAAAATATATCAGATTCAATGTATACGTTGTGCACGTTCAATATCTCCCAGCGCTTGAAAATCTTCAGTGGGTACTGTGAGGGTCTTCAGTGGGTACTGTGAGGATCTTCAGTGGGTACTGTGAGGGTCTTCCGTGGGTACTGTGAGGATCTTCCGTGGGTACTGTGATGATCTTCAGTGGGTACTGTGAGGATCTTCCGTGGGTACTGTGAGGATCTTCAGTGGGTACTGAGAGAATCTTCAGTGGGTACTGTGAGGATCTTACGTGGGTACAGTGAGGTTCTTTAGTGGGTACTGTGAGGATCTTCAGTGGGTACTGTGAGGATCTTCAGTGGGTACTGTGAGGATCTTCAGTGGGTACTGTGTGGATCTTCCGTGGGTACAGTGATGATCTTGAGTGGGTATTTTGAGGATCTTCAGCGTGTACTGTGACGATCTTCAGTAATCTGGAAAACATAGGCGGCATGCAAGGAATATAACCTGCATATCAAATTGCAAAGTAATAGAGAATATAAACTGATCCCAAAATAGTCACTCTATCACAGTTTGAGTGGTTAAGTAAATGAACGGATATCAGAATGGTCACTCAATCCTGACGTGGGTGGCCGAGTAAATGAACGGATTTCAGATAAGACTGACATCTGAAATCTGGTAGACCACCAGGAGCCGCGGCCGAATTAAATTTAATAACTCGGTTTATACAATGGTTTGTCGGTCTCCCTATCCTAGGGGTTAACGTCTTTCTCCGTAATCCCGTATATTCTCGTGAGTAACGTAGCCAGCGCGAGAATCGGTAGCGGTTCTCGCCGCCTTGGTAACTTAGGGGTATGTGAGCCGGTCGCTCAGAAAGCAATGGCAAGCTACTGAGTGTAATCTTGCCTAGCACATCAACAGTAGCTGAAAAATGCTGATGTTGACTGCAACGTCCTGTAAGGGATATGCAATTTTATATATAAGTTGCATGTCCTTCACAGGGCATAGCAGTCAACCCCATCATTTTTGCTGTTCGTGATTCCTGGGCAAATTTTACGTTCAGTAGTTTGCCATTGCTTCCTGCACGACCGGCACCTATACCTTTTTCGAAAAAAAACAGCACCGCTGTGTTTCGAACCCGGGTATAATGGGCTCACAAACAGCGTTCGCAAGCCCTTAGCCACGGCGACCGTTGTGTGTGTGTGTGTGTGTGTGTGTGTGTGTGTGTGTGTGTGTGTGTGTGTGTGTGTGTGTACAGGGTGTCCCAAAAAGATGTACTCACTCTTTGACAGACGATTAATCGGATGTTGAAACAAGATCATTGGAAAAGTTACATTCCAACATTACTTCAAGCTCTCAATGAAGATGATCCTGATCGGAGAGTTCAATTTTGCGAATGGTATCTGAACAAATTGGCAGAGGATGCAACGTTTCCAGAGAAAATCTTATGGAGCGATGAGGCCACCTTCAAGTTAAATGGTTCAGTCAACCGACATAATTGCACATACTGGGCCCGTGAAAATCCAAATTTGAGTATGGAACACCGTCTGAACTTACCAGGTGTTACAGTGTGGTGCGGGATGTCAGTATTGGGGGTCGTTAGACCATTCTTTTTTTTTATCAAACTGTCAGTGGTCCAGTTTACTTAAACTTACTGATGGAAAATGTCGGTCCAGGGATTGAAGAGATGTTTGGGCACGAGGAGATTTACTTCCAGCAAGATGGAGCTCCTTCCCACTACCATCGTGATGTACGGGCTTACTTCGATGCAACACATCCAAACAAATGGATTGGCAGAAGAGGTAGCGTTAAATTTCCTGCGCGTTCACCAGACCTTACGCCGATGGATTTCTTTTTATGGGGATATCAGCTGTGTTTGGAAAATGAAGGAAGGCAGTTTGAACATTTGCGAACATGACGGAATGAGAGAGAACATTCATCTACATGACAATAAATAATGGGTTCTACATCAATTTATTTATTTATTTAGTTATTTAACTCCTTAGGATTGTGTGTTTGTCAAGACACATCTACTTACACACAAAATGCATGAGAATTGGAAGGTCAAAGAGTGAATACATCTTTTTTAGACACCCTGTATATATATATGAATTGTGTGGAGAGAAACAGTCAGTCGACGAAGCAACGACTCACTCATGGATAGAAGACGTGCTCCAAGCAAAAACTTACCGAGTGGATGTCACTCGCAGTCTGACCGCTCCTGGTTTGCGCTTGGGAGCGATCAGTGGCAAGCGGGATGCCCAACACATAGAAGTGAGGAACTGAAGCAGCCATGAGCAGGACGTGGCAACTCCTTGGGTGATCTAGTCTCAGAGTAATATGTGCCGGCTCTGCAATTATGGAAGCCCCCTTGGATAGCGAGGGAATGCCCATGGTCTGCCCCTGCCTTCCCTTGAGGGCCGACCGCGATGTCGTTGATTGTTCTATCTTGATCAGCTGAGATGTGGGTGACATCACAACAGTCTAACGTGTCTCGAAACCAGAGGAAGGCTAACCTCATTAAAAAAAATGCCCGCCGGAAGCCGGAAGTGTCGTCCTACGGGTGGCAAACTAAAAATTGACACTACGCAATTACGTCCGAGTGTAATGTCTCGTCCGAATGTCTCTCGTGCTAGGAACAGCTCTGACTACCTAGTTTCCGAATGCCGCTCTTGTTCGGAACAGCTCTGACTAGGTAGTTTTCCGAATGTCTGTCGTGCCTGGAACAGCTCTGACGGGCGCAACGACAAGCACGTGTCCGAAAACTCGCTGAGTGAATACCGTCTGCAAACCTGTCTGGTTTGTGCGGGAACGGCACGGGGCAAACGAAATGCCCAATATATTGAAGTGAGGAATTAAAGCAGCCATGAGCAGGACGTGACGATTCCCTCTGTGTGCCCAGTACCAGGGCGCTATGTGCCGGCCCTGCAATTATGGAAGCCACCCAGGATGGCGGAAAATGCTATGGACTGTCCCTGCCTTCATTTGAGGAATGACCGTGCAGTATCCGAATGTTCCAACTTGACCAGCTGGGAGGTGGACAGTACCACAAAAGTGAGAGTCTCCCAGGAATGCTAACCTGGCCAAAAATGCACGCTAAAAGCCGGAAGGGTTTCGATCCAAGGGTGCCTAACTAGACACACCGCAATCACATCTGAAAAAACACTCCGGATGAACGCAAAGAAGAAGAAGAAGAAGACGTGCTCAGATCTGCTTTAGCTAAATATAATTCTGCGGATGTATTTAATAACGATGAAACTGGATTGTTTTGGAGATTGCTACCTGATAAAACATTTTCTTTCAAAAATGAAAAGTGTCATGGGGGGAAAAATCAAAAGAAAGAATAACAGTGGTTGTGTGTTCCAATATGGATGGTAGTGAAAAATGGCCTTTATTTGTGATTGGAAGATTTTTAAATCCTGGTTGTTTCAAAGGCCTGAAAAAATTGTATGTGAATACAGAGCCAATTCAAAGGCATGGGTGACATCAGAACTGTTCAATGAGTGGTTACAAGAATTTGATTATTCAATGGTGAGTAAACAAAGAAAAGTTTTTTTAACTGTTGACAATTGTTCAGCCCACACAAAAATTAACAATCTGAAGGCAACAGAGCTTTAGTTTCTGCCACCTAATGCCACATCAACACTTCAGCCTTGTGATCAAGGTATCATTCAAAATCTGAAAGTTCTTTATAGATCCATAATGTTATCAAAACTTGTGAGTCATATGGATGCTGACCTCATTTGTGATGATTTCAAGATAACCCTTCTTGATGCTATTCTTATGTTAAAATCTTCATGGGACAGAGTTTTACCAGCAACTATTGCAAACTGCTTTAGACATGCTGGCTTCTTACCTGCAGTAGATGTCTCTGTAAATGAGAATTCCACACCATCAGCGAGCAGTGAAAGCAATGTTACTGACATTTCAGTGGGGCCATTACTTGCTAGATTGTATAAAGAGCTGAAGATTAATCCAGAGAATTTGTGAACATTGACAATGATGTTTCTACTAGTGCCACTCTTTCAAGCGCTGATATTATAGGGCTATGTATGCCAGTCATTCAACCAACAGACTCTTCCAGCCCTGACTCTGATAATGAGGATGACTGTGGGTTGCAAGCACAACCTGTATCGCAGTCAGATATTTTGGCATCAATTGACAAAATTGACATTTACATGATGCAGAATGGATGTTCAGATGATGCAGTCTCACCATTGTGTGCCTTTAAACAGGCAATGGGAAGACATTTTTCACAAGTCAAGAAGCAAAGCAAAATCACAGACTTTTTCTTTAATTAGTTTGGAAATTTTCAAAACTAAACATTTCAACATTTCTGATATTGTATTGCTATTTATTTATTCACTACCTGTGTTTCCTAAGTGGTACAATCATTTTACTCAATGCTACTGCATGGTTCACATGTATTAGTGTAAATTAGTGTAAATGTGTGTGCTGTCTGGATAAGTAGACTTTCTGATAAGTAGAACAAATTCTTTCGACCCCTGCGACTTCTATTTATCCAGACTCCACTATATATATATATATATATATATATACTGGGTTACACATTGAGATAGAGTGACTTTTTTTAAGTACTCAATTACGGCACATTGAGATAGAGGGACTATTTTGATATTGGTTTAAGTACTCAGTTAAGGCACATTGCAGTCAAGTAATGAATTAAACAACGAACCAAACAATTAATCAATCAATCGGTAAATCAACCAGCCAAACAAATGAATCAAATGATCAAATAACCAACCAAACAACAACATCAAAAACACAACCAATCAATCAAACAAGCAATCAACCAACCAATCACGCAACCAACCAATCAAGCAACCAACCAATCAATTAATCAATTCATTCAATCAATTAATCAATCGTTTAATTAATTAATCAGTACCAATCAATCAACCTACCAGATATGTAATTAATCTACAAAGCACCGAACCAGCCAATCAATCAACCAATCAACGAACAGAACAACTAATGAACAAACCAACCACATTAAGAAAAAAACATATAATACAAAACTTGAATTGTCCGTCCATGAGGCTTTCATCAGCAGGACACAACAAGACAACGAAACAATCATGAACAAGAATAGTTAGTTAGTCGCGGTTCCAACTTCACGGAAACTGCTCGCCCCCTTAATGCTCCGTTGAAACAGACATGAATAATATGGGAGGACATGGACAGAGCTGCATGGCATAACTAAAGAAAGGGGGGCTTGAGTGAAATGGTTGAGAACCCATGCCTCAATGGGGGATGGAGGGTAAAAGAACATAAAGAACGAACGAACGAACTAACTAACGAACGACCTTTATTTTCATAGGATTAAGAATTGGGCACGTGGGCTCGTCTGACATTCTGCTCTTCAATCACCCTCTGTCATAAATTATTTCATCCATACATGGAGACGGATTGTATCTGCAGCAAAGAACCTCAATGGCTCGGAACGCTGAAGAAGAAGAAGAATACATCACTTATGAGGCTAGCCGAGAACAACAACAAAAATAGCAATATATGCGTTATAAAGGCATAGGAAATGTGCAACAATAAATACTACATGACTCAATGATATTAATTATTGATGTGGCTATTGTTATTAGCTATGGGGAACATACTGTTCCACCAATAGGGGACTGGCTGTTATACTAGGGTTTTACTATTATTATTGTTGTTATTATTATTACTGTTATTATTATTATTTTTTTAAGTTAGTTGCATATCCTTTACGGACGTAGCAGTCAACTCCATAATTTTTTGGCTGTTTGTGATTCCTGGGCAAGTTTACGTTCAGTAGTTTGCCATTGCTTTCTGAACGACCGGCACCCATACCATTTCATTAAAAAAAAATACAAGACAGCTGTGTTTCGAACGGGATATGCGGGATTGCGAACTGCGTCTAAAACCCCTTCGCCAAGGAGCAGGTTATTATTATTATTATTAGTATTATTGTTATTATTATTATTATTATTATTATTATTATTATTATTATTATTATTAAGGAAGAAAGTATTCTGTACTGAGAAAGTATTCGAATAATTTCCGGTTATATGTATAGCGATTGGTGATTTTTTGTGGAAGATTGTTCCACAGCTGAGCTGCGGAGTGCCCTAAGCTCGTTTTGTTTAAGTCTATTCCAGGCTTCTGGGTGTGAAATATATTCTATCGTTTTTTATGCCTTGTATTATATTTAAACAATGACCAAAGGTAATTTGGCCCATTTCGATGTAGGATTTTGTGAATTTGTTTGGCCTTATTGAAATGTAAGCGTTTGCGGGTACAGTATCTGCTATGCCATTGCCTATCATCCTCAAGTACAATGCCAGCTGGCGTAGGCGTTCATGACTCTCCACAGATCTCGATCTTTGGTTTTCTGGATCAACTCTGCTGATGACATTCCTACATGTCACCATCTCAATCCGTCCAGTTTTATTTCTCTTGTTTTTCCTCTGTCTCTCTTCCCTTCGATCTTTCAAGTTGTCTCGATGTTCTCCAATGCCTCTCTTCTCATCACATGACCAAAGAAAGCTGTTTGTCTCTTTCTTATTGTTGTATATAGTGTTCTAGTTTCATTAGCCTCTCTCAGGCAGTGGTTGTTAGTTACTCTGGCAGTCCAAGGATTTCGCAACATTCGTCTCAGGAACCAGTTGCTTCGAAGTTCTTCCTGATTTGTTCATTTACATTCCAAGATTTATTGCCATACAGCAAAACAGGTTCTATAAAGCATTTCAGCAATCTCTTTCTTACATTCATTGATAGTAACTTATTGCATAAGATACTGTTCTTTTTCTGATATGCAGCTTTTGCTTGCCCTATTCTGATCTTAATTTCTATTGTGCATCTTCCATCTGATGATATAAATACCCCTAGTTATTTAACATTATCCACTTGGTTAAGAATTATCCATACTATTTCCATTTCACATTTTGGTGTCGCTTTTTTCTTTGATATCACCGTTGTTACTGTTTTCTTGATATTTAATGAGAGTTCTTTCTTTGAACTCTCAGTTACTACAATGTCCAACAATTGTTGTAGATCTTTTGCATTATCCGCCATAAATGCCGTGTCTTATCCATACATGTACATAATACAAGTTAACTAACTCATAGGTGATTTTGTCATTTTCCAGGACTTTTATATTCCCCCTGTTGATCAGGGGAGGCAAACCCACACCGCTGGTTCCATTTCTGATGGCCGTGTTCTTCTGTACGCTCAACGGATACATCCAGCCCGGGTATATCCTCAAGTACGCCGACCTTCAGTGGACACCAACGACGTGCCCCAGGATTGTAGCTGGTAAGACGCATGAGCTTACTCTTAGCCTACTGCACGCCACAACACATGGCGCCAGGTTACTTGAAATTAAGTTAGAACCTCGTCGCCATGTCTCGTGGCATTTGAGAAAATAGATCTGTTACATGTTACATGTCCTTTGCATGATGTTGCGATCAGCCCCAGGTTATTTTTAAAGGCAATTTTACGTTTAGTACAGCATGTATTTTTAATAACTGTAAAGTTCATGCAACATAATAGGTGAATACAAAACTTGGACCGGCAATATTTTAAAACACTGCACAGTCATTAAAAAATACAGCCTATAGTCTGGCATTGATTTCTGAACGAGACGTCAACGTTTAGTACAGCTGGCCAGTGTAGGTAGTGTACTCACTACCCCGCCGCTAGCGCATCGGAAGTTTAAGTTCATTATCTCTGATCTTTTCGGCCACGTCAGCGTCTGGGAACACGGTGCCGGGTCAGTAGTGTTAGACCAAACGGCATTCAGTGGGTCATGTGATCAAATCCCGCTCGTTGCTTTTGGCCTCCAGAACATTCTATGGAGGACATCTTCAACTGCTAGGTGCACCAGGGTGTTACGTACTTAAGTAAATACAAATTCCGGCTTCGAGTGGGGTTTGAACATAGAGCCGTGGACCCGCAGGCAATAACGCTATCCTTCACGCCACTGTGGCTTCGTGGTTAGAGAGTAACTCTGAAGAACCGGAAGCCGGTGTAAGTTAGACATGTCACAGTAACATGTTGAGTGTATTTCACAACAAGTTAATTTTCATACAATGGTATGAGTGCCGGTCGTTCAGAAAGCAGTGGCAAACTACTGAACGTAAACTTGCCAAGAAATCATAAACAGTCAAAAACAAACAAACAATTGCCGGGATTGACAGATACGTCCAGTTTTATACTGTAACCATTAAGGCATCTCTACTACGGCGGATTGTTTTTAATTTACCGGACACGGTACATTAATTAATCATTTTTGTTAAGAGGTGCTTTTCAATCAATCAATCAGGTACCGTATCCACTGTGAAGGTACATCTTACAAGTCTCACTGTGCTCGTAAGTTTATTTGTTTGGGATATTGTAGGACACATTTGCTTTGATTCGGTCTCAAACATGGACAATTTCAAAAACACTGAAGAAGACTTTTGACACAGAAGTCACAAACAATACGTTGCATGATTTATTGCCTGACATATTTCATCGCATCTGGTCAGGTGCATACTGCAGGTGCATATCATGTGAAGTGAATACATGAATTATACTTTGGCTAGAATACTGATAACACATAATCACAAGTACTGTTTGAATGTACAGCATTTGTTATCCCCGCGGTATTCACAAATTTAAAATGAAGTCCTTCTGTCTGCACAAAGTTGGTTGTAAACGCCTAAGTGCTAAAGTCTCGGAATACACGTACAATCGTTTATTATTCGTCTAATACAATATTCGATACGTCATTTATGTGTTAACATTATGGTCACTATTTATTAGTTGTTGAGAAATATCCGAGCTTGGCGTTTAATGGCCTGCCTACTACAAAGGGAGTTCTGAAGACAGATTAACTCTCTTTTCCACTCAAACTGGTATATGTTATACCTATAGAAGATCCTGAAGAAAACAACTTAAGTGTTACAGAAACATAAGAATAAAAACAGACATCAACAAGATCCGAGCACTGACGACAACGGATTCATAAACAACACCATGTATCGGGAATTGAAATACTTTGGTCACATCAATCGTCACATCGGTTTGGGAAGAATCGTCACAGTGGTTTGGGAAGACCCGTCACAGTGGTTTGGGAAGACCCGTCACATTGGTTTGGGAAGAACTGTACTGGAAGACATGGTTCCTGCAAGGTGGGGTTGGAGTCGTCCAACACAGGAGTGGACACGAGACATTAGAGACACACAGGGCATCCAGCTGCGTTAGGCGGGGAATACAGTATTTATAGCTGAAAACGATTCTCCGTAGCGAAGTGGTCAAGTCGTCTAACTCGGGCTCCGAAGGCTGTGGGTTCGATTCCGGGCCGCGTCCTTGGGTTCACGAGTGCATTTTTTCGGAGACTCCTGAGGGTCGTCGCTGGAGCTACGGAGTTCGTGCTTTGTGCGACGCTTTCATCGTTGAGAAAAGAGACTGAGCCATATGGGATACACACCCGGTGCAATGAAGACGACCCTGTCGACTTTTAAGCGACTTTTAAGCTAAAGATCTACAATATAAAATAACACGTGCTAATGAAGCTTTACAGAACACAATTAGAGAAAATAAAGGACGTTGCGGTGACTAACCTTCATCAGCAAATAAATACACAAAGCACAACATATAAAGACCGGGAAGACGCTACACTGATTGCAATATTAGTAGTATGTCTTATTAGAATTATGTCTTATTAGTCTTATGCCTTATTAGAATTGTGTCTTATTAGTCTTATGCCTTATTAGAATTATGTCTTATTAGAATTATGTCTTATTAGTCTTATGTCTTATTAGAATTATGTCTTATTAGAATTATGTCTTATTAGTCTTATGTCTTATTAGAATTATGTCTTATTAGAATTATGTCTTATTAGAATTATGTCTTATTAGAATTATGTCTTATTAGTCTTATGCCTTATTAGAATTGTGTCTTATTAGTCTTATGCCTTATTAAAATTATGTCTTATTAGAATTATGTCTTATTAGTCTTATGTCTTATTAGAATTATGTCTTATTAGAATTATGTCTTATTAGTCTTATGCCTTATTAGAATTGTGTCTTATTAGTCTTATGCCTTATTAGAATTATGTCTTATTAGAATTATGTCTTATTAGTCTTATGTCTTATTAGAATTATGTCTTATTAGAATTATGTCTTATTAGAATTATGTATTATTAGTCTTATGTCTTATTAGAATTATGTCTTATTAGAATTATGTCTTATTAGAATTATGTCTTATTAGAATTATGTCTTATTAGTCTTGTGTCTTATTAGAATTATTTCTTATTAGAATTATGTCTTATTAGAATTATGTCTTATTAGTCTTATGTCTTATTAGAATTATGTCTTATTAGAATTATGTCTTATTAGAATTATGTCTTATTAGAATTATGTCTTATTAGTCTTATGTCTTATTAGAATTATGTCTTATTAGAATTATGTCTTATTAGAATTATGTCTTATTAGAATTATGTCTTATTAGAATTATGTCTTATTAGTCTTATGCCTTATTAGTCTTATGCCTTACTTGTCTTATGAATAACAAAAATAACCGTGAAAAATAAGAAATTCACAGGAAAATTAGGAAATTGTGCAAAGAGGCAAAATAATCATGGCTTGAGGGAAATTGCAGGGACATTTAAAATCAATACAACACCCGGAATACCACATTAATGCACAAAAGAAGTCACGACGTCATTAAGAAAAGAAAACACACACGCACATACACACATACACACACACACACACATCGAAGGGTCGCCTAAAAATCAAAGATGGCAAAATCATAATAGAAAAAAGTTCAGATTTTAAATGCGTGGTCAGATCATGTGAAAGGTCTTTAAAACGATACAGGAGAGGAACAGTATAACATTCGGAATAATATTGAAGGACCATCAATTTTGAAGATGGAAGTTCAGAATGCTCTTAACCAAATGAAAACTGGCAAGACACTTGGTTCAGATAACATCACCACATAAATGATCAATGCCTTAGAAGAATGTGGAATAGACCAGGTCATTGCCAAGGAGCAGACGTATAGATGGTCTGGTCCTCCTTGATTGTCACCGACATCTCTGTTTCGACTCCCAGCGACCGTTGAGCACAGGCCAAAGACAGCCACTGTAACCAAACCTGCACAACACGACACTGGATAGTTTTCCCACAGTCTACTTTAATACGACGTTTGATTTTGACATGTCGATAACAAAAGTAGTCGCTCCACAGAAAGTTCCAAATATACCTAACAACATACACATCCTATTCTAAAAGAGCGGCGTAGTATTAGCCGTGCTCTAGTGACAAGAAACCATGTCCGACGTGGACGCCAGCTCAAGTCTAACTGATCTACGGTGACGTTTTGTGCTTGCGCCAAAACGTCTTGCACACTTTTCATTCTTTTGTAACCAATGCCGTGCAAAGTGTATCTTACAATCGTCTCGCTGTTTACGTCTTGTCACAGGACTGTGCAAGACTCTAAGCCACCTGTACGTAATAATCCATAGCCTGATCCAGGTGTATACCTCCTGAATTAAGTAATTATATATATATATTGCAACCCCGGAGACATAAGGATCAACATCGAAAATTTAGTATAATGAGCCATTATTATCTCTTAATAATATTATGCCTTAATGTAGTCACTCTAGTGTCTTCCCCTCTAAGTCAACTTCGGTCTCCAGGACGTCTGCGGGCGCCAGGTGATACGATACCCATAAATCCGTAGGTCTCTGACGATCCCAGGGGTCCCCCTTTTCTCTCTCCCCCCCCCCCCCCCCTCTCTGTGTCTGGGTTGAGCAGACTACAGACTTGACTTTTCCCGGAATTATCCGGACATGTTTAGTACATTCGCAGACGACAGCAATCCCGCAGTGAATGCAGGAATGCCTGTCTATTGGGTAATTCTTAGTTTCTGTGGGCGCACGATGGCAACTTGATTATGCATCGTCTGCGGCTGGGCAAGTCTTGTAACGTTTCTCTTGTGTCCCCGTGTTTCTGTTTTCACACCTAGTCCTGCAGATCTTAATTAGAGAAAGGAATGTAACCTACCGCAGATATGTGAAGAAGTCTCTTGTCTTTCCGTCTGTCTCTCCCTCTCTCTGCCTCTCCCTCTCTCTGTCTCTTATCCTCATCTCTGTCTTGTTTGTATATATCTCTACCCCCTATCTGACTCTGTGTGGTGCGTGTGTGTGTGTGTGTGTGTGTAGTTTTCACCCTCATACTCCTCTCTCTCTCTTTCTCTCTCTCTCTCTCTCTCTCTCTCTCTCTCTCTCTCTCTCTCTCTCTGTCTGCGTGTCTATCTGTGTGTCCTGATCTCACCCCTCTGTCTCTTAATATTTTATGAGTCTATATTTTACTTCCTCTCTATGAGTGTGTCTTACTCACCCCGTTTTCTCTGCCCTCTCTCTCTCTCTCTCTCTCTCTCTCTCTCTCTCTCTCTCTATCTATCTATCTATCTATCTATCTATCTATGTGTCTATCTATCTACCTCTCTGGTATATATGTGTGTATAGGTGCGTGGCTGTGTGGATGTACGACTGTGTGAGTTCTTGTGTGTGTGAACGTGTGTATGGATGTGTCGATTATGCGTGTATGGAAAGGAGTGTATATATGTGCTTTGCTGCATGTATGAGTGAGGATATGTGGGCATGAGAGATTTTGTGTGTGTGTGTGTGTGAGTATGTGTGTGTGTGTGTGTGTGGGAGAGAGAGAGAGAGAGAGAGAGAGAGAGAGAGAGAGAGAGAGTAAACTTTTGTTAGGGAGTTTGTGATTGTGAACGAATATATGTATATGCGAGGGAGTGTGTATTTGTATGTTATTGAGTGGGTACATAACTGTGAGAGGTTGTGTAAATGAGTAAATGATGTAATTATGCATGTAGGCATGTATGTATTTATGTGTTTAGGAATGTGCGTGTGTATGTGTGTCTGCCTGCCTGCTGTCTCATAACATGGTATATAGTCTGTCCAGAAGTGAATGCTTTCATTCACGATCAATTATTTTGAAAACTGTCTGTTGCATCGTTATGAAATTTTTCCTGCCGTCTTATATTTACCTCCACCCAAGAAATATGTCTTTGATATGCCCAAAAGCAACTTAAATCATGGCAAGCGACTTTATTTCTTTGATGTTTTGGTGAAAAACTAGTGATTTCTCGTTAACAAACTTGTTTTACTGTAATGCCCCGTTCCACTACAAAGCTCTTGTCATAAGGCCAATCCCATGTCCCACGAGAAAATTAACTATTCAACGCTGTTTCCGTGCGAAGACGTAATACATTTAATAATGTGCACTTCATCTCTGACCCGTAAATTATATACCGCATATAAATAAACTTTGAAACCTACTGTACAATCTCCATAACAAAAAATGTATTTTTGGGTGGACATAATGATAAAGTTATATGCTAAATCTTATCATTTTCCCTCAGTTGGTTACTGAGATATGGAATTTTATTTTGGGGCAGACAAAAGTAAATTACCAACAATGATGACACAATGAAAGAAATTAAAAGACGAATATCTATTGCTCTTCAGAAACTAAAACAACTGAATAAATTATAGAGTGGGACAGATAGAACTACAAAAGTTAAATTTTTAAGAGTATGCATCTTTCCCATTGCAACAAATGCCTGTGAGACCTGGACACTTACTAAACAAGCTGAACAGCCCATAAATGCCTTTGAATGTAATGTTATCAATCCATCATGCGCCATGCCTATAAGCGTGGGCGGCCATGATTCGCAGTTTCACTCGATCACCAGAGTCATGGATTAGCTCAGTGTTCTTGTCTCGACCATACTAAGTGGCCAAGCCATCCAGGTATTTACTTCTCTGTTTTCCCCTTGTACTCTTCTCTTCGATCTTGCCAATTGTCACCAAGTTCTCCAATTTATTTTTTCTTATTGCTTGCTTGCTTGCTTGTGTTCGCTGGCTGTGAACTCCAGCGCAAAGTCCTGTATGTCGGATGAAGACATCCTGTTGTCCAACATCAGTGTGATGTCATACAGGACCTGAGGTTTGCGTGAGTATCCGTTGTCCCATGTCTGGCTTATAGGTGTGCAGACTGGTAGTTCCTCGCCGTACAGGCAGACACTCTCCGACTTCTGAGGAATCAACGATCCTACTGACTTTAGCCAGGACCCCAAAGGGACCTGTTGCCCTGGACACTCGGCGAAGACGCGTCAATAGGTCTTGGCCAGTATAGAACCTAGCCCTGGTGCCTTGGAAACACCTCTGCGTCCCATTTCTTATGATATGCCCAAACAATTTTGACTGTCGACATCTAATTTCTCTAATCAGTTTACGATTTTCATTTGTTTCTTGAAGGACTTGGTCATTGGTTTTTATGTCTGTCCATTGTATTCTTTGCATTTTCCTCAGAAACCACATTTCCACAGCTATCAGATATTTTTCAGCTTGTCTGCTCATTGTCCACGCTTCACACCCATACAAAAGTAAAGGTTCTATGTAGTTCCTCAACACTCTTTTTCTCGTTGCAATTGACATCTTTTTATTGGTCAGTATGTTTTTCATCTTGCAAAAGGTTACATTCGCCATGGCGATTCTTGTTTCAATCTCTTCAAGGCATCTCCCACCAGATGTTATGACTATTCCGAGATAATTGTACAAATTCACTTTTTTAAGAATATTCCCATTTACTTGTATATTGCATTGTGGTATTTGCTTCATTCTAGTGACGACCATAATCCGTGTCTTCTTACAATTCAGTTTTTACCCTAGTTGTTCACTGTGTGCAACCATCGCTCTTGTTAAATCTTGCAGATCCTGATCATTGTTTGCAATCAATTCTCTATCATCTGCTTATCTAATTTTATTGATGTTTCATCCCCCAATGATGATTGTTTTTCAATTTCTATGCAATTTTACTCAAGCCATGCTTCTTTTGCATCCTTACATAATGTTCTGAATTTTCTGTGAGTTTCTTTTTATTTGGTAGGATTATTTTTGTTGTGTAACCTTGTTTCCATTAGTTGTAAAATTGCTCCAGTCATCCATTTCTTACGACCCACTTTCTTTAATTTTGGAATAGTTGTTTCTGCAGCCAAACTGATTTAATCCTTCAACATTTCCCATTGATCATCCATATCTTGAAATAGAATCTCTAGATCAGACATCTGATCTTTACTTCTATGTTATACTTGTCTTGTATGTCCTTGCCAATGTACACAGATCATATTTAGTGTCTCCTGTTGTATACTTGACTTTCTTTAACTTTACCCTTAATGTACCTGTAATCAATCTGCGATCATTGTAGAAATCTGCTTTGGGAACTGGTTTTGCGATTGTTAACGCATTTCGAAACCTTCTGCTAATAAGGATGTAATCAATCTGGTTTCTAATCCTGCTGTCAGGACTCCTCCATGTCCATAATTTTCCAGGATTTTGTTTAAACCAGGTGTTTCCTACAATCAGTTCCTGCTCGTTTGCCCATTCTTCAAGTCTGTATCCTCTTTCGATTCGCTCTTCCAAGCCATGGTTGCCTACTGTGCATCCATCGCCTTGATTTCCTACTTTTGCATTGAAAGCACCCATTATGATATTTATTTCTGAATGTTTACATTTCTTCAAAGCAAACTCCGTGTCATTATAAAATTCTGCTTTACTATCTTAACTGCATTCTCCTGTTGGGGCATATATTTGAATGACGTTTATGTTAAAAGGTCTGCCGATTAATTTTACCAATAAAACTTTTCTGGCACAGCCCAGTATCCTTTATCAGATGTTGATGTTTTCAGATCCAAGATAACTGCTACACCTCTTTGCCGTTCTTCTCCCCCAGAATAAATAATCGTCAAATCATCCCCTGTCTTAATCCCTGCTCCTTTCCATCTTGTCTCGCATATTCCTAATATATTAATCTTCCGTCGTCACGTGAAGTCCGAATTCCAAATACCAACACATCTTCCTCAGAAAAACACAAAAACAGCGTCCTTTCGAGAAAACTCCGTAACGTCGGCGCCATTTTAAATGTTATAGACGGGTTCTAAGAATATCTTGGATACAGAAAAGAACATGCATCCATACGACAAGAACTGAATATTGATGAAGGTTCACTACTAAAGATGGTAAAACAAAGAAAATTGAAACAGTTTGGCCACTGGAAACCTCATGAAAGTTTGGAGCGAACAATCATGGAAGCGTATATACCCAGGAAGAAAAAAAAAGAGGCAGGCCAAAGAGAAGACGGGCAGGATGTGGCAGATGATCTCCAGAAGGGTGCAGGATGTGGCAGATGATCTCCAGAAGGGTGCAGGATGTGGCAGATGATCTCCAGATGGGTGCAGGATGTGGCAGATGATCTCCAGAAGGGTGCAGGATGTGGCAGATGATCTCCAGAAGGGTGCAGGATGTGGCAGATGATCTCCAGAAGGGTGTATCGGATGCGGGACATCTTGCTTATAACTGAGAGGTTTTCCGGAAAATTGTTATGGGAGAGAAGTTCTACAAAGGACATGCTACTGAATGAATGAATGGTTTACTTCCCTAGACATGGTCTTGGATCCCACTTTAGACTGGATGGACCTGGGATCCCGGTCACTTTAAAACACCCACATCGATGCTAGTTCGAACCCATGATCACGGCGCACGTGGCAGTTTCCTTGGCTAAGTGGTTAGACTACCTACCTTGCGCTCCCAAGGCCGTATGCTCATTTCTGGACCTCGCCATTCAGTTCACAGCTGGCATTTTCTCGGAGACTCCTGGGGGTCGTCGCTGGAGCTACGTAGTTCCTGTGACGCCGTTGGCAGCCCGCCCTCCCGAAAAGCACCGAACCATGTGGGATAAAACTTGGTACAACGAAGTCGAGCCTCTCCATTTAAACCATCCACCATTTTAATCATACATTTACCTATGGACAAGGGAGAGGTGGTCGTGCGCCTGTGAGACCAGGTGGAGAAGATGAGGAAACAGATTGAGAACCCGTATGTGGAAAGAATGAGATTGAGGGGGGCCGGCAGGGTTTCTGAAAGAATCTCAAAACTGAGAGGGCAGACCAGGAGAACTTTCAATCATAAAGAGGTGGGAACGATTAGTAGTGTGACTCTTCGCTGGCTGTTGAACGAGGGGACAGAGAGCGTATGTGAATATCCTGAGTGCAGTGATGTCGGTTCTTAGCTCAATTCAGCTCAACTCGTGCACTTTTGGAAGTCGTGATTTCCCCTTCTAGGTCGTCTACAGCGAGATCTCCTGGGACAGAAATTAGTTAATGTGCACGAAATTGGCATCCGGAAATTATGCCGGGACTTCAGCCTGCCAATCATGATTCCCGTGGCACAGTTACAGTGTTGATTAGCTGGCCGGCTAATCTCGCTGGGCTGTGTTAGTCAAACAGATCGATCGTGCAAACTCTCATATCACTCAGATCTTATCGGCTAGGCTTCTTGTTAAGATATTCATTTGTGCGACCTGGCAAGCACTTCTGTTTCACTTCCGCTCTTAGTGTTTTTATTGCTCCATCTGGCTTACAGTTTTTGTTCTATTTGTGGTGCAGAGTTCTTGTGTGATATTGTTGTTTCATTCGTTGTTTACAGTGTCTGCTTTGTTCCAGGACTGTCTGTGGCTGTGGCCTATAACAAATATCAGTATCTGCGGTGCCAGTTCTCGTGTTGTCTCATGTTGCTTTGTTCTCTGCCACCATCAAGCTTCTCTATCTTATCATCATCATCAACTCAATTGTCTAGCATTGTTTCTTTACTTGTTCTTCATTTTCCACCATCACCTTTTCTTCTTCCACTCTTTCTGCCATCTCTGCTTCATTCCTTTTTCATTTTCCACCCGTGTTTTTCGTGTGTTCTTCATTTGTTCTTGAATTCTGCTATTTCATCTTCATTCTTTTTTACTTCTACCATTTTTTCTTTATTCGTTCTTTACTTCTGCCATTTCTTCTTCATTCATCTTGACGCCTGCCATTTCTTCTTTATTTGTTCTTGACTTCTGCCATTTCTTCTTCATTCGTTCTTGACTTCTGTCATTTCTTCTTCATTCGTTCTTGACTTCTGCCATTTCTTCTTCATTCGTTCTTGACTTCTGCCATTTCTTCTTCATTCGTTCTGGACTTCTGCCATTTCTTCATCATTCGTTCTTGACTTCTGTCATTTCTTCTTCATTCATTCTGGACTTCTGCCATTTCTTCTTCATTCGTTCTTGACTTCTGCCATTTCTTCTTCATTCGTTCTTGACTTCTGCCATTTCTTCTTCATTCGTTCTTGACTTCTGCCATTTCTTCTTCATTCGTTCTTGACTTCTGCCATTTCTTCTTCATTCATTCTTGACTTCTGTCATTTCTTCTTCATTCGTTCTTGACTTCTGCCATTTCTTCTTCATTCATTCTTGACTTCTGCCATTTCTTCTTCATGTGTTCTTAATTTCTGCCATTTTTTCTTCATTCGTTCTGGGCTTCTACCATTTCTTCTTCATTCACTCTTCCTTTTCTAATATCTTTTTTCGATCTTGACTTCTACCATTTCTTTTCAAGGCTTTTCCTTGTTCATTCCTTCTTGACTTTTTTACACCAATTCTTTGTCTCCTTCTTTAATTTTAATCACATTTTCTTCTTCCAATTTATTATGCCCGCTCCGTGGTGAAGGCGTTACGGACGCAGCTCGTAATCCCGCATTCGAAACACAGCTTTGGGCGATTTGACAGCAGACCGCCATACGTTTGTTTTTTATGAAATAGTGTGGGTGTCGTTTATTCAGAAAGCAATGGCAAACTACTGAAAGTAAACTTACCCAGGAATCACAAACAACCAAAAAATGCTGGTTTTGACTGTTGTGTCCTGTAACAGAAATGCTATTAACTTTTTAACTATTTATTTTCCACCATTTTTTTCGTTCCTTATTTATTTTAATTGTGTTTTCTTCGTCAACTCTTTTCAATAATCTTTCGATCATTCCCTTCTTCATTTTCTGCCACCTTTTGTTTCCAACTCACTGTTAGTTTTCTCGTATTTAGTTGTATCATTTTCTTGTTGTTGTATGTTTGCTGACGAATGGTATAACCGCAACTTCCATTTTGTCACTTGTGGTTGTGTCATTGTAAAGATTACAAATTCTACAATCTCTTCTTCATCCCTTTCTTCATCAGCTACCACCTCCTCTTACTCGTCCTTGATTTTCGGCTGCCTCTTCTCATTTTTTCTAACTTTCTACCATCTGGTCGTCATTTCATTCTTCATTACTATCCCCTCTATTTATTCATTTGCTATCACCTCTTCTTCATCATCTTAATTTGCTACCATTCTTTCTTATTTGCTCTGCAATTGCTACCACCTCTTTTTCATTCGCACTTCATTTTCTGTTGTTCTGTTTTTAATCTCACTATCCATTTGCTACCACTTATTCTGCATTTTCTCTTCCTTGCTTCATGTAATTGTATTATTTTCAACTGTCGGGATCCCGGACAAGCCCCCGTGTGCCACGAAGCGGCTTATAGATAATCATTTCTTATTGTTGATATGCCGCTGCTGGTCTGCGTGGTGTTATATGGTGTTTGTTAATCAAGTCATTGTTACTGTACTACGGAGCAAATGAAGTCACACATAGCTGAAACCGTCGACACGGACTGATAGTGTCGCTCGAAGCTGATATGATTCATTTTGACTATATATGTGACTTCTTTCTCTTGAGCTCAACTCCGTGAACTTTATATTGAATATTAAATATTATATTTGAGTGCCGCGACTTTCTGGTGTTACCATCTCAGTATTATCCTTGGTTATATGCAACTGTTACTCTTTACTCCTGAACAAATTCAAACTGTACACAAGTAGAACCCAAAGCTTGGCAACTCAACTCAAATCGTATATTCAGTCTATTAGGCGATACACATAATACATTTCATTTACACAACCGCAATTAATCAACGTTACGAGTTAACAAAACAACTCAACACCACAACTCCTAACACTGTAGTGGTGGCATAGTTTGTGGCCATGCTACTTGAACCAAAGAATCAGGTTCACACTTGACCCTGGCTCAATCCCAACTGATTTTTAAGGTGACGCTTTGTCCTTTTACAAAGCGTCCCGAGCGCTTTTCACGCTCTTGTGACGAACGCTTGTGGCCGGTCACTTTACACGGTCTCTTCGTACAGACCGCACTATTCCCTAACCAATGCCATGATCTGTAACACTATAAACTCGATCATGGCAAGGGTGATGTGGCACCGTGTCCCCACAGCCATGCTCGTCATTCTGGCCAGGACGTAAACATCAATTTAGCCCATGACGTCAGCGGTCTAGGCCGCCACCCAAGTTGCCCAGGAACTACATGACCTCCGTAGTCAGGTGCTACAAGTGGCGGTCAGCATGTCAGAGTGGATAATAAATGTTTTGCATATCCTTTACAGGACATCGCTGTCAACATCAGCATCTTTCAGCTGATTGTTGATTTCTTGGCAAGCTTACGCTCAGTAGTTTGCCATTGCTTTCTAAGCGGCCGGCTCACATAGCCCGTAAGTTACCGACGCGATTCGAGCCACTGCTGATTCTCACCGTCGTCACGTTACTTAAAAGAGTATACGAGACTACGGAGAAAAGTTGCAAACCTCTAGGCCAGGAAGCCGGCAGAGTGGATAATAGCTTACTCTTAAATATCCTCTGTGCTGATGCTGAGGTTGCGGGTTCAACACCTAAACCGGTCAGTTGAACTAAGATGTTGACTTCAACTTCACATTCCAGACTTGGGGACGTAATTTACAAGTACTTCAGAAGTCTGAGTGGGTATGCCTGATGGTGACGGACGCTGTAAATAGGGAAAGCTTATCCACGTGTTGTGCTCTTCGAATTACTGGACATTCTGTCTGAACAAAATATACATAGAACAATGTTTAATTTGCAATACATAATATTTATATTTGTTTTTGTTTTTTGTTTTTTATATTAAAGTGTTGAATAATATACCACAAAGAGAATGGTTATTTAATGCACTGGAAACATGTTAATACCAGATATAATTATCTTGTTTCAAATGGTTGTGGTATATAACAAAATATGGTGGATTTATATTGGGACGCTGATTGTCTTTACACCGTTACTTCGGCACAATACAATAACATGCTTGCCGCCCCCTGGTCCAATGTTTCATCTGACATCTACTGCTTTACATTCGTCTTTTTGTGAATGACAGTCAATACCTTTGAAATTACTTCTCTTTCGGTCACTATATTTCTGACTTTGACCATGTTTTCTTTCCTCTGGGTATCATTATATTTCTGGCAGTCCTATTTCTGATTTTGACCATGTTTCTTTCTTTTCTTCTAAGTATTAGTCTCTTTCCGACTACAATATTTCTGACTTTGATCATGTTTCCTTTCTTTCAAGTACTACTCTCATTCCTGGCGGTCATATTTCTGACTATGACGATGTTTTCTTTCCTCCAGGTATCAGCCTCTTTCCGACAACTATATTTCTTACTTTGACCATGTTTCATGTCCTCCAGGAACCATCATGTTCTTCATGGGAATGGCCATCAACATTCACTCCGACCACATTCTGAGGAACTTAAGAAAACCCGGAGAATCGGGCTACAAGATCCCTCGAGGTAAGTCCCCCTTGTGCAAGATGCACACTTGAAAACCCCCATGGCAGTTGGAATTCGCAAAAAAAGTGGTCCTAAGTAGACTTCCCTACTGCCTTATGTTCACAGCATTCATTTGACAATGTTTATTCTGTGTGCATGTAACGTGCACAAGAGATAATTGACGTGTGGAAGATGAGTGTTTGGAAGGGCCGAATGTAAGACGGGTCTCCGTGCCCAATTTGTGACCCTTTGAAAATAAAGTTCCTTCGTTCCTTCCTTGGCGAAACTGTTAGGAAATATAACCTACCCACGGATAGAAAGAACCCATGAACTTGGATGGAATCTATCTAGCGAAAACAACCCTGACACACATGCACGACCTCTGAGGTGTATAAGTAGGTGTGCAGCCCTCCCCTCCCTCGAAGGAGGGGCGAAAAGGATGAAACGTGAGCTCTGATTTATAAATCATGCCTTTACTTCTGCGAGTGCCGTGACTACATGCGGATGTATGTATGGCTGGCAAGTGTCAACAAGATACAGATAGTTACAGTCAAAGACTGGTCAGTATCGTTGGCAAGTGTCCACAAACACAGATAGTTACAATAAAAAATTCATCAGTATCGCTGGCAAGTGTCTACAAAACACAGATAGTTACAGTCAATTTCTCGTCAGTATCGCTGGCAAGTATCCACAAGACACAGATAGTTACAGTCAATTTCTCGTCAGTATCGCTGGCAAGTGTCAACAAGATACAGATAGTTACAGTCAATTTCTCGTCAGTATCGCTGGCAAGTGTCCACAAGACACAGATAGTTACAATCAAAAATTCATCAGTATCGCTGGCAAGTGTCTACAAGACACAGATAGTTATAGTCAAACACTCGTCAGTTTAAAATGCTGCTTGTAATTCGCAGGACACCGCCATCAACCCCAACCTCTGGTTGATTATCCAGACAAGTTTACGTTCAGCAGTCTGCCATTGTTTTCTGAACCGGAAGTTAACATTGCCGTCCAGCTGACCGATGTAAGGGGTTGAACTCCTTACCCCGGCACCAGTGCATTAGAAGACGTGCAAGAGCATCAAGCACCGCGTATTCTGAAGGCCACGGAAATCCCGAGCTAGTCACACACATACACATACAAGCTGTAAGCAAAACAACGCCATAAACTTGACAAAGTTAATACTTAATCCGCACACGAGAGGGATTTCTGTTATCCGAATCTGCAGCGACATGACAACAGATACAAGCCACACACAACACTCAAACCACTGTAATAACTCCGCCATGCTAATACCTGCAGCTTTACCGAGCAAATAACCGCACGTATCATATCACAATGGGGGATATATGTCAGAAGATTAGGGACGGCGAAAATCGACAAGGTGTGAACACAGCTGCCTTAGCTTCAGTTGCAGCTCTCGTCTTGGCAGACGTTATTTCTCACCTGTTCATTTTTCTGTTTCTGCTTATTAAATGGCAACTGTAGTTCCATAATAGATAACTAACTACCTTTGGGATGTAAAGTGTTAAATCTTTACATATTATTTTGAGGAAATTGCAAAAGAATACCACGGACAGACAGAAAAACCAATGACCAAGTCCTACAAGAAACAAATGAAAACCGTAAACTGGTTAGAAAAATTACACGTAGATAGTCACAAGTCTCCCTGGTCTAGGGGTTACACGACTTTCTCCGTAATCCCGTTTACTCTAGTGTGTAACGTGACGTGCTTGAGAATCGGTAGTGGTTCTCTCCGCGTCGGTAACTTACGAGGTATGTGAGCCGGTCGCGGAGAAAGAAGTGGCAAACTACTGAGCGCAATCTTGCCAAGATATCAACAATCAACTGAAAGATGCTGATGTTGACAGCGATGTCCTGTAAAGGATATGCGAACAAAAAAAAAAGTCACAAAGACAGCTTCTTACAAACATCAGAAAGAGGCAGTCATCAATTTGAGACGAGCAAAACTGGAACATGTGACAACAGGAAAGATTTATGCAAGGAAAGATAGAAGAA
>OY992881.1:17364220-17469220 GCA_963921405.1 Cepaea hortensis
GGTATAGACACCAGCAGCATAACCACATCATTAGTTCATGCCCGCTGGGCTTTATACTGACTTGATTTGTACATTTGTATCACGTATCACAATTTCTAATCCTGGTTTGTTGATTCTAATCCTGGTTTGTTGATCATTTCTATTTCAGGTGGTACAAGGAGAAATTTGAAAATTATCCCAAGGATCGAAAGGCAATAATTCCGTTTATTTTATAATATCTGCCTGTTAATTTTGTGTTCAGAATGTTTAGATGTAAATTATGGTTCATATAAATGTTTAGTTCACATTCAGTTGTACATATGGCTGTTTTCGTTCATAAAATATTTTACTTTGAGTGCATAGAAACTAAACCGGAACAATCAATGTTTGCATTTGTGTTGAGTTGTGTTGAGTTGGGTGGTTTTGTATTGAGTTGAGTTGTGTTGAGTTAAGTTGTGTTGTGTTTTGTTGAGCTTTTGTCCACTCTGATTTCCCAGAGGATACGTTTCATCATCATCATCATCATCATCGTAAATCATCATCATCATCAACATCATTATCATTATCATCATCATTACCATTAAGACTGGGTGATCATGGTTTGTCATCTCACGCGTTCACCAGAGTCATGGATCAGCTCTCTGTTCATGTCCCGATTGTGCCACGTGAGCAAGTCAGCATTCAGAGATCCATCTCTGGTCTTCCCCTTATGCTTTGCCGGGAAGTTTGCCTGCTGTCACAAAGTTTATTCCTCTTATATCATCTTGACTCTCTTTGTCGAACGTAACTTATCAATTTACGACTTTCATTTGTTTCTTGAAGAACTCTTTCTCTTTGTTTCTATTTATCCTTGATACTCCTTGCATTTTCCACAGAAACAATTTTTCCACTGTAAATTAATTAAAGTTACCAAGAAAGTATTCTTCTTCTTCTTCTTCTTCTTCTTCTTCTTCTTCTTCTTCTTCTTCTTCTTCTTCTTCTTCTTCTTCTTCTTCTTCTTCTTCTTCTTCTTCTTCTTCTTCTTCTTCTTCTTCTTCTTCTTCTTCTTCTTCTGCTTCTGCTTCTTCTTCTTCTTCTTTTTCTTCTTCTTCTTCTTCTTCTTCTTCTTCTTCTTCTTCTTCTTCTTCTTCTTCTTCTTCTTCTTCTTCTTCTTCTTCTTCTTCTTCTTCTTCTTCTTCTTCTTCTTCTTCTGCTGCTGCTGCTGCTGCTGCCGCTGCTGCCGCTTCTTCTTCTTCTTCTTCTTCTTCTTCTTCTTCTTCTTCTTCTTCTTCTTCTTCTTCTTCTTCTTCTTCTTCTTCTTCTTCTTCTTCTACTCCTTCTTCTTTTGTGGTTCCTGTTTCGAGTGGACTTCATCACATCTAGTTGTACACCTCAAAGGTCAGACTTGGGCACGTATCCGTGCCAGATTGGCCACCTCTAGACAGATTCCAGCCAAGTTCCGTGTTACTTAGGCCAACATCTCCCGTGTGAGCTTTCTTGTCTAGATTCCTGCCCCTGTAGACAGATTGATAACCCGGGCTGATGGGCTCTCCCTACCCACATTTTCTGTAGAGCTTTATTGGCCTGGCCTTTGTTTTTCAGGAACTTCACAGGGCAGTGCTGGTTTGGCATTTGGTGTGTCCTTCGCGTGGATGTATTTCCTGCCAGTATTGAGTACATTTCTGTGTTGTTTCCAGTGCACTGTTGTTATGCTAGTGATGCTTGTGTAGCGGAAAAGCTGACTGGAAAGTTGACATGTTTTGAGTCACGGATGAATGACTTATCTGTGTTGTGCTGGTTCCCTGTCCACTGGTGATGAACTGGCACCTTGCCGTCTTGACAGACGATAGTTTGTTACATTGTGCTTCAAAACAGGAAACAGGCATTACTACAACCAGTGGCGGTAACGACCAATTCGCTTAATTGGATAGACCAGTTCGTTCGGTAAATGTTCGTCCACAATGGATGAATGTGAACACACGGTCATTTCTACCATCACGTACCCTCTGACATCTCACACGCTCAGTGTGTGACCTATCTGCAATCATTTTCTCCCTTGTCTTGATTCTATTCCTAATCTTTTTCTTCTATGCAACACGATCAGCAGCGACTTGCTCCCAAGATACAATATCAGTGCCTGTTTCAATCATGTCCCCCTTGCACATATCTTTGTGCTGTAGTAGTGGTCGACCCCGAGATCTTTTACTCATCTGCATTTCACCAAAAAAGATGCCATTTGGTAGTCTACCATCGTCCATCCTCCTAATGCATCCTATCCATCTAAGTCTACGAAGACAGCACGGAACAAGTCGTCACACAGCACTATTTTTCTAATACTTCACTATTTGTGATCTTATCTTGCCACTTAAACCAAATATTCTTCGCAGACACCGAAAACTGTTTAAAATTTTCTTTTGATGTGAGTAATTTGACCAGGCTTCGCCGTCATAAAGAAGAATACTAAGGACACAGAGGCTTGATAGACAGGGACTTCTATTTTGGCAGTAATCTTCCTGTTCTCCCAGACTCTTTTCTGTTAACCTATTCATTGTTGTTGTTGCCTCATCAATCCTGGTGTCAGTTTCCTGATCTAGGGATAATTTATTGTTCACCAGTGATACTAGATATGTGAAATGATCAACTATTTCCAGCTCTGCGTCGACAATAAAGATTGGTGGGACCCCATTTGGGCGTTGCGCAATAATCTGTGACATCTTTTTGCTAATTCTTAAACCAAATTCATAACAGGCATAAGAGACTGGTGATATGTCAGAGTTATTTATGTAGCCAACAAGTTGACTAGAAAGTAATCTTGTTCGGTGTCACTAGTTCATGGTTGATTGTCCACGATGAGAGACAAGCTGTTTGTTATTGTTTTCCCGAAGGCGGCCATCTTTTCATCTAGAACGGGGTCAGTGGTGGTTGATCAGACCAATCTGAACCTAGAAATATTTCTTACAATGAGTGCCAGTCTGTCGACTGTTGATCACACTGAAGTCACCTGACTTTTCCTCTCCATATGGCACATCTCTGATTAGCTTCTCCTATTCTCTAATGTTCCATGTGACACACCACTGTATAACTTTCTTATTCTCTAATGTTCAATAAGACACGCCTCTGTGTAGCTTCTTTAATCTCAACAGCCCAAACCGAAATCAGAAGTAACTACAGTCCCTAAACTCAAAGTATTCATCCTTCCGAGGAGATGACGTAATGCAACGTCTGCGGGACCGGCTCACCACAGCAGTCGAGCGAACATTCTGTGCTGCAGCTCTAGTCATCAGGTACAGAAACACACCGATCCCAGTCCCAGCAGTAAAAGAACCTGTAGCTTTGTACGCCAAATCAAATTGTATTTACCAATTTACATGTAGATGCGAGGCCATCTACATAGGCAGAACTGAGCGACAGTTACATTGCAGGGTTTCGGAACACATTCCGAATTGGGTGGACAAGATACTACACACAGAAGATGGTAGCCTAGGCAGGCCGACACACCGGAACAGTCCGGCTTCATCGGTCGAGAGACAAGTGCTCGAAAGCGGTCACGTGGTTGAAAGAGACAGTGCCTTCCGTGTGTTGTTCAACACACAAAGTAGTCGATTGTTAAAGTTTGCTGAAGCTATAATAATCAACCTTCTTAAGCCGTCCTTGTGCAAGCAGAAAGACATGTTAGTCAGTTAAATTACCGTGGTAGACAATCGACATTACTGTGCGAACGTGTGTATATTTCAGTTTGAAGGATTTATCTAATTAATTCACGTAAGTTGTGTGATTTCTGCAGTATGTACCTGACGAGATGCAGCGAAATATGCCAGGCAATAAATCGTGCAATCTATTGTTTGTATCTTCGTTATTCAAATCTCTAATGTTCCACGTGACACGCCTGTGTGGCTTCCTTAACCCTTTTAACCCTGGGGTTCCCGGGTAATTACCCGTTGTTTTTTTATTTTTTGCATACTAATAATATTTTAATATTTCAATCTGAAAAAAGACATTATTTCTGGAGGGAAAAAAATCAATGGTGAACAACAACAAGAAACATAGGAAATGTTGGTACTTTAATTTTGATTCACCGCAACAGACGTCACGAGGCTATATTTAGCTTTAGCAGCTATATATAGCGTAGTTAGCAGCTATATATAGCTCTGGCATCTCCGTTCAATTAAAGTTTTTTTTCAGTGCGGTTAGGGTTAGGGTTAGGGTTAGAATGCCATAACGGAACGGGCCCTTTTCAGGGTCACAAATTAGCACACAATAACAGCCCCTAAGTGTGCACAAGAGTATACAACCACTGAAATATTCAGGTCAACTCACACACATAACTAAACCATTTGCTGCACACCGACAACGTTATTACGGTCAAGATCATGCACACGAGATACAGCGCGAATAAGGGGACTTCAGGATATGACGTGTGCCCTGGAATTCCCTTTGTTTGCGGTGAATTAAAATTGAAGTACCGAAATGTTTCTAAATGATTTTAAAAAATCATATTTATGCAATTGGATCAGTTCATTCTGTGCATTACGAAGTCGTCCTTCCATGTGTTCCACCACAACTCGGCCAGGGGTAACTGGCGCATCACGATGGAAATTTCCGACAAGTTGTTTGCAAAGTGTTTCAATATACGAGTACATATGGAAGGTTGTCTTCCCTTTTCCAGGAACTGCTGGCACTAATTCTCCATGTATGATGTTTGTTTTGTTTTGGGTTTTTTTGGGTCTTTTTTTTTTTCATATCCCCTGCAGTCAGCATCAGCATTTTTCAGCTGCTGTTAATGTACCAGGCAAGATTACGCTCAGTAGTTTGCTGTTGATTTCTGAGAGACCGGCTCACATACCCCGTAAGTTACCAACGCGGCAAGAACCGCTACCGATTCTCACGCAGGTTACGTTACTCATGAGAATATACGGGATTACGGATTGAAGTCGTGTTAGCTTATCATTTGTATCAGTCCAATATACATCCAGCTTACATCTAGACATGTTAGCCATGTCTAGATGTAAGCTGGATGATTATTGGTCGGCTGGTTGCCGATTAACAATGAGATGTAAACAGCAAACACGTGGGTGCCGGTATACCGGCTCGTAGGGTTCAAAGGGTTAATCTCTAATGTTCCATGGGACATGCCTCTATGTAGCTTCCTTGATCTCTAATGTTTCAGGTGACACACCACTGTGTGGCTTCCTTGATCTCTAATGCTCCATGTGACACACCACTGTGTGGCTTACTTGATCTCTAATGTTCCATGTGACACACCACTGTGTGGCTTCCTTGATCTCTAATGTTCCATGTGACACACCACTGTGTGGCTTCCTTGATCTCTAATGTTCCATGTGACACACCACTGTGTGGCTTCCTTGATCTCTAATGTTCCATGTGACACACCACTGTGTGGCTTCCTTGATCTCTAATGTTCCATGGGACACACCACTGTGTGGCTTCCTTGATCTCTAATGTTCCATGTGACACACCACTGTGTGGCTTCCTTGATCTCTAATGTTCCATGTGACACACCACTGTGTGGCTTCCTTGATCTCTAATGTTCCATGTGACACACCACTGTGTGGCTTCCTTGATCTCTAATGTTTCAGGTGACACACCACTGTGTGGCTTCCTTGATCTCTAATGTTCCATGTGACACACCACTGTGTGGCTTCCTTGATCTCTAATGTTCCATGTGACACACCACTGTGTGGCTTCCTTGATCTCTAATGTTCCATGTGACACACCACTGTGTGGCTTCCTTGATCTCTAATGTTCCATGTGACACACCACTGTGTGGCTTCCTTGATCTCTAATGTTCCATGTGACACACCACTGTGTGGCCTCCTTGATCTCTAATGTTCCATGTGACACGTCTGTGTGGCTTCCTTGATCTCTAATGTTCCATGTGACACACCACTGTGTGGCCTCCTTGATCTCTAATGTTCCATGTGACACGCCACTGTGTGGCTTCCTTGATCTCTAATGTTCCATGTGACACACCACTGTGTGGCTTCCTTGATCTCTAATGTTTCAGGTGACACGTCTGTGTGGCTTCCTTGATCTCTAATGTTCCATGTGACACACCACTGTGTGGCTTCCTTGATCTCTAATGTTCCATGTGACACACCACTGTGTGGCTTCCTTGATCTCTAATGTTCCATGTGACACACCACTGTGTGGCCTCCTTGATCTCTAATGTTCCATGTGACACACCACTGTGTGGCCTCCTTGATCTCTAATGTTCCATGTGACACACCACTGTGTGGCCTCCTTGATCTCTAATGTTCCATGTGACACACCACTGTGTGGCTTCCTTGATCTCTAATGTTTCAGGTGACACACCACTGTGTGGCTTCCTTGATCTCTAATGTTCCATGTGACACACCACTGTGTGGCTTCCTTGATCTCTAATGTTCCATGTGACACACCACTGTGTGGCTTCCTTGATCTCTAATGTTCCATGTGACACACCACTGTATGGCCTCCTTGATCTCTAATGTTCCATGTGACACACCACTGTGTGGCCTCCTTGATCTCTAATGTTCCATGTGACACACCACTGTGTGGCTTCCTTGATCTCTAATGTTCCATGTGACACACCACTGTGTGGCCTCCTTGATCTCTAATGTTCCATGTGACACACCACTGTGTGGCCTCCTTGATCTCTAATGTTCCATGTGACACACCACTGTGTGGCCTCCTTGATCTCTAATGTTCCATGTGACACACCACTGTGTGGCTTCCTTGATCTCTAATGTTCCATGTGACACACCACTGTGTGGCTTCCTTGATCTCTAATGTTCCATGTGACACACCACTGTGTGGCCTCCTTGATCTCTAATGTTCCATGTGACACACCACTGTGTGGCTTCCTTGATCTCTAATGTTCCATGTGACACACCACTGTGGCTTCCTTGATCTCTAATGTTCCATGTGACACACCACTGTGTGGCTTCCTTGATCTCTAATGTTCCATGTGACACACCACTGTGGCTTCCTTGATCTCTAATGTTCCATGTGATACGCCACTGTGTGGCTTCCTTGATCTCTAATGTTCCATGTGACACACCACTGTGTGGCCTCCTTGATCGCTAATGTTCCATGTGACACACCACTGTGTGGCCTCCTTGATCTCTAATGTTCTATGTGACACACCACTGTGTGGCTTCCTTGATCTCTAATGTTCCATGTGACACGTCTGTGTGGCCTCCTTGATCTCTAATGTTCCATGTGACACACCACTGTGTGGCTTCCTTGATCTCTAATGTTCCATGTGACACACCACTGTGTGGCTTCCTTGATCTCTAATGTTCCATGTGACACACCACTGTGTGGCTTCCTTGATCTCTAATGTTCCATGTGACACACCACTGTGTGGCCTCCTTGATCTCTAATGTTCCATGTGACACACCACTGTGTGGCCTCCTTGATCTCTAATGTTCCATGTGACACACCACTGTGTAGCCTCCTTGATCTCTAATGTTCCATGTGACACACCACTGTGTGGCTTCCTTGATCTCTAATGTTCCATGTGACACACCACTGTGTGGCCTCCTTGATCTCTAATGTTCCATCTGACACACCACTATGTAGCCTCCTTGATCTCTAATGTTCCATGTGACACACCACTGTGTGGCTTCGTTGATCTCTAATGTTCCATGTGACACACCACTGTGTGGCCTCCTTGATCTCTAATGTTCCATGTGACACACCACTGTGTAGCCTCCTTGATCTCTAATGTTCCATGTGACACACCACTGTGTGGCTTCCTTGATCTCTAATGTTCCATGTGACACACCACTGTGTGGCCTCCTTGATCTCTAATGTTCCATGTGACACACCACTATGTAGCCTCCTTGATCTCTAATGTTCCATGTGATACACCACTGTGTGGCTTCCTTGATCTCTAATGTTCCATGTGACACACCACTGTGTGGCCTCCTTGATCTCTAATGTTCCATGTGACACACCACTGTGTGGCCTCCTTGATCTCTAATGTTCCATGTGACACGTCTGTGTGGCTTCCTTGATCTCTAATGTTCCATGTGACACACCACTGTGTGGCTTCCTTGATCTCTAATGTTCCATGTGACACACCACTGTGTGGCCTCCTTGATCTCTAATGTTCCATGTGACACACCACTGTGTGGCTTCCTTGATCTCTAATGTTCCATGTGACACACCACTGTGTGGCTTCGTTGATCTCTAATGTTCCATGTGACACACCACTGTGTGGCCTCCTTGATCTCTAATGTTCCATGTGACACACCACTGTGTGGCTTCCTTGATCTCTAATGTTTCAGGTGACACACCACTGCGTGGCCTCCTTGATCTCTAATGTTCCATGTGACACACCACTGTGTGGCTTCCTTGATCTCTAATGTTCCATGTGACACACCACTGTGTGGCTTCCTTGATCTCTAATGTTCCATGTGACACACCACTGTGTGGCTTCCTTGATCTCTAATGTTCCATGTGACACACCACTGTGTGGCCTCCTTGATCTCTAATGTTCCATGTGACACACCACTGTGTGGCCTCCTTGATCTCTAATGTTCCATGTGACACACCACTGTGTAGCCTCCTTGATCTCTAATGTTCCATGTGACACACCACTGTGTGGCCTCCTTGATCTCTAATGTTCCATCTGACACACCACTATGTAGCCTCCTTGATCTCTAATGTTCCATGTGACACACCACTGTGTGGCTTCGTTGATCTCTAATGTTCCATGTGACACACCACTGTGTGGCCTCCTTGATCTCTAATGTTCCATGTGACAAACCACTGTGTAGCCTCCTTGATCTCTAATGTTCCATGTGACACACCACTGTGTGGCTTCCTTGATCTCTAATGTTCCATGTGACACACCACTGTGTGGCCTCCTTGATCTCTAATGTTCCATGTGACACACCACTATGTAGCCTCCTTGATCTCTAATGTTCCATGTGATACACCACTGTGTGGCTTCCTTGATCTCTAATGTTCCATGTGACACACCACTGTGTGGCCTCCTTGATCTCTAATGTTCCATGTGACACACCACTGTGTGGCCTCCTTGATCTCTAATGTTCCATGTGACACGTCTGTGTGGCTTCCTTGATCTCTAATGTTCCATGTGACACACCACTGTGTGGCTTCCTTGATCTCTAATGTTCCATGTGACACACCACTGTGTGGCCTCCTTGATCTCTAATGTTCCATGTGACACACCACTGTGTGGCTTCCTTGATCTCTAATGTTCCATGTGACACACCACTGTGTGGCTTCGTTGATCTCTAATGTTCCATGTGACACACCACTGTGTGGCCTCCTTGATCTCTAATGTTCCATGTGACACACCACTGTGTGGCTTCCTTGATCTCTAATGTTTCAGGTGACACACCACTGTGTGGCTTCCTTGATCTCTAATGTTCCATGTGACACACCACTGTGTGGCTTCCTTGATCTCTAATGTTTCAGGTGACACACCACTGTGTGGCTTCCTTGATCTCTAATGTTCCATGTGACACACCACTGTGTGGCTTCCTTGATCTCTAATGTTTCAGGTGACACACCACTGTGTGGCTTCCTTGATCTCTAATGTTCCATGTGACACACCACTGTGTGGCTTCCTTGATCTCTAATGTTCCATGTGACACACCACTGTGTGGCTTCCTTGATCTCTAATGTTTCAGGTGACACACCACTGTGTGGCTTCCTTGATCTCTAATGTTCCATGTGACACACCACTGTGTGGCCTCCTTGATCTCTAATGTTCCATGTGACACACCACTGTGTGGCCTCCTTGATCTCTAATGTTCCATGTGACACACCACTATGTACCCTCCTTGATCTCTAATGTTCCATGTGACACACCACTGTGTGGCTTCCTTGATCTCTAATGTTCCATGTGACACACCACTGTGTGGCCTCCTTGATCTCTAATGTTCCATGTGACACACCACTATGTACCCTCCTTGATCTCTAATGTTCCATGTGACACACCACTGTGTGGCCTCCTTGATCTCTAATGTTCCATGTGACACACCACTGTGTGGCTTCCTTGATCTCTAATGTTCCATGTGACACACCACTGTGTGGCTTCCTTGATCTCTAATGTTCCATGTGACACGTCTGTGTGGCTTCCTTGATCTCTAATGTTCCATGTGACACACCACTGTGTGGCCTCCTTGATCTCTATTGTTCCATGTGACACACCACTGTGTGGCCTCCTTAACCTCTAATGTTCCATGTGACACGTCTGTGTGGCTTCCAACACCAATGTGCCTGGTGCGACCTGGCAGTCTTGTTGTCACGAACTGATGGTTGTATATACAAATACCGCAGCCAGCAGATGTAACCCTCCATTCATTGTGTTTGAATCGATGTTTTATAGTAACGACAGACTGTGAACCAATCAACGGGTGCCCTATTGGCGCTCTTTTTTTTCTTTTTTTTTTTGCGGATATCCACACGTCACATTAGCGATTATTCGTCTTAATTGTCTCGGTGGATGAACAAACTCGTAATTGTCACCGAGATCTCGTCATGAAGATCGATATATATATTTCATCTCGATATATATGTATGTATAATAACGGTGTACCATCGATAAATAACACCAGAAACGAAGAAGAAGAAGAAGAAGAAGAAGAAGAAGAAGAAGAAGAAGAAGAAGAAGAAGAAGAAGAAGAAGAAGAAGAAGAAGAAGAAGAAGAAGAAGAAGAAGAAGAAGAAGAAGAAGAAGAAAGACAGAAAGACAGAAAGAAAGACAGAAAGAAAGACAGAAAGAAAGAAAGAAACAGAAGGAGGAGGAGAAAAAGAAGAGTAGCAGCAGTATCAGAAAAAGAAGATGATGCTGATGGTGAGGATGGGGAGGAAGACAAACTTTAAATTCTACTTATTCCTTGGTGGCCAATGTTTAGTAAAGGAGAGCTTGGCGTATGATACCACAACCTCAAGTTTGAGAATGGAGGTGGAGGCGATTACTGCAGCTTTCCGCTGGTTGGAAAACAAACTGTATACGCATGCCGTGATTGTAACTGATTCACACAGCATGCTAGCAAAGGTGAAGACTGGCATTAGTGTGCAGAATGGCATGCATTGATTCAGAGGTGGCGGGTTGTGAGCATTAACTGGATCTTTTCTCCAGGACACATAAGACGGACATATAATCATGTTGCAACGGGCACCATCAGTATTGGAACTCTTCGCTGGCTGTTGAAGATGAGGACTGGGCGCTTATGGGAGTGCCCCGAGTGCAATGATGTCGGTTATTGACTCAACTCTTAATTGCTTGGTGTACTCCATAAGTGTGCATGAATGTAATCTTCATGGATGTATTTCTAGTGTTATTTCAACGGCCACAGGTGTCCCGAGTTGTTGATAATTGTGCACAACTTTGTTGATAAACACGCAAACATATCTCGCAATCAGACATGACAGCAAAATCTGGCATCTGGGACCCACAGAACCCACATTACATTGTTATACTAACTGGCGTACTTCGTCCTTACTGAATTACAGACATATGGGACCTACTGACCACACATTGCATTGTTATACTAACTGGCGTACTTCGTCATTACTGAATTACAGACAGCGATAAATAATATTGGGAAGTCAAGGCAGCAGCTGCAGGAGATAGCAGACGATAGGACCGTTTGGCCTGGTATGGTTGAGGACCTGTGCCCTAACATGGGTGGGGGTTTGGGTGGGGGGGGGGGGGAGAAGGGGGAGGTTAAAGGGCAGAAGTGGACGATTTCTTCGTTCTTGTTGGCAGTAAGACCCCCGCGTTAATGTCTCGAATAGAAATAGTAGTTATCTTGTATTTCCTGATTTCCCTGATGTTTCTGGTGCAATGGTGTGTGGCGTGTGTGTATGTGTGTGTGTGTGTGTGTACGCGCGCGAGCCCCTATGTGTATGTCTTTATGTGTGTTTGTGTACGTGCGTGTGTGTGTGTTTGTATGTATTTTAATATGTTCAGAACGATGGCGGCCGGCTGTTGATGAATTTGACTGATTTGCCTTTTCGGTGCACAAGTGCATTTTTCAGGAGACTCCTGTGGGTCGTCGCTGGAGCTACGGAGTTCGTGCTTTGTGCGGCGCTTTCGGCGGGTCGTCCTGTGGAAAGAGACCGAGCCATATGGGATAAAAACCCTGGTCAATGAAACTTTTCTGGTGACTGCCGATTCCATCGACGATGAACTGTATTTTTCGTGGAGGACTTTTGTGTTGGCATTCTGGAGGCGGCATTATGCAGTGTACCTGTGTGGGCTGTTGGCTTACCGATACTCCTGTCTATTCCATTGTTCACATAGCTGTGGTGAGCATTTTGTGTGATATTCACTAGGACAGGAACGGAGAATAATGGTCACGACCCGTTGCCGTGAAGTTGGAAGTTCTGCTAGGCTGTTTCCTGACAATATGTTGACTGTTTTCCTGCTCTGCTATATCCCTAAAAATGAGTGTCATTTAAGATACCCGAGGAAGACTTCAAAGCTAAAGGTACACTAAAACAAAAAATATTACACTGATAAACATAAACATTTGAAAGCCAAGCTGAAACAGAAGGAAGTCAAGCTGAAACAGAAGGAAGTCAAGCTGAAACAGAAAAAAAGACATGCTGAAACAGAAGGAAGACATGCTCAAACAGAAGGAAGTCACCCTGAAACAGAAGGAAGACACCCTGAAACAGAAGGAAGTCATGCTCAAACAGAAGGAAGACATGCTGAAACAGAAGGAAGACACCCTGAAACAGAAGGAAGACATGCTCAAACAGAAGGAAGACACCCTGAAACAGAAGGAAGACATGCTCAAACAGAAGGAAGACACCCTGAAACAGAAGGAAGTCATGCTCAAACAGAAGGAAGACATGTTGAAACAGAAGGAAGTCACCCTGAAACAGAAGGAAGACATGCTCAAACAGAAGGAAGACACCCTGAAACAGAAGGAAGTCATGCTCAAACAGAAGGAAGACATGCTGAAACAGAAGGAAGTCACCCTGAAACAGAAGGAAGACACACTGAAACAGAAGGAAGACATGCTCAAACAGAAGGAAGACATGCTGAAACAGAAGGAAGTCACCCTGAAACAGAAGGAAGACACCCTGAAACAGAAGGAAGACACCCTGAAACAGAAGTAAGTCACCCTGAAACAGAAGGAAGTCACCCTGAAACAGAAGGAAGTCACCCTGAAACAGAAGGAAGACATGCTCAAACAGAAGGAAGACATGCTCAAACAGAAGGAAGACACCCTGAAACAGAAGAAAGACATGCTGAAACAGAAGGAAGACATGCTGAAACAGAAGGAAGACATGCTGAAACAGAAGAAAGACATGCTGAAACAGAAGAAAGACATGCTGAAACAGAAGGAAGACATACTGAAACAGAAAGACATACTGAAACAGAAAGACATACTGAAACAGAAAGACATACTGAAACAGAAAGACATGCTGAAACAGAAAGACATGCTGAAACAGAAAGACATACTGAAACAGAAAGACATACTGAAACAGAAGGAAGACATACTGAAACAGAAAGACATACTGAAACAGAAAGACATGCTGAAACAGAAGGAAGGCATGCTGAAACAGAAAGGCATACTGAAACAGAAGGAAGACATGCTGAAACAGAAGGACGACATGCTGAAACAGAAGTACATACTGAAACAGAAGGAAGACATGCTGAAACAGAAAGACATGCTGAAACAGAAGGAAGACATGCTGAAACAGAAGTACATACTGAAACAGAAAGACATGCTGAAACAGAAAGACATGCTGAAACAGAAAGACATGCTGAAACAGAAGGAAGACATGCTGAAACAGAAAGACATACTGAAACAGAAAGACATACTGAAACAGAAGGACGACATGCTGAAACAGAAGTACATACTGAAACAGAAGGACGACATGCTGAAACAGAAGTACATACTGAAACAGAAAGACATTCTGAAACAGAAAGACATACTGAAACAGAAAGACATACTGAAACAGAAGACATGCTGAAACAGAAGTACATACTGAAACAGAAGGACGACATGCTGAAACAGAAGTACATACTGAAACAGAAAGACATTCTGAAACAGAAAGACATACTGAAACAGAAGGAAGGCATGCTGAAACAGAAGGAAGACATGCTGAAACAGAAAGACATACTGAAACAGAAAGACATTCTGAAACAGAAGTACATACTGAAACAGAAGGACGACATGCTGAAACAGAAGTACATACTGAAACAGAAAGACATTCTGAAACAGAAAGACATACTGAAACAGAAAGACATACTGAAACAGAAGGAAGACATGCTGAAACAGAAGTACATACTGAAACAGAAGGACGACATGCTGAAACAGAAGTACATACTGAAACAGAAAGACATTCTGAAACAGAAAGACATGCTGAAACAGAAAGACATACTGAAACAGAAGGAAGACATGCTGAAACAGAAAGACATACTGAAACAGAAGGAAGACATGCTGAAACAGAAAGACATACTGAAACAGAAGGAAGACATGCTGAAACAGAAGTACATACTGAAACAGAAAGACATGCTGAAACAGAAAGACATGCTGAAACAGAAGTACATACTGAAACAGAAAGACATGCTGAAACAGAAAGACATGCTGAAACAGAAAGACATACTGAAACAGAAGGAAGACATGCTGAAACAGAAAGACATACTGAAACAGAAGGAAGACATGCTGAAACAGAAGGAAGACATGCTGAAACAGAAGGAAGACATGCTGAAACAGAAAGGCATACTGAAACAGAAAGACATACTGAAACAGAAGGAAGACATGCTGAAACAGAAAGACATACTGAAACAGAAGGAAGACATGCTGAAACAGAAGAAAGACATGCTGAAACAGAAGTACATACTGAAACAGAAGGACGACATGCTAAAATGAAGTACATACTGAAACAGAAAGACATGCTGAAACAGAAAGACATGCTGAAACAGAAAGACATGCTGAAACAGAAGGACGACATGCTGAAACAGAAAGACATACTGAAACAGAAGGAAGACATGCTGAAACAGAAGGAAGACATGCTGAAACAGAAGGAAGACATGCTGAAACAGAAAGGCATACTGAAACAGAAAGACATACTGAAACAGAAGGAAGACATGCTGAAACAGAAAGACATACTGAAACAGAAGGAAGACATACTGAAACAGAAGGAAGACATGCTGAAACAGAAAGACCTACTGAAACAGAAGGAAGACATGCTGAAACAGAAGAAAGACATGCTGAAACAGAAGTACATACTGAAACAGAAGGACGACATGCTGAAACAGAAGTACATACTGAAACAGAAAGACATACTGAAATAGAAGGAAGACATGCTGAAACAGAAGGAAGACATGCTGAAACAGAAGGAAGTCATGCTGAAACAGAAGGAAGTCATGCTGAAACAGAAGTACATACTGAAACAGAAAGACATGCTGAAACAGAAGGAAGACATGCTGAAACAGAAGGAAGACATGCTGAAACAGAAGGAAGTCATGCTGAAACAGAAGGACGACATATTGAAACAGAAGGAAGACACCCTGAAACAGAAAGAAGTCATACTGAAACAGAAGGAAGTCACCCTGAAACAGAAAGAAGACATGCTGAAGCAGAAGGAAGTCACGCTAAAACAGAAGGAACTCATGCTTAAACAGAAGTCACTCTGAAACAGAAGGAAGACATACTGAAACAGAAGGAAGATGCAACTGTGATACAGATGCTGTAATGAACAACTACTCTCTCCACAACAAAATAAACAAGAATATCTACAAACAATAAACTCACCACAACAAAATTAACAAGAATATCTACAAACAATAAACTCACCACAACAAAATGAACAAGGGTATATTAACATCACACACACACCTCAACAACATAAACAATACCACATACAAACATTTCACTTTTTATGTTTACAATTTTAAATTTGTAAACACCCAAAACCGGGGAATCCTCTACCCGCCCGCAATCACCCGCTGGCGCGCACAGGTCCCCTAATATGACCCACCTTTCTCCACTCCGCCATCTGTATCTTTTAGTTTAAAAAATAATCTTATATATAAAAAAGAATGTATGTCTGTATGTCCTTTATGCGTTCGCGAACAGTCCATCCGATTGAGATGAAATTTTCTACACGTCTTCCTCTAATTCCCGCGCTGCCAACTGTCATATTTTTTTAAGTGTAAAGCGGCTACTTACTTAATATTATTTAATATTTCATTTTTCATTATAATTTCTATATAGCAAGGGGACTTAACTCTAGAAAAGTTATTTCAAGGGGCATAACTTTTAATAACATTTCTATATACTTTATAGTCATATTGTTGGACTTACTTGCACTATTGTTAAACTCTTTCTCTATAGTTATTTACAGGCATATGAGATATAATAAATAATGATATAATCTTTAAGGCATTTTCAAAGTTTTCATAAAAATAATGCATAATGCATAACATTGTAACTCATCTTTTTATACTTAAAGAAGTTATCTACAGTCATGTAGGTGATTAATAACAGTTTTCATTAAAAATAATGGATGGTGTGTGGAAGGACATTCTTTTAAGTAACTTTTTTTTTTGTTGTATGAATTTAATGAGACGCTCCCCGCCAGGAGCTGGGCGAAGTCACGCCGGGTCAGACAGATAGACAGACTCACCTTTTCGCTGCAGTTATCTACAGGCATATGCGTTATAATCCTCCTCCTCCTCCTACCCTCTTCTTCTTCCCCCTCTCTCCTCCTCCTAATCACTCCTCTTCCTTCCTCCTCCCTTCTCCTCCTCCTCATCCCTCCTCATCTTCTCTCCTCCTCCCCCTAATCCCTCCTCCTCTCTCTGCCTATCTCTTCCTCCCTCTCCCGCCGCCTCCTGCGTTCTCCTCCTCCCTCTCCCTCCTCCTTTTTCTTCTTCTGCTGCTGCTGCTGCCGCCGCTCCATTTACCCAAGTTAATTGTTGGGGGAAGATGTAAAGATCTTTCAAGTGCTCTTTCTAATGCTTTTTATAAGTTGGTCTTCGTTTATCTAAGGTTGTTCTAACTGCAACCAATAAATGATTAGACAGACAGGTAGACAGACAGACAGAGAGGGAGGGACGGATGGACAGACAGACAGACAGACAGACAGACAGACAGACAGACAGTCGGGAACGGGAACTTATATGACTACTTATATGAATTAAATGAGATGCTTCCCATCAGGGGCTGGGCGAAGCCGGGCCGGGTCAGACAGACAGACAGGCAGACAGCAGACAGATAGTCGGGAACGGGAACGAGAACTTATATGACTACTTATATGAATTAAAATAGATGCTCCCCACCAGGGACTGGGCGAAGCCGGGCCGGGTCAGCTGGTTTAATATAATTTAAGACTGGCTGAATATCTGAATTGCCTGCTCTTAGAAACATCAAGTTGTCCAGCCACAAGTTACCTCCCCTTTGATGCTTGGATATATTCATCCAGGAAATGAACAATACTATACATAAATAAACACTCATCCACAAAATGAACAAGAAACAAACACTCAGCACTCTTCGCCACCATGAACAAAGGCTGGGTAAATTAACAAGTATTATTTATTAATGAAACTACACAGATAAATACTGATAAATTGCTCTAGCATTTCAAGAAAGTCAATGCAGATACTTTACAGACAACACATGACACCATCTGGCACATGAAATCAAAAGGGACAAACAATATTGCTGTCATGTACCAAGTCAGGACACACATAGTGGAAACACCAGGCTACATACAACTCACAGATAACTGTCAATGGACAGCTTGCTAAAAACATCAACATCAGATTTAAACCCATATATAAGTTGTGTAAATAGGGATGTTTATAAAGTCAGCTTGTAACTTGCATGTAAGTTGTTTAAATTATAGATTACTAAAACATGAATATCAGCCTACAACTCACATGTAAGTTGTGTAAATAGAGAAGTTTTAACGTCAGCTTACAACTCATATTTGTAAATAGACATCTTCCTAAACACACGGACTTCGGCATACAGCTCACACATACACAAGTTGTTTATATAGACAAGTTACTAAATACACTGACATCACATTTCAATTCACATGTAAATTGTGTAAATAGATGAGTTCATAAGATGGAAATCAGCATACAGCTCACATATAAATTGTGTAAATAGATACATAAACAAATCAGCTTACAACTCACACATAATCTATGTAAACAGATAAGTTACCAAACATACAAACACTGGCATACAACTTGCAAACAAATTGTGTAATCCTATCAATTTATCAAAACAAATGGAACCATTTTACAACACACAAAACATTGTCATTAAATTAATTGATACAAACAGATCAGAAATGACAATTGGGAAATACGGCTGTGCTAGATGATGGAAGTGGTAGACAAAACTCAGCGTCATACAGACAGATACAAATGTCATGTCACGGTGCAGAATATACTTCAGATCTTCTCATGTGTAACCATATCATTATTTTATCAAATGCCTAATGACACCCTGAGCACTCAGGAGCATAAAAAACTGGGCTACAGAAGGATACTGATGGGCAAAATAACAACACTATCTGTCCGAAGTCACAAACCAAATCACAATGAGCACTGCCTTGAGCCATATGAAGAACAAGAATTTATTTAAAACAATGTTTCCCCTTGTAAATTTGAATAATAAAGACATCAGAAATATACTGCACAATTGATTGAGCAGCATATTTGGCTGCATCTTGTCATTACACTATTTCAATACTGTTTTCAGTACGAGATACAGCGAAACATGTCAGGCAATACACTGTGCAAGAATTTGTTCAACTAAATATTTTTGATGGTTGTTTAATCAAGGCATATCCACTTCATAATTGTGAATACCACATGAATCATTTTAAGTCACTGGAGGTCAGCGTGACTGAATGGATAAGAACGTTCGCTCTTAAACTTCCAGTGTGCTGATACTGAGCTTGTGGGTTCAAACCCAACACCGGACAGTTGGACTAAAATTTTGACTTCTTGTCCTTGACTTGGGGATGTAAATTACAAGTACCTCAGAAGTTGGAGTGGGTTCGCCTGATGGCGGGGGAACACTGGTAATAGGGAAAGCTAATCCACCCGTAAAAATCAGTCCATTGCACTAGAAGAAGTAGCATGTGAATGTATTCAAAGCGAACGAACAAAAAATCATTTTAAAAATGTAAAGTCATGAGTTGTCAAACAGCTTCCACTAAACATAAAATTGTAAAGTCATGAGTTGTCAAACAGCTTCCACTAAACACAGCATCCACCTCAGCCACAGGAGTTGTTTGATATATCATTCATATATTGACTGGTTGTGAATTGAGTGATTATATATGAATATTTTGGATATACCCTTTTATTGAAGTGTCATTTAATTGTAAACATGACTGTAACTCTACCAGATGTAACAACATGGTGCTGTAGAATTACGGTGTTACATTTTCCAACCAGAGGAGTTTCTGCGTCCTCTTCTAGTGCTCAGTGTCTTTAATCTTTGATAATGTTACTGCCAAGCGAGTTCCAATAATGAACTCGGAGTTTTGGAGTTCCTCTTTAGCAACCTACAACTTGGAGTTCAGTCTCGATGCCGGAGGCCAGCATATCTGTCTGAGCTGGCTGTGGACAGGATAATACTACAGAACATGTCTTGCAGTTTGTTTGTTTAGTCCACACAAGCATAGTCACTCTTTCAGTCTGTTATGTGGTGGTCTGAGGTGACGACAAATGATCTGTCTTGACCAGTCACAAGTGTGTTAGTTGCCACTGAGTTGATTTATTAGGTGTCCATGATGTACGCTGTGGTTTGACAATACCATTACATCTTTTGTTCTGGTCATACTGAGTACATATGTGAGCATGATGGCTTTATTTTGTGTTCAAGTGCACGAAGTGCCACCCAACCAGTGACCAATGGTGGTTTGTTAGGTATCTTTATATGCTTATCCTTTAACGGAAACAGTTGCAAACAAGGGTCAAAATTCACAGGTTAATGCCAGCATGTAGACAATGTATTTGTGAACATGTTTTTAAATAGGTTTATGTGGAGATGCTGGGTCACTGGAACACAGGACTTGACGACTGATGTGCACTATCAACAGACAGGACAGACAGACAGACAGACTAAGAGAGTCTAAGAAACTACATTAAATGGACAGTAGTGATAAAGAAGCTAAAATAAGATGACATGAATAAACCAAAAATAGGAAATAGATTTTCAAGAAGATGATTACAAAATAGAGTGGATGTTGTAGTAAATAGGTCTTCATCGGCACACACAAACACATACAAAACAGATATTGATGTAACTGCACAAAGCTGGACTTGTCACCCAGGGGAGACAACATACAATACTGATCCAAATGTAACCAAACAAGTACACAAACAAATGAACAAAGAAGCGAGTTCAGCAGCACACAGTCTATGGGCAGAGTTCCAACAAACTGTACAGACATTTACTGACCTCACTCTGTAATAATAACTTAACTACACAGTCTATGGACAGAGTTCCAACAAACTGTACAGACATTTACTGACCTCAATAACTTAACTACTGGGAACATTCCAGTAACAGAATCAACATGTTCACACAACCTATCATGATAACACAGATATAAACATGGTTTATGTGTTCAGAATAGTCCCCCAAAAGGTCTATTGTTAAATTGTGTCTAGGAAAACAATTCTTGGTACACATGTTCATCACAATATTGTGACTAGACTTGTCTTGTTGGAACAAGTGTTGACCTGTTTGTTGGAGTGAAGGACAAATCTGACAAGAGTTGAGAAGGTTAACGTCACAACGCTGCAGCTGGAACCTTTTATCATCACTGGTGTTAGCAGAGAACAGTGAGATCCAGGAGATGGAGAGGAGGAGGGTGATGGAGAGAAGGAAGGTGGTGAAGAGGAGGAGGGTGATGAAGTTGAGGAGGGTAGTGGTGAAGAAGAGAATGAATTCAGAAGACCACAAGATGAAGTCATCACTTATACAGGAATGTACAGGACAGCAAAGATAATGTAGAGCAACATTCTGGCCATATTGTAGATGGACAAACACATGAGCAGGTGTTGGTTTGTTCTCATGTATCATATACTCAACACGAATCTGCACATGAGCAGGTGTTGGTTTGATTTGTTCTCATGTATCATATACTCAACACGAATCTGCACATGAGCAGGTGTTGGTTTGATTTGTTCTCATGTATCATATACTCAACACGAATCTGGTCTTAGTCCAGAGAGAGAGAGAGAGAGAGAGAGAGAGAGAGAGAGAGAGAGAGAGAGAGAGAGAGAGAGAGAGAGAGAGAGAGAGAGAGAGAGAGAGAGAGAGTCTAAAGGGGAGAGATGGATGGATGGATGGATGGATGGATGGATGGATGGATGGATGGATGGATGGATGGATGGATGGATGGATGGATGGATGGATGGGCAGGCAGACAGATATGCAGATGGATGAATGGATGGTTGGATGCATAGACAGATTCACAATGAAAAAAGACCCACAGCTATATCTCAGCGTGAGAATAGAAAGACAATAGCCATTAATGAATATTACTACAAAAGAAGCTATCAACTGAGAACATACAAGGCAATAGAATACAAAGAATATCAGAGCTGTGCCAGCACGCACGCACGCATACAAACACTCAAAAATATCATAATGCATGTGGTGGGATAACGGGCACGCTGGTAAAGGTGATAGCGGGCATGGGATGAATGCCTGGGCTAGTCTTGTGTCAAACTGAGAGAAAGAGAAAATTCCTCCTTGCTCTCAGGCCTACAAGATGTGACGGCGCCATGACATCATCGACTCATTGCCGGACACTGCCGCAGGACAATGTATTCTGATTGGATTATATTGTAGAATGAGTCAGCAGCTGGCCATACATTGTCTATATGAATATAGCATGGCCTGATTTGACAGTACAGTCATCATCATAACCATCATCATCAGATGACAAGAAAGAGGATTTATAGCACAGTACCTCGCTTTAGCCGACTCTGTGGCAAAGAGGATACGATTCGCAATCCCGCATACCTAGTTCAAAATACAGCCGTGATCTGGAAGCCTTGTGTGGTCCCCAAACAAAAGTATGAGTGCTGGTCATTCAGAAAGCAATGGCAAACTACTGAACGTAAACTTGTCAAGATATCACCAACAGCCAAGCAATGCTGGGGCTGACTGTGACATTCTGTAAAAGATACGCAACTAACTAACCTGGCTTTATATAACACTGCAGATTTGATCAGACACATGTTTGTTTGTCTTTTTTTTTCCATATCCTATTTACAGGACATTTCTGTCAACACCAGCATTTTACTGCTGTTGTTGTCTTGGCAAGTTTATGTTCAGTAGTTCCCCATTGCTTTCTGAACGACCGGCTCCGATACCAACAAGTTAAAACCCAGTGTGACGCTGTCTGCTGTCAAATCGGTCACAGTTGTGTTTCGAACTCGGGTAAGCAGGCTCACAAATAGCGTCCGTAAGCCCTTAGCTGCGGAGACCATTGTTTGTCCTACATACATAAATAAAATTATCAGAATGAAAGGCCCACTAAAGTAATTAAAAAACCACACTACTGTTGGTACATCAACACATACACAAACACTTCTGTTCTAACTATCTACAGGAGTATTTGTATACAGACAATAACATGTTGAAATACCATATAAAAATTGTAAGGACAGCCATATGTGTCTTTACCCAGCTGAAGGGGACACCTGGTGTGGTCAGTATTTCACCCCTTCCCCATAACATACCATCTGTGGATGGGGTTAGTAAATACCTGTACAAGTATAATCAACAGCTGTCTTGTCAAGACAGCATCCATCAAATTGTCTTGTCTTCAAGACAGCAGCCACTGTAAATAACGCTCACATCAAATGGAGCATCTGAAGCCTGGCCTCTTCCTGGGAGACCAGCTGTGATATCCCCCAAGCTCCTGCAAGAAAGAAGCTCAGCACGATCGTGAAGCAGAACTGCAATCTGTCTGTCCATTTTTCACAATAAATGACATATTCCACATGTAATATCAAATGCAGTGTCATGTAACATCAAATACAGTGTCATGTAACATCAAATACAGTGTATGTTTCTTATAAACAGACACCTTTACGGTGAATATGATCATGTAAATGTAGTGTAAAAAATTGACAATGTTTAAACTGTAAGAGTGAAAACTCAATACAAGTGAGACAAACTGCCGGCCTCACTGAAGACAGAAGATGATATACTGACATTAGAGATCTTATGGCTATCACTGACTGCAATGAAAGACAACAAATAAAGGACACCTTGAGTGAGTGAAGCCCAATCTACTACCTCTTTCTGCCTACAGTTCAAGAGGGTCAAGCTAAACAGCTAGACCAAGAATCTGGTAGGAAGATTCTATCAAGAGTAAACTACACAAACTGAACACAGTCCAGAATACAAGAAGATCAAGATGGAAAACTTTGACCTTCCAATATTAAATATGGACCACAAATCATTGTCCATATGGGAACAGATAACAGACAGACAGATATAATTATGTCCAGATCAGTAAATAATTATGCTGTAAATGAGTTAATTACACACACAGCAAATAACTGCACATTTTGTAAGTTATAACTGTCACAGACCAACATTTGTAATATGTTTGAGAATCAAATGTTGAAATTTACATGAAAAATAAACCACACATAACAAGCAAGCCAAGCATTACCAGGTTGTAAAAAAGTAAAATGATGAAACTCCTCATGGAAATAGTAAAGATGATGAAACTCATGAAAACATGGGAACGGTGATAAAACTCTTGAAAAAATTATCATGTGATGAGACTCATGAAAAATGGCCACATAATGAAAGTCATGACAAAAAAAATGGTCCAGTTGTGAAAATCAAACGGACATGAACATTTAAGTAATCCATAAACACCTCTGGTCATGCCAAGTCTTGTGCGTATCATAATATTTTTGTCACATGGCAAAGAAGACATCTACAGAAAGAATATTCTCAGTAATATGAAGTCATAGGGAATGGTAAATGACGTAACTCTACAGACAAATACAGCAACAATAAACATCAGAATACCACAGATACAAATAATTTAATCAGGGAGTGATACTCTCATCACCTAGGGATAATCTAAGGGGATATAAAAAAAAATGCTCAAAAACTATAAAAAGAACTCGCTTTTTCCTGGTTGGAAATTCACAAAAGCACACAGCAGAAGTAACACATTCATGCAGCTTATAAATATACAATATAACATGATATATAACACTTACAATTGTATAATTATCATGGTATATATAAGTCGGACATAAAGTGGAGATAACTATATACTAATAAGGAATATGAAAGAGCAAGAAGAATTACATATGCAAAACATTAATAACAAATTGTATAGGAGATTCTGATCTTCTATAAACATTTTGTACTGCTAAATACTGTAACACAATGCATGATAGTTCTAGGCTTGTGACCTTCATTGATAACCTATGTTGTCCAAGTGTATTATTTAAATAAATGTAATAACGATATATACTGTGTGTCACATTCTCTAAACACATTATTACAGCAGCTGTTTGACCAATGTGGTGGGCTCATGTATGTGACAATATATCTGCCCTTCTGTGTGCAAAACTGTGTTGTTTATATTACCTCCAATGGATAAAAACCTTTGCTGCAACAGGTTATGACATTTGTGTCTCTAATTTCAAAATAATCCCCATCTACCAGCCAGTCCTCTACATAATCCAATATAATAATATAACAATTAAGTGCTTTAAAATACAAACAGTGGTGCTCTCTCTCTCTCTCTCTCTTTCTTACCCCCACCCCAGACACACACACACCCTTCCTTCTTCTTCTTCTTTCGTTCGCTTGAAATATGTCTATAACTGCAATGTTGTCTCTTGTATGAATCTAACAGTCTTTTTCAGTTCACACAGCGGTCCATAGAGTTTATCTTCCACTGTTGTCTCTCTAGACCAGAAGGTTTGCCTAGATATGTTATATTTTGGGCAGTCTTGGAGTATGTGCTCTGCTGTCTGCGACGCCAATCCACATATGTACATGGCTGTTTCACCAATCTTGAATTTTGTATACTTGTGGTTGCGTAATCTATTGTGCCCTGTTCTGAGGCGCAGAATAATGACTTGTTCTGGTCTGTCCATAACGTGGTGGTCATCTTGAGCAGGTTTTGGTGGCTTTCTGACTGATTTGATCTGTAAGAAGCTGTAACTAATCTGACATTTTTAGTACAATCTGACTTCAGAATTACCACATCAGCTTACATCATCAATTGAATGTGGTGGTAATAATTGTCACTATGTCATGACTCAGTTATAACTGTCACCATCTCATAACGCAGTCAATCTCATGACTCATAAATGTCACTGTTTCATGACTCATAAATATCACTGTCTTATGACTCACAAATGACAGTTTCATGACTCATAAATGCCACTATCCCATAACTCATAACTCTCACTATCTTACAACTCAGTTCCAACCCAAAATCTCTTTCCTCAGTTTTAAGAGTAACACCATAACAGCCCATCAAATACAGTCAAGTAAAGGGTCTTTACACAGGCCAAAAGGCGCAGGGAGACCATGATGCAAAATATCTTACTATCATGCATCCAACACAATACATGTGTGCACATGTATATGAGTGTACATGTCACTGCACAAGTGTGTGTAAAAACTGCTTTGAGAAACTTTTGAATAGACTAGTCCCAAACTACCTCCCGAATATCCAGTTTGCAGAAGTGGAGCTGTGAGAAACCATCTAAAGAAGACATTAGAAAAGTCATCAAACTCCAGAAGGATGGGAAAGCTACTGGAGATGGTACTCCAGCAGAAGCTATAAACACACCAACTGAATTACTGCACAAATTACTTAGCAGAGTCTGGGAGACTGAAGAAATACCAACAGACTGGAGAAAAGAAAACGTGGTGAGCCTGGCAAGGAATATTGAACTTTTGGAGTCAAATAAGTACTGCTGTACAAATAACAAACATGAATAAAGTCTAAATTAATTACTAATAAACTACAATCATTCATGAACTGGTGCCTGAGTAGAATAGAAGACTAAAATGGTATGAAAGAATCACTAATGGAGAGAACTAAACAAATTCCAGAGAATCAAGAGGCGAGGAGAAGATGCTGGCATTGGAAAGGATACACATTGGGAGAATCTGTTAATCCATCCATCCATCATGTGCCATGCCGGTAAGGGTGGGTGGTCATGTTCTGCCATCTCACTCGATCACCAGAGTCGTGGATCAGCTCCGTGTTCCTGTCTCGACCATGCCACTTGGCCAAGCCATCCAGGTATTTACTTCTCAGTCTTCCCTTGGTCTCTTCCCTTCGATCTTGCCAGTCGTCACCAAGTTCTCCCAGTCATTTCTTCTCATAACATGCGCAACAATTTTTGACCACCTGCGTCTAATGACTCCAATCAATTTACGATCTTCTTTGTTTCTTGAAGGACTTGTTCATTGGTTTTTCTGTCTGTCCATGGTATTCTTTGCATTTTCCTCAGAAACCACATTTCCACAGTCATCAGCTGTTTTTCAGCTTGACTGTTTAATGTCCACACTTCACATCCATACAAAAGTACAGGTTCTATGTAACACATCAACACTCTTTTTCTGGTTTCAATTGATATCTTTTGGTCAGTATGTTTTTCATCTTGCAAAAGGCTACCTTCACAATAGCAATTCTTGTTCTAATCTCTTCAAGGCATCTCCCATCAGATGTTATGACTAAACTGTAATGATTCACTTGCTGTTAATAACAAGCTAGAAAACCTTTTCTCTGGGACTCACTGGCAAAAGAAGTAGAGGAGGAACCTTAAAAGACATGCAGTAGAGACTTAGGGACAGACATGTATAACATGGGGAAGACATGAAGGAGGTGCGGAAGACGGCAACAGATAAAAGAACTTGACTGAGTTCACTGAGACCCTATTCATTATGGAATAAAACATAGAAGAAGAAGGCAACACAAATCATATTTGACATATGTTATTTCAGCTGTCACTGGCATTCCTCTTTCTGACTGGTCACAACCCCTGTTGTCCCCAAAGCTTGCTCCAGAGAAATGTGTTCCACATTATATCACACAAATGAGTGTCACCATTATGCAATATTTCTTAACCGTATATACACATTTTGATGGTAACCAAACCATGCAAATCTCCAATACATTAAAATCTATTCCCAACTTATCCATACATGTAGAGTAAATATAATATGTGAAAAATCTGACCACAGATGTGGGGAAAACATGAAAAGAACAGCTTTTTAAAGTCTTACCCTATCAAACCAATAAGTGAAACAACAATTATCATGTTGAACACGGACCATCTGTAGAAACTATATTTCTTTAAAAACTACAAGAAACAACCTCAAGGTATTTATACATGTAAGTATATGGTTGTATAATAGAGATATAATTTACACACGTAGGTATGGGGTTGTATGGGAAGAGATTTAATTCATGCGTGCAACAAACACCTTGTTTGTTAATGACTAGTAACCGTTTTACTGACTTAGCAAGCAAAAGAACTATTGGGAGGTCAGCAATGCTGAGAGGTTTAACACACTTCAACTATCTCTTCTGACCGCGGCATAGAGGGTTTGTTCCACATGCCATTCAGTTGAACTTAAATATTGACTTCTTGCCCTTGACCTCGGCACATAAATTACAAGTACCTCAGAAGTCAGGGAGGGTTTGCCTGATAGTGAGGGGCATTGGTAACAGGGAAAGCTGGCTCACACGCAAAAATACCACTATTGCATGACAGAATACAATGTTCCCTTACTTTATTTTGTTGAGATCTCACCAGGTGATTTTTGTATAGTGATAGGAACATGTGACATGGGCCAATACATTATGAATACAATCATTGTTACTTCTGCAGTAGCAAACGTTTACTGGAGCAATTTTCAAAATGTTTCTAGAAAATGTCTGGGAAAGAAAGATGTAGTGGAAAGAAACTGGCCCCCCAACCTCATTATGCCTTGGTTTAAAATATGTAATGACCTACAACTTCCCAACCCAGTGGTAGTCTCTCTCATGGAACTACCTTTACCTTCAAATACTGACCCAAAAGAAACACAGTAAATCCTTCTTTTGATATTTATATGTTAGTAAACTGTCCACTCCTGCATATCTTGAATTCATATTTATATATTTATAACTCATATAAATTACATGCCCAAGGCTTTAATGAATACAAATGTACACTTCTAAAACAGTCTGCAGAATATTTGTCACATGATACATTACCCAACCTGCTTATAAACACACTACTGCCAACATACTCATAAACATTAGACCTTTCTGGCATGTAGTTAAATGGGCTAATCAATACTATTTTCCACCACCCTTATCCAGTCAACACACATACTGAAACAGCGGCCAATTTGCCTGACCCAATCAGCAGGTACAAACAGATGAATCAAATTAATATTATGCTATTTTATTAAATTGAAAAGTTTTTCTTTAAATGACACCTCTGCCAAATTTGTCATAGCAAATATTCATACCTGGCAACAAATGCATAAAACATTGTTTTTGACAGGAAAGGATCAATAACACAAGACAAATACGGACTTCACAGACAGAAATATTATGTATATAATCTCAAAATCTGATGCGGCAATAGCAAGAAATGAGGAAAACATGTATATCACAGATGAAAATGACAGCTCCATGAAATCACTAAACAGATATGCTTTCTTCGATCTTTGTGTAAACATGAATGTCCAGGAAGCAGACACTCAGGAGGCAATCAGCTTCATGTCAATTTGAGAAGAGGTATCATTTGATAAATATCGCACACTCTGGCTTATTCAATCAGTCTCAATGCAATAAAAAAAGAAATGCTTTTTTCATATATATATATATTTTGTTCGGACCTACTCCTACTATTGTCATCTTCAGTAACAGAACACAGCAAATCTCAGATTTCACTAGATTCTATCCTTGCAAAGGAGATAGATATTTCATCAAAATATCACAATGGTGAGACACGCAGTTTCATAATTCTCTGTCATGGCAAGCCAAGGGTTGTAATACCGGATTTGAAATCAGCTGCAGGCGATTTGGAAGCAGGCAACTTTGCGTTGATTGTAATGGTATGAGGCGTTCAGAAGGCAATGGCAAACTAGTGAACTAACACGTCTATCACAAACAGCTAATACATGCTGGGGTTGACTACAACGTCCTGTAAAGGTCATGCAACTAACTCAATTATGTAACATTTAGTTTTACTTGTGAGCTGATGAAACTAGACAGATTTACCACCATATATGCAAGGTGTAATCACCAAACTTCTGAGGTCAACAAAAGTCAATGTCTAACAGACAAGAATGCTTTACAAATATCGTTTCCCTCCATTTCATTACTACTGAACTGTTACTGTAAGTTCATGGAAATACTGCATTATAAGCAAGTATTAGGGAAATCTGCTGGCTCTAACTGCCAGCTCTCATTCTACACCTACAACGGACACAACATACACAGTGCAATTACTATTGACTGGACAGCACTGTCTTGTCTTGTTCTATATGAAATCACACAACATACACAGTGCAATTACTATGACTGGACACCACTGTCTTGTCTTGTTCTATATGAAATCACACAACATACACAGTGCAATTACTATGACTGGACAGCACTGTCTTGTCTTGTTCTATATGAAATCACACAACATACACAGTGCAATTACTATTACTGGACACCACTGTCTTGTCTTGTTCTATATGAAATCACACAACATACACAGTGCAATTACTATGACTGGACACCACTGTCTTGTCTTGTTCTACATGAAATCACCATGTGTCTACTGGCTACTTCAACAGACAGTAAGAAGCTTAATCAGTTGTAGATATGGAATATGGAACCCAAGTATACTGAAGGATGTCCAAAGATACCAAATAATGTCCAAGGATACTGAATAATGTTCAAGGATACTGAATAATGTCCAAAGATATAATAATGTCCAAGGATACTGAATAATGTCCAAGGATACTGAAGGATGTCTAAAGATATCCAATGTCCTTCCAAGAATATTCCCACCCCCTCAAATTACTGGGTAGAGGATCAAATACTTAGCCTTTTTGGACAAGTTCACAAAATTGGCAGAGCCGATGTGTACATTAAAAATTCCATGGTCTTTGGAAACCATAAATAGCAGGTCAAACAAATTGCAGACCTGGGTAAATTTCAGAATAGAAAATCTAGCAACAACAGAATATTCACAGTATGTATCACTCTGGTCTACATGTGGTGAAATCTTTACTGGGTGCTGTGGTGTTTGTGCACTGAGCTAAGGTAGAACATCTAGCAACAACAGAACATTCACATCATGTATCACTCTGGTCTACATGTGGTGAGATCTTCACTGGTGCTAGTGTTTGTGCGCTGAGCTGAGATTCTTCCAGTGCAATCTAAATAAAGATCACAGCACTAATAGATCATTACAAGTGCCAGGAAGGTGGTCAGTTACTGTAATTAATCAATCAATCAATACATACTCTTAAACATCAGATAACATTTTTACGAAAACTGGAAGCACTTTCCTCACGTAGATGTAACGGATTAAAGTATCTTGGTTTGCCCAGTCCAGCAGGAATTCGCTCCATGTGGGCTTCATGCATGCATGCAGACACACATATAAACATACAAATATTTCAAAACAGAGAACTACATAATAAAATGACTAGAAAATATGAAAAAGCAACAATGTTTGTACACTCAGGGGTCAATGAATATAAATGTATTTATAACTCACTAAGCTAGTCATTCGCCCATGTGTACTAGTGCCCCAAATGGTAAGTAAAGAATAGTGTATACCAGGGCCCCAAATGGTAAGTAAAGAATAGTGTATACCAGGGCCCCAAATGGTAAGTAAAAAATAGTAACACTGTAACCTCCTGTGCAGATCGCAAAATCCAACTAAAGAAGGTTGGAAAAAACAATCAATCGACATCCGACTAATCATGAACCGACATCCGACTTATCATGAACCGACATCCGACTAATCATGAACCGACATCCGGCTAATCATGAACTGGTGTACAAATTGCTTTAAATATGTGGCTGCGGGCTTGTACTCCACTCTCTTGGAGGAGGAGTAGGAGGAGGCTAAAGCAAAAAAAGAGGAGGAAGAAAAGTTATATACTCAGTTATACATGAACTGTTCCATTAAACATCAGATACAGACACCTTGCTATCTTCAAGAGTTAGCAGTGGTCTATAACAGCAGGTCAGAAACAAATCTGTGAAAAAAAAACAACATAAGAGACAGAAGATATTCTCAATGAGTTGTCTTCTATACAGGATGCACACTTCACTGGTTGCAATTTAATTCAGTGTCATGTGTGAAGTACAAATATAGTTGTAGACAGATTACAACAACGTTGAGTCTGGAATAGCTTGTGTCATGTAAGAACGACATTTGCAAAGACATGAATATCTGCATGAAGCACAAAATAGAGCTGGATAAATGACTCATCAGACGTGAAAACACCCAGAAAGTAACCAGTTTCACAATGTAATAAGAGAAGGAATAAAATCACACCACAAACAAAAGAAGAAAATAAGAACAGCATAAGGTAAGCATGGAAATAATTCAATACATCATATTGATTGAAAGAATCAAACAACGCTTTTCAAAGAGCACGGTTTATATTACATCCTGCTCTCACGAAAAAATTTTATGAATTGTCTTACTTCCTACAAAGAAAGGGAATGAAAACATCATATTACAGGAAACAGGAAAGTTTGTAGGAATTGAGATGCTATATGTTAACAAAGAATTCAAAAGATTAAGTTAGATTCTAATCAAAGAAAGAATTAAGTCACAATCTGCTAAAATGTACCACACTTTACTAAAAGGAAGGAATTAAGCTGCATCTCACTCAAAGAATGATTTAACAGCACTACTTATGCACTGATCAAAGAAAGGTTTAATGAAATGTATGCACTGGAGAAAGATTTATTCAAACTCTTTATACACTGATCAAAGAAATATTTATTCAAACTCTTTATACACTGATCAAAGAAAGATTTACTCAAATTCTTTATTCACTGATCAAAGAAAGATTTATTCAAACTCTGTATACAGTGATCAAAGAAAGACTTAACGAGACTCTTTGTGCACTGATCAAAGAAAGATTTACTCAAATTCTTTACATACTGATCAAAGAAAGGAACTGCAGGATCTATCTTCCCTTGCCCTTTACAAATATGATCCCAGAAATCAGATCTCATAATTGCTGTGCAAGTCAATATCTTATATTAGTTCTATCTTCACAGAAACATAGTTTCAGAAATATCCTGAGACAGATACATCATGCTGCTTCTCATTACCAAGAGGCAACCATGAAGTGATCAACTCTAGGCTCACAACTGGCCATGGCAGACTTGAACCGCAACTATTCCGCAACAGACACCTATGACAAACAGAAATATGTTCATGTGGAGCGAGTGACAAACAGTGCAGCAAGTCCTATGAGACAGTCAGCTCCACGAGGGGTAGGAGCAGAGTAGCAACATGACTCAGCCAACCCAATGAAGGAAACACTGTACACTAGCATGAGGAATGCCATTCGCATAATAGAGATAGTTGCATCAAACTAACCAAGAAGAAGAGGAAGCAGAGGAAGAGCAATATGAGGAGTTAGTTAGTTAGTTGAGGTTCCAACTTCACGGCAACGGGTCGTCCCCATTATGCTCCGTTACTGTGCCAGTGAATATGACACAAAATGCTCCCCACTATCCAATGTGAAAAGTGGCAACAGACAGGCATCTTGGCAATCCAACAGCTCGCACAGATACACTGTGCATAATGCCGCCGCCAGAATGCCAACACAAAAGTCCTCCATGAAAACCACAGTTCATCGTCGATGGAATCGGCAGTCACCAGAAAGACCTCACTGACCCGGATTTTCTCACATGGCTCTGTCTCTATCCGCAGGGCGACCCGCCGAAAGCGCTGCATTAAGCACGAACTCCATAGTTCCAGCGCCGACTCCCAGGAGTCTCCTGAAAAATGCACTCGTGAACCGAAAAGACAGATCAGTCAATTCAGCAACAGCCGGTAGCCATTGTTCCGAACATGCAGGTCACTGTACAAACAAAGGCGGACATGAAGAAGCATTCCATGTGAATATCACAGCTCACAGAGTCGCACCACACACTCACTCAGTAGCAGGGCGACAGAACCATATACTACCAGTCCAACGTGAGGAAAATACGAAATGCAAACCACAGCCACAAAGATAAATACTCCAGTGGCCGTAGCGGTTCAATGCCTAACCGCCATGTTAAGGACCAGAAGTGAGTGAGGAATATGAGGAGAATGTACAAAGTAAACAAGAGGGAAGGAGCCTTTTTCCACGCCATGAACTACACTGGGTATATGGTGCTAGCCCCACTCGGCACTCAATGGGTGATGTAACAATACCACACCGACCACCTTTGCTTCCCACAACATTTCCTGGTGTCCAGGTTTAGACTGGGTAGGCCTGGGAGTCTACAGTTCATCTCTGTAAACAGCATCTCAATGGGGATTCTAATACATGCACTAGCCACTGAGACTGCATGGTGAGGTATCATTTAATGTCACAAAAAGTGCAACAAGCAACAAGAGGACACCACTAAAAATCATTTGGTGCTGCAACCTGTTACTTTTAAAACTAAAATTACTTGCAAACTGTATAAATTCTTCCCCCACCCCCACCAAAGTCTTAACAAACGATAGTTATCATGCTTTAAAAAAAAAAGGTATAACCTCTCCATATCACAAAGCCTGGGCTGAACTGTAGAGACCATGTGTTGTTTATACAGCTGGTCACTCTCTCAGCCTGCCTAGTTTACTCCAGAGAAATGTTGCACCAATACATGTGGAACAAGACACACTGCAGAAGCTGCCGGATCATCAAAGCAATGTCTAACTGTCCGCTTGTCAGAGCTTCGATCCTAGACCGACATGGGCTTAGCGCCTGGTTTGCCCTCTCAAGGCAATTAGTCTTTAGGTTTCATTTCCTCAACCCAGGTTAAGGCTTCTACCCTCCCAATTGTGCTCCTCCGCCTGAAGCCATTGGCACAATGTTGTGTGCTGGGTTCCGTGAACGCTGCCCAACATTCAGAGAGCTGCCCAACATTCGGCGCTCTGCCCAACATTTGGCGCTAACAGAAAGCAGGTTGTACCATCAACTGTCATAAAGTAGCTCAGTTATATTTGACTAAGACTTGACTAGCAACTATTACAATTTAAATATTCTTATCTGTTCATTTTGAGACTGCTCCTTATTGCACAAATTATGGCTGACTATGTTCATTTAAAGATACTTCCCCTGTATCTTCAACTAAGAATGAAACATCTCCATCGCTGCAGTCAATCACGAAAAAGGTATACATTCCTCCATGCAGTTATCAAACATTATATCAGAACAGTATACTGGGTTTTATAAATAATTTTCAATAATGACACATTTTGGCAACAAATTTCTAACACAATCAAGAAAACAAAAAACACATTGTAAAATTGTTAACAAAATAATCTAAAACCACACTGACAGTGACTAAAACACATCACTGCAAAGTTTTGAGTTCTATAGTTGTAGGGATACTAGTGGCTATAGACAGGATAAAACGAAACACAAGTGCACATCCTTGCACAACATAAAGTTAGAAAGCAAGTAAATTTATGTATGTACAATAATAAGCTTAATACAACAGATCTTGCAGAGAAGTAAATTCAACCTTTGCAGCATGAATGTTTGCCTAATACAGCATGAGACTGCAATAACTGATAATCTAATTTTGACTTTTGCAACAAATATTTTCATACAGTGTACGCTGCAAATCTTGCCTCTGCTGCATGTAGACAGACACGCTTAAATGCTTTTCGGGTGAATATTTTCACTAAACAAAATGCGGCACTGCAGTTTCTAGGGTAACCCATTATAGCATGTAGGTTAAACTACTGGAGTATTTAGGTTAAACCACTGCAGCTTGTCACTTAGACAAATGTAATTTCCATGTTAACCCACTGCAACCTGTCAGACAAATGCAGTTTATAGGTTAAACCATTATAGCATGTAGGTTAAACCACTGGAGTATTTAGGTTAACCCACTGCAGCCTGTCAGACAAATGCAGTTTGTAGGTTAAACCATTGCAGTTTGTAGATTAAACTATTGTTGTATGTAGGTTAAATCATTGCAGTCATTGTCAAACTGTCATTTACTGTCAATATAGTACCTTGTGGTGCATGGCAGAGGGGTTTTGACCCTGAGGAATTAAGGCCACCTGGCTAATGCAGTCGCCGCGAACTGTGCAGGCTGGAGTTTTATTTTTGCTCCGACAGAAAAAAAACTCAATCACTGCAGTAATTAGGTTAAATTGCAGGAGTGTATTAACCAAATTCAGAATTTAGGTTAAACTATTGAACTTTGGAGGTTAAACCTTTGCAGAATATCAGACACATGTAATATGTAGGTTAAACTACAATTTTCTGTAAATTAAGTCACAGAAGTTAAACCAATGCAGTTTCTAGGTTAAACTACTGTAATATATAGATTAACCAAAAGCAGTATAGAAGTCCAACCACTGCAATACATAAGTTAAACCACTGCATTATGTAGGTTAAACACTGTATTGTGTATGTTAAACCATAGCAGCACATTGGTTAAACCATTGCATTATGTGTGTTAACCACTCCATTATACAGGTTAAACCAGTGCATTTTGTAGGTTAAACTAGTGGAGCACGATGGTTAAACCATTTCATTATGTAAGTTAAATTACTGCACTATGCAGGTTGAACCTTAAACCATCTCATCTTACATAGGTTACAATGCATTATGTAAGTTAAACCATTGCAGCATGTAAATTAACCAAATACAGCATGTTGGTTAGACCTCTGCAGCATGTATGTTAAACCACTGCAGCATGTAAATTAACCCATTACAGCATGTAGGTTAAACAATTTTCATAACAGCATGTAGGTTAAACCATCTCAATTACATACATACACCATGTAGATTAGGTCATTGTAGCGTGTAAATTCAGCCAATTAAATCTTTTGCAGCAATAATTTCACCATTTCCAGCATTCAATTAAAAGGTTAGCAGCAAAGTGTGTCAATAACAGCAGCATATATTAAGAATAAATAAAAAGTATGGACTCTGCGACTGCAAATTAGGGTCACCAACAATAAAAAAAAGCAAATACAGGAGAATGAAAAAAAAAATTGAAACGACTATAAGTAAATAAAAATATACGCATTAATTCCCAGAGCACACTTGAAACTTGTTTTCCTATAAAAACTGGAAGACAAAAATGTCTAGCTGACAGTATTTATGTCCCCTAGATTGCACGTATAACTACATATTAATAAACAATAACTGAATAGATAACAGCAACAACAAATCATGTGTATGCATGGGCACACAATTTTCATCAACTTCAGCGGTTACCTGGGCCACTGAAGCTGTAAGATCAGGATCAGAACTCATACTGGCCAGATTTTGAAGCATTCACAGGTTAGGTTCATTATTTGGATAATGTTGCCAGAATCACCATGCCTCTCTACAGGTATAAAGCTCTAGTACTGGTCTCACACACTCTACTGATCCATGTACTTGGAGAGGGTAAGGAAAACTCTAGCACAGTCCCTGTGGAGGTGCATTTTGGTACTGGGGGTGGGAGAAAAGCGTCTTTCACCCCAATAGATGCAAGCCCTGGTCAGGGTTCAGACAACCTGAGCCTCAATACTCACAGATACATAGCCTTTCATCAAACTCAGTGCTCCAAATCTCTTCCAACCAACTAACCAACCAACAGTTAGCTTCTAATTTATTCAGTCTCAATTGAAACAATTGGTTCATTCAACAACCAATCACAGTGAATTCTAGCCATCTCTGATTTGTATACTCTTCATAGTGAACACACTTTTGACTTTTTATACATACATTCTTGTACAGCAGCATTTCTTATTCCTTATTTGTTTTCATGCATTTTAAAAATGCTTTTCTTGGTTGTTTTCATTTGCTTTCCTGCTTGTCTTGGTTGTTATCATGCATTTTTCTTCCAGCCTTGGTTGTTATCATGCATTTTTTCTGCTTTCCTTTGTTATTTATGTGCATTTTTCTTCTAGCCTTGGTTGTTTCCATGCATTTTTCTGCTTGCCATGGTTGTTTGTGTGCATTTATGTATACTCACATCTCTGTTTCACAGTACTTGGATTCTCACATTCAACCTGAACACAGTGTACTCATGCTATGAGATCCTGTTCATATGCTGGAATTCTATATATAATCTAAACATCATCTAATCATATCTTAAAATTGTACAGCACCTAAAGTATACATTCAATTACACATCACCTGGAGAAGTTCACTTTAGTGATATCACATAATACAGAGTACTTGATTTCTATCCAACTTGTGTTTTTTTTTATAGTACAAGGATTTTAACTCTATCCACATTGGTGACTCGATGAAAATAAACTTCCAACATGCAACAGTATGGCAAACACAGCTCAAACGGTTGAGTATCCCCTGAAATGAGTGTTCAACTTTGGACCGGAGCACAGTGGGGCACTGACTTGTTCTGACAGTGAGAAACTGCTCCCAAAGGAATATAGACTGTCAGTCAACTCATGCCAAGCCCTACGTAGACATGTTCACGACTGGTTGGATTTTTCAGCCAAGTTTGCTGCGGGATGAGTTGGCCAATCCTCCTGTGGATCCTCTTAAGACATGCAAGGTAGCTTACAGTGTTACTGTTCTTTGCTTCCCTCGTAGGCCCGGTAAAACACAGGCAGGACAAGAGATTGCCAAACTGTACCATTTGACCGAATATGTAAAATTAATCTGACAAACCAAATTGAGTATTCAACACATGCTAATTTAAAAATGCTAGTTTTCAGCAGTAAACATACATGCAAAACCAGCAATCTGTTGTTTGTTTGTTTGTTTTTCCATAGAAAAGTAATGCAGTGTGCACAAATACATGTCAATCAGGCCGCGTGTAAGCACACATGTTGCCAGGAAATAACTTTACTAACTGTGGTGGGAAAGAGTACCATTCAATCTGACCTCATTTTCCAAATGAAGGCTCTGTTCACAAACCACTTGTATCAGTTTTTGATATTTCTCATCCAAATTAGAGCTATTTATATTGCCTGTAATGTACTAAGAATTTAAACAATTCAAGAGATCAGCATACCAAGAAGTAAAAATCTGGCCATTGACAGCAATAGATTCCATTCTGGCAAGTATTCCTGCCTGTACATTTCATACTTAAACAAGAGAGAATGTCCGAATTTCATCACAGTCATTAAGTACACTGTTTACATGCAATTCTACAACTTCATTCAGATACAACAAAAGAGAATAAATGTTGAATTGGGGTGAGAATTCTCTGATGATAGAAGTGACTCTTCTATCTGAAAGATAAATTTAAGTAGATGAAAATATCACAAGCTAAACTAATACATAGATGTAATCACCAGCAAATGCAACAGAGCTATACATTGAATTGTGTACCTAAATGCTGTGTTTTCTACTGAATATTTAAAACAAATATAAATATAAGACTTTACCACAGTCACACTATTTTACAAGGGATACAAATGATCACTGAATGGCACCAAAGAATGATTTTACATTAAACTAAACAGCTCCATCGATGAAATAGTTGTAAAATGACAATCAGTAACACAGCCATGACTGAGGGGTGGTCCAGACATGAGTAGGGGATGTTAGAAGACGGCCGACGGAGCCAGGTCAGTGTGCTTGTCCACTAGCTTCCAACTCTAGCTTTCCATAATCCGGGTTCACAAACGAGAAGCCTCTGAACTCTTCCTGATTAATGGTCTTGATCACGGCTGGATCGACAGGGGTCAACACCGGGTCTTCTGATGTGAAGTCCCGGTCAAAGTTGTTGGCGTCAGTCTTATTTTTCTGCAAATAATATGAAATGTAATAGGAATGTAAAATAACATGATTGGAAACAAGCAGATTAACAGTAGACATTATCTTAGCAAACAAACAAAACAGTGAGACAGACAAGTGAGAGTGAGTGAAGAGTGTGAATGAGAGTGTATGTGAAAGTACTAAAGTAGTATTCAAGTTGAGAGGGTCGACTTCACTGCACTTGGCTTCACCCCATCTGGCTTGGTCTCCTGCAGAACTGCCAGCCTCCTGTCTAGAACCAGAACTGCCAGCCTCTTGCTTAGAACCAGAACTGCCAGCCTCTTGCTTAGAACCAGAACTGCCTAGAACCAGAACTGCCAGCCTCTTGCCTAGAACCACAACTGCCAGCCTCTTGCCTAGAACCAGAACTGCCAGCCTCTTGCCTAAAACCACAACTGCCAGCCTCTTGCCTAGAACCAGAACTGCCAGCCTCTTGCCTAGAACCAGAACTGCCAGCCTCTTGCCTAGAACCAGAACTGCCAGCCTCTTGCCTAGAACCACAACTGCCAGCCTCTTGCCTAGAACCACAACTGCCAGCCTCTTGCCTAGAACCAGAACTGCCAGTCTCTTGCCTAGAACCAGAACTGCCAGCCTCTTGCCTAGAACCAGAACTGCCAGCCTCTTGCCTAGAACCAGAACTGCCAGCCTCTTGCCTAGAACCACAACTGCCAGCCTCTTGCCTAGAACCAGAACTGCCAGCCTCTTGCCTAGAACCACAACTGCCAGCCTCTTGCCTAGAACCAGAACTGCCAGCCTCTTGCCTAGAACCACAACTGCCAGTCTCTTGCCTAGAACCACAACTGCCAGCCTCTTGCCTAGAACCACAACTGCCAGCCTCTTGCCTAGAACCACAACTGCCAGCCTCTTGCCTAGAACCAGAACTGCCAGCCTCTTGCCTAGAACCACAACTGCCAGCCTCTTGCCTAGAACCACAACTGTCAGTCTCTTGCCTAGAACCAGAACTGCCAGCCTCTTGCCTAGAACCAGAACTGCCAGTCTCTTGCCTAGAACCAGAACTTCCAGCCTCTTGCCTAGAACCAGAACTGCCAGTCTCTTGCCTAGAACCACAACTGCCAGCCTCTTGCCTAGAACCACAACTGCCAGCCTCTTGCCTAGAACCACAACTGCCAGTCTCTTGCCTAGAACCACAACTGCCAGCCTCTTGCCTAGAACCAGAACTGCCAGCCTCTTGCCTAGAACCAGAACTGCCAGCCTCTTGCCTAGAACCACAACTGCCAGCCTCTTGCTAGAACCACAACTGTCAGTCTCTTGCCTAGAACCAGAACTGCCAGTCTCTTGCCTAGAACCACAACTGCCAGCCTCTTGCCTAGAACCACAACTGCCAGCCTCTTGCCTAGAACCACAACTGCCAGCCTCTTGCCTAGAACCACAACTGCCAGCCTCTTGCCTAGAACCACAACTGCCAGCCTCTTGCCTAGAACCACAACTGTCAGTCTCTTGCCTAGAACCAGAACTGCCAGTCTCTTGCCTAGAACCAGAACTGCCAGTCTCTTGCCTAGAACCACAACTGCCAGCCTCTTGCCAAGAACCACAAATGCCAGTCTCTTGCCTAGAACCACAACTGCCAGCCTCTTGCCTAGAACCACAACTGCCAGCCTCTTGCCTAGAACCACAACTGCCAGCCTCTTGCCTAGAACCACAACTGCCAGCCTCTTGCCTAGAACCACAACTGCCAGCCTCTTGCCTAGAACCACAACTGCCAGCCTCTTGCCTAGAACCACAACTGCCAGCCTCTTGCCTAGAACCACAACTGCCAGCCTCTTGCCTAGAACCACAACTGCCAGCTTCTTGCCTAGAACCACAACTGCCAGCCTCTTGCCTAGAACCACAACTGCCAGCCTCTTGCCTAGAACCACAACTGCCAGCCTCTTGCCTAGAACCACAACTGCCAGCCTCTTGCCTAGAACCACAACTGCCAGCCTCTTGCCTAGAACCACAACTGTCAGTCTCTTGCCTAGAACCAGAACTGCCAGTCTCTTGCCTAGAACCAGAACTGCCAGCCTCTTGCCTAGAACCACAACTGCCAGCCTCTTGCCTAGAACCACAACTGCCAGCCTCTTGCCTAGAACCACAACTGCCAGCCTCTTGCCTAGAACCACAACTGCCAGCCTCTTGCCTAGAACCACAACTGCCAGCCTCTTGCCTAGAACCACAACTGCCAGCCTCTTGCCTAGAACCACAACTGCCAGCCTCTTGCCTAGAACCACAACTGCCAGCCTCTTGCCTAGAACCACAACTGCCAGCCTCTTGCCTAGAACCACAACTGCCAGCCTCTTGCCTAGAACCACAACTGCCAGCCTCTTGCCTAGAACCACAACTGCCAGCCTCTTGCCTAGAACCACAACTGCCAGCCTCTTGCCTAGAACCACAACTGCCAGCCTCTTGCCTAGAACCACAACTGCCAGCCTCTTGCCTAGAACCACAACTGCCAGCCTCTTGCCTAGAAGCACAACTGCCAGCCTCTTGCCTAGAAGCACAACTGCCAGCCTCTTGCCTAGAACCACAACTGCCAGCCTCTTGCCTAGAACCACAACTGCCAGCCTCTTGCCTAGAACCACAACTGCCAGCCTCTTGCCTAGAACCACAACTGCCAGCCTCTTGCCTAGAACCACAACTGCCAGTCTCTGGCTGAGACCATCACACAAAGCATGAAATACAGCTCCAGCAATGACCCCAGTTATATATATAGCAAAACGGCACTCCTGGTCTGAACGGGCAGTCCAGGGAATGAACCGAACCTATTACCTTTAGAGAATGAACTGAACCACTTCACCATGGAGTCCTATACATAAAGAATTGAAAGAGTGATTGAGCAAGCTGAGTGAGTGTACATTAGTGACAGCAGAGTGAGCCAGCTGAGTGATAATATGAGTCAGAATGCGAGTGAGCAAGAATGTAATCGTAAGGCAGACATTCTAACCCCTCGGCGAGTCAGTCCTCATTCACAGAAGTGCAACAAATAAAATATACAATTTGTTCCAACAGGACTACAAATAAAACATACAATTTATGCCAACAGGACCACACATAAAACGTACAATTTTTGGCTTGAAAGGTGGTCGAACTTTGCGCTGTTCTAATGCCTCCCAGTCAATTTTGTCATGGAAAAAGGGATGAACAAGGATAGCTTTCTCACATCCTTGAGAAGTAACACAGCCGAGTCGCTTGGATGGGTTCTTAGTCATGAACTGAAAACAGACAGAAAATCTGGTGTGTAAGTCGCATACATGACATCACAGCATCATCATTAGTATGTGTTTAACAATTGTACACTAAAGCACACCGTGTTTCAAAAAGTATTGGTATCTTCAAGGTGTTGACAAACTGTGAATCCTCTGGGAGACAGTGAGTTTCTTCAAGATGTTGAATGATTTCTTAATTAAGAAGACGAGATCAGGTGATAAATTTCAAAATCGTAGGTCAGCAGGGTCGACAGGGTCGACTTCATTGCACCGGGTTTTTATCCCATATGGCTCAGTCTCTTTCCACAGCACGGAAAGTGTCACACAAAGCACGAACTCCATAGCTCTAGCAATGACCCTCAGGAGTCCAGAAAAAATGCACTCGTGAACCAAAGGACGTGGCCCGGAATTGAACCTACAACCTTTGGAGCCCGAGTCAGACGGCTTGACCACTTCACCACGGAGACTCCCTGGACTAAAATGTTTACCTATCGTCCTTGACTTGGGGACATAAATTACAAGTACCTCTGAAGTCTGAGTGGGTTTTCCTGATGGCGAGGGACAGTTAATAGGGAAAGCTAATCCACACACAAAATTCAGTCCAGCACTACTATAAATAGTGTGTATGGACTACGCTTGAGTTCAAAGCGAGCAAGCGCAAAAATAAACCCCAAAAAATTTCAAACTAAATATGCCAGGAAAACCAAATGCAGAGAGATGAGCTTTCTAACCTAGCCATTCTGACATAGAAAATGTTACAGAGAACCAAATCAACAGAATAAAAGACATATGGGATTTGTCCAGAAAGCTTGCCCTAATCCGGTGTTAAAAAGCATAGCAAGGACAATCGTCAGGATAAGAAGACAAGTGGTTTCATTGTAGTTTTCTTTCCCCCCTTGATGTCTGCAGTGAAATCTTCTGGTGCTGAAAGTTGTTATAGGAACTTTATGATTGTTAGTTAGTTAGTCATGGTTCCAACTTCATGGCAAAGGGTTGCCCCATCATGCTCCATTTCTGTGCCAGTGAATATCACAAAATGCTCCTCACTGCCCCATGTGAAAAGTGGAACAGACAGGAGTCTTGACAAACCAAAGCCCGCACAGGTATATTATGCATAATGCCTCTGCCAGAATGCCAACACAAAAGTCAGCCACAAAAAATACAGTTCATTGTCGATGGAAGTGGCAGTCATTAGAAAACCAGCAGCCACACATTACTGCATAAGGCAAACCCAGTTTGTTCAGCAATGGCGGCCGCCATTTTTCCAAACATGCAGTTCATGTCACAAACAACTGTGGACAGATGTAAAAGCACTCCACATGAAATCCACAGTTCACAGTGTCGGTCCATGCACTCAACTCAGTAGCAGGGCGATGGAACCATGCACTACCAGTCCAACATGAGGAAAATGCATTAAGCAAACCGCAGCCACAAGCATAAACACTCCAGAGGCCTTAACAGCTCACCTCCTAACCTCGATGTTGGACCGGAAGTTTCTCTTTATGATTGTTTTTTAATACAATCCAATTCAGTCACATTTTCTGTTTTGCACTTGTCTTGTTGTTTGTGCTGTTCTATTTGATTTCTTTAGTGCCTCTTTTACCCCCTCTAGCCATATTTTCCTGGGTTGTCCCCTCGCCTAATCCAAATGTTTGTATGTGGAATGTTCTAGTTGCTGGTTAATCGTATTCCATTCTAGCTAAATGTCTGAACCATTACTTCTTTCTTGCCCTATAAAGTCAAATTCGGTGGTATCCCTATACTTGTTCTTAGGTTTTATTTGCCTATCTCTTTTTGTTTTTCCAGCTGCATTTCTTATGTATCTCATCTCACATAATGTGATTTTACACCTGCATGTTTCCAGGACTGTCCATGCTTGACACTGGGGTGGAATAAAGTATCTACCAGCTTCTTTTTTATGCATGTTGATATTCATAAAACTATTGCCAAAGATTTTATTACAAAGAGAAATGGCCAGGAAAGCAGATGGTCATTTCCACCTGATGATCCCTTGACCTAGTATATGTGAAGATCTAACACTTCAAACTCCCATGGTGGTGTCAGCCATGCAGCTGCCTGTTGACACTCATTAACATAAAAACCTTTACATTTGAGGGGGAAAAACGTTTGTACTACTTACCCCCTTCAGTATAGATACAGCCTCCTTGCTGAGCCAAACTGGATAGAGGACATCATCATGCAGAATGGATTCGAACAGATCATCTTCATTGTCAGCTTCAAAGGGTGGCTGTCCAGCCATCATTTCATACATCAGCACACCTAAAGCCCACCAGTCTACACTGGCATCATACTCCAGCTCTTGCAAAATCTGGGGACAACAGCCACAAGTCAAACTGCTGCAAAGAGTAAAATCTGGGGGTAAATAGACGGTTCACATTTTAAAGTAACGCAAGAAGTAAAATCTTGGGTAATCACAAGTGTCAAATTTAGAACTACTGCAAGAAGTAAAATCTGGGGACAATAGTCACAAGTTTGAAATTTCTGCAAAGAGTAAAATCTGGGGACAATAGTCACAAGTTTGAAATTTCTGCAAAGAGTAAAATCTGGGGACAATAGTCACAAGTTTGAAATTTCTGCAAAGAGTAAAATCTGGGGACAATAGTCACAAGTTTGAAACTGCTGCAAAGAGTAAAATCTGGGGACAATAGTCACAAGTTTGAAACTTCTGCAAAGAGTAAAATCTGGGGACAATAGTCACAAGTTTGAAACTGCTGCAACATACAGTATCAAATTTAGAACTATGGAAGAAGCAAAATCTGAGGGGAACCAGACAGTATCAAATTTAGAACTACTGCCAGAAGTAAAATCTGAAATCTGGGGGGGGGGGGGGGGGGGGGGCGCAGATGGTATCAAATTTAGAACTACTGCAAGAAGTAAAATCTGAGGGGAACCAGACCTTATCAAATTTAGAACTACTGCCAGAAGTAAAATCTGAGGGGAACCAGACTTTATAAAATTTAGAATTACTGCAAGAAGTAAAATCTGTGGGGAACCAGGCGGTATCAAATTTAGAACTACTGCCAGAAGTATGAGACAGATGAATCTGTAATACTACACAGAACTGTACTCATTGCACATGTGTGTATATTGTCTTAATGTAGTTACTTTACTGTCAATTCTGTCTTTGTCTGTTAGAACAATGGAAGGGAGGAGGAGAAAGCAGATGAAGAGGAAAGAGAAAGTGGAGGAGCTGATATCATTTAGTTAACAAATCTTGCTGGTTCCCTAAGACAGACTCCAAAATGTAAAACTGAGACAGGGGATTATCTTGATAGTCATTGGGTTATATTTGCTCCAATCCCTACCTCTGGCGCTATATAATCCGGGGTGCCACAGAAAGTCTGCGTGAGTTTGCCTTCTGTCATGGCCTCCTTGCACATACCAAAGTCAGCAATCTTGCAATGTCCCTCAGCATCCAGCAATATGTTGTCTAATTTTAAATCTCTGTGAACATTTCACACAGATATGGCAGGTTAGTTCAGATGCATTCACATTAATATTTACAGGGTTAGTTCAGGTGCATTTGCATTAAAATTTACAATGTCTAAACATATTATAGTATCAAAGACATGTAACAATGTCTAAGATTTGTGACCTAATATGTGCTGTCATGCTTGCCTGCTAGCGCTGTAGTCATGTGTTCAATTCCCACTTGAAGCTGGAATTGTTCTGTTCCCTGACCTGGGCTCTCAAGTGACGTCAGCAACAAAGTCAGGTGACTGGTGTGACTGTTGACCTCACCAACCACCGAATGCCAGGTGGTCTAGAAATATGACGCTGACACCCAATACTCCTCATGGCATCACTTTGGGTCTATTACTTTTTCTTTTGCCGGCTCAGTGGCGAAGAAGTTACAGATGCAGTTTGTAATCCTGTATACCCGCGTTCGAAACACAGCTGTGGGCGATTTAGCAGCAGACCGCCTTGCGTCAGTTTTTTACGAAATGGTATGAGTGCCAGTCGTATAGAAAGCAATGGCAAACTACTGAACATAAACTTGCCAAGAGATCACAACAGCAAAAAATGCTGGTATTGACTGCAACGTCCTGTAAAGGATATGCAACTAACTTTTATTAACTTCTTCTTTTACAAGAACATTTTACAGTGCTAACAATATGTTACAGTGCTAACAACATGTTATAATGCCAATAACGTGTTACAGTGCTAAGGATATATTACAGTGTTAACCCTTTACAAGGCATAGCGTCCGATTCCGGCCGATCCATAAAACGCGCTTAGCGTCCGATCCCGGCCGATACTATTATGCATTGTAAAATCGCGATCTCTCGGCTTTCCGACACTTCCGACGACTACTTTCGCTTTCGCCGACAGCTTGACAACATGGCCGCCATTTGTAAACGCGATAGTATGAATGTGAACGGACTTTTAAGGACAATTTTTGATAGTTTTCGGGATTTTTACGCTGTTTTTCAAAATTTTTCGAAATTTTACCGAACCTGAAAAAATCTTGCCCGTTCAGGGCTAGAAAATGGACAAGCGTCTGCCCTGTAAAGGGTTAAGGATAGTTTCCAGTGTCAAGTACATACTATAGTGTCAAGTACATTTTAGTGTCAAGTACATGTTACAGTGTCAAGTACATGTTACAGTGTCAAGTACATGTTACAGTGTCAAGTACATGTTACAGTGTCTAGTACATGTTACAGTGTCAAGTACATGTTACAGTGTCAAGTACAGTCTACAGTGTCAATTACATTCTACAGTGTCAAGTACATGTTATAGTGTCAAGTACATGTTACAGTGTCTAGTACATTCTACAGTGTCTAGTACATTCTACAGTGTCAAGTACAGTTTACAGTGTCAAGTACAGTTTACAGTGTCTAGTACATTCTACAATGTCAAGTACATGTTACAATGTCAAGTACATGTTACAGTGTCAAGTACATGTTACTGTGTCAAGTACATGTTACAGTGTCAAGTACATGTTACAGTGTCTAGTACATGTTACAGTGTCAAGTACATGTTACAGTGTCAAGTACATGTTAGTGTCAAGTACATGTTACAGTGTCAAGTACAGACTACAGTGTCAAGTACATTCTACAGTGTCTAGTACATTCTACAGTGTCAAGTACAGTCTACAGTGCCAAGTACATGCTACAGTGTCTAGTACATACTACAGTATCAAGTTTATGCTACAGTGTCTAGTACATTCTACAGTGTCAAGTACAGTCTACAGTGTCAAGTACAGTCTACAGTGCCAAGTACATGCTACAGTGTCTAGTACATTCTACAGTGTCAAGTACAGTCTACAGTGTCAAGTACATGTTACAGTGTCAAGTACATGTTACAGTGTCAAGTACATGTTACAGTGTCAAGTACATGTTACAGTGTCAAGTACATGTTACAGTGTCTAGTACATGTTACAGTGTCAAGTACATGTTACAGTGTCAAGTACATGTTGCAGTGTCAAGTACAGACTACAGTGTCAAGTACATTCTACAGTGTCTAGTACATTCTACAGTGTCAAGTACAGTCTACAGTGCCAAGTACATGCTACAGTGTCTAGTACATACTACAGTATCAAGTACATGCTACAGTGTCTAGTACATTCTACAGTGTCAAGTACAGTCTACAGTGTCAAGTACAGTCCACAGTGCCAAGTACATGCTACAGTGTCTAGTACATACTACAGTATCAAGTTTATGCTACAGTGTCAAGTACATGATACAGTGTCAAAAAGAAAGTATCTAGTACATGTTACAGTGTCAAGTACATGTTACAGTGTCAAGAGCATGTGACAGTCTTCTTCTTCCTGTGTCTAATCCTGTGCTGCCTGTCAGTGTCAGTCATACCAGGAAGTCCATTAAGTGTACAAGGTCAGCTTCACAAGAACATAAATTACACAAATTTGGAAGAATGGATAAGAGCGCTTGCTCTTAAAACTTCTGGTGTGCTAATGGCGAGGTAGCAGGTTCAATCATAACCCCCGGTCAGCTGGCCCTAAATTCTGACTCTCAACCATGACTTGGGAATGTAAATTACAAGTACCTCAGAAGGTGGAGTGGGTCTGCTTGATGGTGAGGGACGTGGGTGTTAGGAAAAGCTAATCCACACGCAAAAATCAGCCAAGTACACTAGAAGTAGTAGCACGTGTGTGGACTATGCCTGATTTCAAAGCGAGTGGAAAACAAAGAAAGAAACAAACAAATTGGAAGACATGACAACGGCATCAGCAAACAAATATACAGAACAAATAACAAAACACAACCAACAAAAGCAGATATGACACTAAGTAGGTAAAGGACTCTATTACTTAGAGATGCAGCTTTTAACATAATCATAAAAAGAACAAACTAGAAGTCCCATGGCAAGAATCTGATGTGGGTATGTGAGGTGTAAGGACCATCGTATCTGGTAGGCCTGAGTGGGTATGTGAAGTGTAAGGACCATCATATCTGGTAGGCCTGGGTGGGTATGTGAGGTGTAAGGACCATTATATCTGGTAGGCCTGAGTGGGTTTGTGAGGTGTAAGGACCATCGTATCTGGTATGTCTGAGTGGGTTTGTGAGGTGTAAGAACCATCGTATCTGATAGGCCTGAGTGGGTATGTGAAGTGTAAGGACCATCATATCTGGTAGGCCTGAGTGGGTATGTGAGGTGTAAGGACCATCGTATCTGGTAGGCCTGAGTGGGTATGTGAAGTGTAAGGACCATCATATCTGGTAGGTCTGAGTGGGTTTGTGAGGTGTAAGGACCATCGTATCTGGTAGGTCTGAGTGGGTTTGTGAGGTGTAATGATCATCGTATCTGATAGGCCTGAGTGGGTATGTGAAGTGTAAGGATCATCATATCTGGTAGGCCTGAGTGGGTATGTGAAGTGTAAGGACCATCATATCTGGTAGGCCTGAGTGGGTATGTGAAGTGTAAGGACCATCATATCTGGTAGGCCTGAGTGGGTATGTGAAGTGTAAGGGCCATCGTATCTGGTAGGCCTGAGTGCATACAGGAATAGGTGGCCAGTATTTTCCCTCCCATAGCGAAAAGCAAGTGCAAGTATTGAACTCTCGTCTGAGTGCTCTCATGCCAATGTCAGTGTAATGTCAAAACCAGGGCGCCAACATGTCCACTAACCATACCTGTATATAATTCCGTGTCTATGCAGGAACATGAGAGCCAATGTGACTTCTGCTGCATAAAATCTTGCTCGTGGTTCATCAAATTTCCGAGCCCTCTGAATTTGAAACATCAGATCTCCACCGTTCACGTACTCCATGACAAAGAACAATCGATCCTAATGGGGAAAGTGTAGTTAAGGAAAACGTGTAATGGAAGGCACATTTAAAATTAATAAATAAAATATTAAAAATCTGATAAAAAGAGTGTTACATAGAACCTAAATTTTTGTATGGATGTGAAGTGTGGACAATGAGCAGACAAGCTGAAAAACATTTGATGGCTATGGAAATGTGGTTTCTGAGGACAATGCAGAGAATACCATGGACAGACAAAAAAAACTAATGACCAAGTCCTACAAGAAACAAATGAAAATCGTAAACTGATTAGAGAAATTAGACGTAGACATTCACAATTTTTTGGTCACGTTATAAGAAGAAATAAATTGAAGAACTTTGTGATAGCTGACAAGATCAAGGGGAAGAGAACCAGGGGAAGGCAGAGAAGTAAATACCTGGGCGGCTTGACCACATGGTATGGTCGAGACTAGAACAGTGAGCTGATCCACGACTCTGGTGATCAAGTGAAATGGCAAAACATGACCGGCCATGCTTATCGGCATGGCACATGATGGATGAATGAATGAATAAAAATCTCCAATAACACTGAAGCGTTTCAGACTAATAGTTCCTACACGTACCAGAGAATAAGGCCAACCCTCAGGACACCGAGGAAAGGCCAGATGGACACATCATTAGACTGCTTCTGGTACCATTAGTACCGGGACTCTTCACTAGCTGTTGCAGATGAGGACAGAGCATGTATGGGAATGTTGCAAGTGCTGTGATGTTGGTTCTGACTCAACTCAATTCCTACAGTTGCATGGAATAATCATGTCTATAATCTTTATGAAAGGCCCTGAAGTGGCATAGTAGTTAGTGCACTTGCCTACCAAAACAATGGCTCAGGCTTAATCCTCAGCAGTGGAAAGATTATTTATTTCCAACTAGCATGACTCTGGCTGATACAGCCTCAGAAACTGGGCTGTGACGGAAAGGGGAAACTGATACCAACCTCATTATATCCAGGGCTAGAATATGTGTTTGTCACAATCTTCACATCCCAACAGAAGTGTGTGCCAGATGTCTACCTTTACCCTATAATGTTATTGGAACTGTGTATGTAATATCTCTATAAACACTGGACAACTGCACTGTCACATGGTCTATTTATGTGGGGAGGATATGTTTAGAAGTGATGCCCTGAAGAGAATGTCAAGAGACAAAACTGGAATGTAAATGTGACAGAGAAAGTCAGTGATTTCAATGGGATGAAAACACAAAGATGGAAACTGGAAGGACAGTGCTTTAAATGGGAAGATAACACTAAAAGTGGACTTTGTAAAGACAGAGATTTCAATGGGAAGATAACACTAAAAGTGGACTGTGTAAAGACCAATGGCATGTAAATGGGAAGATGACACTATAAGTGGAAAGTGTAAAGACAGATTTCAATGGGAAGATGACACTAAAAGGACATAATTCCACAAACATTTTGTAACAATGCCCATGTACTAAATCCACTATGTAACTATGTCAATAAATTCACTATGTAACTATGTTAATAAATCCACTATGTGACTATATCAATAAATCTACTGTGTAACTATATTGATAAATCCACTATGTAACTATGTCCCTAAATCCACTATGTCGTGAAGTGATTAAGTGATCCGTCTTGCGTTCTGAAGGTCGTGGATTTGTTCCCTGGACTGTGTCGTTCAGAGCAAGAGTTCAACATTTCCAGACTTCATGCTTTGAGAGATGCCCTCAGCAAGCAGCTTGCGGAGAGACCCAGCCAAATGGGGTTACACCTGGTGGAATGAAGTCGACCTTTAGTACTTTATTACTTTCAGTAGCACTGGGCTACAATGAGCAGACAACTCATCAACACTGGGCTGCCATGAGCAGACAACTCATCAGCATTGGGCTGCCATGAGTAGACAACTCGTCAGCATTGGGCTGCCAAGAGTAGACAACTCATCAGCATTGGGTTGCCAAGAGTTGACAACTCATCAACATTAGGCTGCCAAGAGTAGTCAACTCATCAGCAATGGGCTACCAAAATAAATAATTCAGCAGAATTAAACTGCCAAGAGCAGAAAACTTACCAGTGCTGGATTGCCAAGAGCAGACAACTCAGCAAAATGGTGATCAACAACAACTTAAACATAACCCACTAGCAAAAGTGTTGAAAGTTACCTTTGTCTGAAAACATGAATGTAGCGCGGTTAAAAATGGATGTTTGGCAGACAGTGCCAGAATCCTCTTTTCAGTCATGGTGCACTCAACATCATCATCCTGTATGATGACATCTTTCTTCAACACTTTCACAGCATAGACTTCATCTGTGCCTTTCTTTTCCGCCATCATGACCTATTAAGACATATAACTGTCTGTCAAAACAGCCCATAAAGTAATAACTGTCTTCAATGATGGTCAAGTAAATTTACATATAAAAGAAACCAGGAACACCATTTAACATTCTGTCAACAAGACCTGGCAACCTCATATATTTTATGTCACACAAACAAAACACAAACACAATATTCTGTCAACAGCCTCTAAACATACACAGTCGTGTCACAGGTACTTAGTAAAATGTTGGTCTCATCATGACCCACTGAAAAGTCTCTGTCTCTGGCCTTTTTTTCCGGCGCCCTCAAGCCCAAGGTGTTTGCAATTTCAGGTGTCCATCTTTTTGGTGGTTAACTCTTGCTTCTTTTTCCATGCGCGATGCCTCCCATCACTGTTCTCCCTATACCACCAAACCTCCCATCACTGTTCTCTCTAAACCACCACACCTCCCATCACTGTTCTCTCTAAACCACCACACCTCCCATCACTGTTCTCTCTAAACCACCACACCTTCTATCACTGTTCTCTCTAAACCACCACACCTCCCATCACTGTTCTCTCTAAACCACCACACCTCCCATCACTGTTCTCTCTAAACCACCACACCTTCCATCACTGTTCTCTCTAAACCACCACACTTTCCATCACTGTTCTCTCTAAACCACCACACCTTCCATCACTGTTCTCTCTAAACTACCACACCTCCCATCACTGTTCTCTCTAAACCACCACACCTTCCATCACTGTTCTCTCTAAACCACACCTTCCATCACTGTTCTCTCTAAACCACCACACCTTCCATCACTGTTCTCTCTAAACTACCACACCTTCCATCACTGTTCTCTCTAAACCACCACACCTTCCATCACTGTTCTCTCTAAACCAGCACACCTTCCATCACTGTTCTCTCTAAACCACCACACCTTCCATCACTGTTCTCTCTAAACCACCACACCTTCCATCACTGTTCTCTCTAAACCACCACACCTTCCATCACTGTTCTCTCTAAACCACCACACCTTCCATCACTGTTCTCTCTAAACCACCACACATTCCATCACTGTTCTCTCTAAACCACCACACCTTCCATCACTGTTCTCTCTAAACCACCACACCTTCCATCACTGTTCTCTCTAAACCACCACACCTTTCATCACTGTTCTCTCTAAACCACCACACCTTCCATCACTGTTCTCTCTAAACCACCACACCTTCCATCACTGTTCTCTCTAAACCACCACACCTTCCATCACTGTTCTCTCTAAACCACCACACCTTCCATCACTGTTCTCTCTAAACCACCACACCTTCCATCACTGTTCTCTCTAAACCACCACACCTTCCATCACTGTTCTCTCTAAACCACCATACCTTCCATCACTGTTCTCTCTAAACCACCACACCTTCCATCACTGTTCTCTCTATACACCACCACGCCTCCCATCACTGTTCTCTCTAAACCACCATGCCTCCCATCACTGTTCTGTCTAATCCACATCTTCCATCACGGTTCTCTCTAAACCACCACACCTTCCATCACTGTTCTCTCTAAACCACCACACCTTCCATCACTGTTCTCTCTAAACCACCACACCTTCCATCACTGTTCTCTCTAAACCACCACACCTCCCATCACTGTTCTCTCTAAACCACCACACCTCCCATCACTGTTCTCTCTAAACCACCACACCTCCCATCACTGTTCTCTCTAAACCACCACACCTTCTATCACTGTTCTCTCTAAACCACCACACCTTCCATCACTGTTCTCTCTAAACCACCACACCTTCCATCACTGTTCTCTCTAAACCACCACACCTTCCATCACTGTTCTCTCTAAACCACCACACCTTCCATCACTGTTCTCTCTAAACCACCACGCCTTCCATCACTGTTCTCTCTAAACCACCACACCTCCCATCACTGTTCTCTCTAAACCACCACGCCTTCCATCACGATTCTCTCTAAACCACCACACCTTCCATCACTGTTCTCTATAAACTATCACACCTTCCATCACTGTTCTCTCTAAACCACCACACCTCCCATCACTGTTCTCTCTAAACCACCACACCTTCCATCACTTTTCTCTCTAAACCATCACATCTTCCATCACGGTTCTCTCTAAACCACTGTGATGTTTAATACAATCAAAATATTTCAGTTTTAGAGACATCATGCTGTTTATGCGCTGTTTTCTTTGATGTTCATATCTAAACATACAACTTTCCATTAATGTTGCCTATAAACATACACTTTTTTGTCAATATAGGCTATAAACATACAACTGTCTGTTAATATTTCAACCATCTCAAGTTCACAAGTTACAGAGAGTACAGAGTTGGATAGGTTTACAAAAACCACTGGTTTTACAAACTACACAGTAGACAGAAATGTAGTTTAAGCGATTCTTTTACAACTTATTGTTATCATCAATGTTATCATCGTCTTTTGCCGCAAACAAACTGGCGTAGTATTAATAAATTTCTGGCCCTGTGTTCTGGCATTTGCCGTTAAGATAATGTGGTGGTTTCCCCATGTATTCTATATCCACACAGATGATTTGTATATTATTAAACTTGTTGAAGCGAGCTGGTATATACCAGTAAAGGATATGTTTGGGACAGTACGAGCCAACAATGGTTCAGTGACATTCATATAAACAACACAGGTAGGTTACCTTGCCAAAACTGCCCTTTCCTAGAACTTTGATAAAATTGAAGTCATTTAGACTCATGCGACTCATGTGTGACCCCATGCGGTCACTTGATGGGCTATGGGTCCTGGATCCTCTGTGTTCATTAGCCGCACTCATAGACAGATCTTCCATACAGCCCCCTTTGTCTTGTGCTTCCCCTGAACCTGTGGACATGCAACACACATCACAGGAACAGTACACACTGGCAGTGATGTTTGATGCGAACAAAAAGTAAGAAAACAACTAAATACTTTGACCAGGTCAACAAAAGTGAACAGATAACACACACATGCTAATGCAGCTGTACAGGCAAGAAACATATATATTAGAAGCGTTCATTTGATATCTGTTCGTGCTGCACCGCGCGTAATTGCATATGTTGAACATGATCATGTCATAGTCATGTGATAAGTACTGACCGATGAATAAAAGAGCACGTACTTATCGTCCCATGATGCATAGGTTCTGTTTCTGACCGTTGAGAAAACTGCCGGGCTGATCCAAAATCCGTCCAAAGAAGCTCAAAGAGCAATGATTCAGTTTCTTTCATTTGAAGGACATTCATCGAAGATTGAAGGCAGCGTACTGTAACCAATGTGTCAAAAAACACAGTGACAGACTGGCACGAATGTTTCGGAAAGGACGTCAGTTCACGACAGATCTTTGACGGCCGGGTCAAGCGCATATTGTTGCAACAGAAAAAACCATCGCCAAAATTGTTGCAGCAGTACAGATGAACCGTTGTTGAAGCATACGTTCGCTAGCGAAAGAATTTGATGTGTCAATTGGGACAATTCAAAAGGTCGTTCGTAAGAAACTGCAATATCGCAAGGTGTGTTCACAGTGGGTACCACGGATGTTGACTGACCACCAAAAATAGGAACGCTTGTGATGGTGTTTGAACCACTTGCTGCGTTACAGAGTGGAGGGTGATGCATTTCTCTTCCGCATAGTGGCAGGCGATGAATCATGGTGTCACCACTTTGAGTCGAGCAGCAAAAGAGAGAGCATGCAATGGAAGCATGCTGGATCACCAAAAGCCAAAAAATTCAAGTTACAGGTTTCCGCTGATAAGGTTATGCTGAGTGCATTTTTTTACCATGAAGGGCTATTGTTGGCCTAAAGAACCTGGTGTCAACATCAACTCTATACACTACTTGCAAACACTAGACAAGCTGCAGAATGCCATCAAGAATAAACGACCAGGCATGCTTTCTCGTTGTGTGATTTTGTTGCACGATAATGTCACAAAGATTGTGCAGGAAGCATTAGCAAGGAAGAAGTGGGAAATTTTGCAACATCCAGCGTATAGTCCTGATTTGTCACCATATGATTTTTATTTGTTCAGACCTCTAAAAAAAAAAGTTCTCAAGGGGCAACGATTTCACACAGATGCAGACATAATGAACGTGGTAAGCACTTGGTTCAGTGAGCAACAACAATCCTTTTTTACAGACGGCATTCGCCGCCTACCTAAGCAATGACATGCTTGCCTGAATGCCTACAGCGACTTCTTCTGACCAACCCATGGTGCATAATTCATTCAAAATGAATGCATTGTTTAATACTACCACACCTGTTAATGTTTCTTTCATGCTTTTGTAACAAAGCCATTGGAACAGGTTTCAAATGAACGTCCTAATATGTAGTTGAACTGCTGAAGCATATACACATATAAATATATAGCTGAACTGCTGTAGCGCGCGCGCGCACACACACACGCACACACACACTTACATAGCTGAAGTGTTGTAGCATATATATATATATATAGCTGGACTGCTGTATGATACACACACATGCAGCTGAACTGCTGTACCTTATACATTACTAGCTGACCCGGCCCGGCTTCGCCCAGTCCTTGGTGGGGAGCATCTCATTTAATTCATATAAGTAGTCATATAAGCTCACGTTCCCGTTACCGACTGTCTGTCTGTCTGTCTGTCTGTCTGTCTGTCTGACCCGGCATCGCCCAGTCCTTGGTGGGGAGCATCTCATTTAATTCATATAAGTAGTCATATAAGTTCCCGTTCCCGTTACCGACTATCTGTCTGTCTGTCTGTCTGTCTGTCTGTCTGTCCGTCCGTCCCTCTCTGTCTGTCTGTCTGCCTGTCTGTCTAATCATTTATTGGTTGCAGTTAGAACAACCTTAGATAAACGAAGACCAACTTACAAAAAGCATTAGAAAGAGCACTTGAAAGATCTTTACATCAACAATTAACTTGGGTAAATGGAGCGGCGGCAGCAGCATCAGCAGAAGAAGGAAAAGGAGGAGTAGACAACTGCAGCGAAAAGGTGGGTCTGTCTATCTATCTGACCCGGCGTGACTTCGCCCAGCTCCTGGCGGGTAGCGTCTCATTAAATTCATACAATAAAAAAAAGTAACTTAAAAAAATGCCCTTCCACACACCATCCATTATTTTTAATGAAAACGCTTTCTAATCACCTGCATGACTACAGTAACTTCTTAAGCAAAAAAAGATGAGTTACAATGTTATGCATTGTGCATTATTTTTATGAAAACTTTGAAAATACCTTACAGATTGTATCATTATTTATTATAACTCATATGCCGGTACATAACTATGGACAAAGAGTTTATAAATCTTTGAAAACGATGCCACAATATGACTATAAGTTATACAGAAAAGTTATGCCCCTTGAAATAACTTTTATAGAGTTAGGTCCCCTGAGATATATGAAATTACAATGAAAAATGAAATAATACTGGGTAAGCAGGCGATTTCACACTAAAAAAATATTACAGTTGGCAGCTCTGGAATGAAAGAAAGGCGTGTAGAAAATTTCATCTCAATCGGATGGGCCGTTCGCGAGCGCATAAAGGACAGACGGACATACAGACAGACAGACAGACAGACAGACGGAGATCCTAATTTATATATAAGATATGTAGCTGGACTGTTATACAACACACATATATGCAGCTAAGCTGATGTAACAACACACACATGAAGCAAGTGAAATGCAACATCCACAGACATAAATGAGACCACACACATGTTACATGTATATGTGTCTGAGATATAGTTACACCATACCGCTGGAATCATACAGAGTGCACATATATCACTGAAAACTTGCTATTTATATGCGTAATCTTCTTCTGCGTTCATCCAGAGTGTTTTTCCAGATGTAGTTGCGTTGTGCTTGTTTACAGCAGAGCTGCGACACTTACGCCTTTCGGCTGACACATCCGACTTCTGCGGACATTTGTTGACCGGGTTAACCTTCCCGGGTTATGTGTAATCAATATTAACCCTTTCCATGTGTAGTATTTTTCTTAACAGAACACATGCTCTAAATAGAAGAGCATGAGTAAAATTGAGACAAAATGACTAGTTAAGTTAGTTGCATATCCTTTTGCAGGATGTCACAGGCAATCCCAGAAATTTATGGCTGTTTGTGATTTCTTGGCAAATTTATGCACAGTAGTTTGCCATTGATTTCTGAATGACTGGCTCTCATACCACTGTATGAAAACCAATGAAAGGTGGTCTGCGGCCAAATCGTCCGCAACTGTTTCGAATGTGGGATGCAGGATTGCGAATTGCGTCCAAAACCCCTTCGCCACAGAGCCGGTAAATGACTAGAAATAACCAAATAACCAAAACTGGTGGATCAGAGAAGAACCATGAGGCACTGAGTGTGGCAAGACACAGTGACTGAGTTCGACATACATGAACTCAATAACGTAAACAAGGATCATAATCTTAGAATGAACAAACATTCATTTACCTGGTATCATAGGTATTGGCGATGAGATAGATCTTTCATGTAATGTAGTGTTCTTGTTCTGATAGGCAGCCATCGGAAGCTGAACAAACAGGCAGGTAACTTTTGTTAACATTTAGATGAGCATCAGACAATGATTAACTCATTTTTTAACATGAATTTTTTGGTATTAAGAATCAACATCACATCACTCTTGGCAAATCCATAGATATATCTCCATCACAGCACTCTGGGCAAAATCTCTCTCTCTCTCTGTGCGTGCGTGCTCGCACGTGTGTGTGCGTGTGCACATGCACACATGCATGTGTGCGTGCATGTATGTGTTTTCTCTCAAACTCCATCACATCACTCTAAGCAAATCCCTAGATATTCTATCTCAGTTAGCAAATGTCTTTGTGCATAGAAACTGATAATTCCAGATCACTGGTTGTAAAGACATCAGATTCGACCCCTCATATATTACCTTCCTTGCTGGAACCACTCTTGAATCCAAACTCAACATTCATCATGACTCTTCCAACTACAAATGCTCATGAAACCAAAAGATCCGCTGGCTGGCTGCCTCTCACTCCAGCATAACCCCAACAGTACATGCATGTAATCTTTGTAAGAGAGGTATATATCTATGTTTAGTATCCTCTACTGCCACATCAGCCCATTTTAAAATTTTGCAATGTAGATAGAGAATCCACAAATACTATGTAATCACTGAGATTGAAGATGTCCACATGCAATCTGCAACTGCAGAGATGTAATATTTCCACAAATACTATGTAATCATTGAGATTGAAGATGTCCACATGCAATCTGCAACTGCAAGGATGTAATATTTCCACAAAAGCACAATGTAATTGAGAACTTGACTAGCGTAGTGGTTAGACACTGATCTACCGACCCAGGGTGATAGTTCAATCCACATCTGGACAATTCGGATTTGTTTTAATTGACCTGGACTCCTAGGCTGACCAAACCTACAATGGATACCAAGAATGTCTTCAGAAGTAAAGGTGACCAACGTGATACTGACCACACTGACCGCCGAGTGTTGACTGGTCTGTAAACACAGGGTCTAGCATCAGATGCTGATACATCTTCAGGCCTGTAAAACAGTCCTTTATGTACAAAGTAATTGTTGGTAATGCAGTATGTCTACAAACAATTAAGACACTGTGTCTAAGGTTTGCATTTCACAATCTTACCTTTTCCTTCTTTGACTTCTGCCTAGGCTGGCCTCCAGACATGCCCATTTCCTGCAGGATCTGAGCCACGTACTTTGTGTTTGTCCCGCAGTTGTTTGCCACATTTTTCTGGCATCGTTTGTGGATGTTCATCTTGCAAACTGAAAATATTTATATACATAAGGCAAAATCCAAGCATACTCTGCTTTCTATCACTTCACCTTTTTTCTTACTTCTCAACTACAAGTGAGTTCACACTTGTGTTTCTTGTCCAGGTATCTGTCATCTCCAACCCACCCCATGTGGCATATTTCTTTATTATTGTTTTTAACTCTTTCAGTCTATAGCAGCAAGTGTCTGAGGGGGAAATTGTCGCAATGAAAAACTGTGAGTTCATAACTTTCAAAAAGATTAAATACACAGCCGAGAATTGGGAAAGCCAGATTTCTGTAGTATGACCTAACCAAATGTGAAAAGTATGAGAACACATTACGGGATGGTTTGAAATCACATGAGAGCGTCAATCACACGCCACATATCACTTGCTGCTTGGGTCTGACAGAGTTTAGTCTTTAAGGCGATGTGCAGCAGAAAAAGAAAAAAAAATTTTCAGTCAGGTCGGCTATTTTTGGAATAGTTCATTTTTACATTCCTTAGCATGTCTTTTATCAGATTTGGTACTTGTTTTTGCTTAAAAAATGTTATTGTAATGCAATATTCATATTTTACTTAACCTACCCTAGGTGTCAAATTGTCTAGTTATTGAAAATTGTTACAAAATTGAAGTTTTTCAAACCATAGCAAAAGTATCTGCGCAAAGCGTTAACCACATGTTATACACCATATTAATCGTCATTCTCTCCCCTAATATTTCGTAAAGCTTCGAGATTGTGTATTTTCAAACTCTCTATTTACAACCGTTTCTTTTGAATCAATAATCTTATGGAAGCTTCCATATATGGAACTCAACATGTGACCTTAGGCAATGCGCGATTCCCATTGGCTGAAACTGATCACGAGGGTATCCAATTTTTTCCAAGATGGTTGTTTTGTTATGTTAATGCTTCGCGACTGATTAACACGAGAATTAAAAAATGCCTTATTCCAATGCCAATTTAAAAGAGATACGTATGAATATATGACCTCCTCTAGCAGCAAGTATGTTTCTGATGATTAAATCATCAAAACGTTATGCTGTCCAGTATGTAAAATTACTAGTCTTATTTTTAAAACTGACAGCAAGAAAGTCAAAGGATTAGCTGTGCATGCAGAGGTTTACTGCTCTTGTTGTGAAGAATTAGTTTGATACCTAGCTGCAAGAAGTTATGATGGGGAATGATCTTTTGCCATCAACAGCCAGTCTGTATATTCTGCATTGGTTTGTGGAATGGGTGCAACATTCAATAATTTTTGTGAAAATATGAACCTGCAAGGTCTTCATCACAAAACATTTCACAACAAAGCAAATAAACTATATTCAAAGTTAGAAGGTCTGGAGATAATTTCTCATGACAAGATGTTACTCACACGACTCAACCATGACAAGCAAGAGAAATATCTTTTGCTAATTTATGACAGGCTGTTTACTAAATTACTTAGTAGATGTGTGTCAGAAGAAACTCAGAATTCAAATGACTGTTTACACATCTTGATCTGAGCTCGCTGTACTAAAGACAACTTTGCCTCAAGCAAGCGCGTTTAGTTTGCAGTTTAATTACCACCCAAGACACTGCCCACTTTTTTGCATTTTCTACAGGCCTGCATATGAAGAGACTAGAAGCATCTAGGATGCAGAAGAAAGTTAGAAATAGCTTGAAGGTCAAGCAAACGAAGAGATATGATAGTGTACGAGTGGCCAAACTGAAGAGACAAGAGGAGCTGCATGCCCTGGAGGGAGGTCCTGCATATACAGCAGGATTGTTCTAATTGTAACATACTGTCAGAAACTGTTTTCCTGTGTAAAATAATTTGTTTTAGCATTCAGATAACTTTATTAGTATAAAATAACATGAAAATAATTCTAATTTCACCAGTTTTTGTTTGTTTGTTTGTTTTTTTTTAACTTAGGTGCATTTTTCTCAAAAACTATTTGTCAGATTATGATGAAATTATGTACACTTATTCTTCATTGTGTAACATTATGTGCCGGTCTCCCTGGCCTAGGGGTTAGCGACTTTCTCCGTAATCCCGTTTATCTACGTGAGCTAATGCAGCTGCGCAAGAATTGGTAGCGGTTCTCGGCACGCCCGTGACTTATGAGATATGTGAGCCGACCGCTCAGAAAGCAATGGCAAACTACTGAGAGTAATCTTGCCAAGAAATCAACAACAGCAGTAAAATGCTGGCATTGACAGCGATGTCCTGTAATATATGTGCCCAAAAAAATTGCATTATGTGAAGAGCAATTTTTGAAATTAAGATTTAGTTTTTGTGCAAACAGTAAAAAAAAAAAAAAAAAAAATTGTCATGAAAAATGTCGCTACATTTTTTAAATTATGAAGGGAAAAATTGCCAAGAGATATCATTTAAATTTTCTTCCAAAACTGAAATGGGTCTATTTCCATCCATCCATCCATCATGTGCCATACCGGTAAGCGTGGGCGGTCATGTTTTGCCATCTCACTCGATCACCAGAGTCATGGATCAGCTCTGTGTTCTTGTCCTAACTATGCCATGTGGCCAAGCCATCCAGATATTTACTTCTCGGTCTTTCCCTTGGTCTCTTCTCTTCGATCTTACCAGTTGTCACCAAGTTCTCCAATTCATTTCTTCTCATAACATGTCCAAAAAATGTTGACTGTCTACGTCTAATGTCTCTAATCAGTTTACGATCTTCATTTGTTTCTTGAAGGACTTGTTAATTTGTTTTTCTGTCTGTCTACGGCATTTTTTGCATTATCCTCAGAAACCACATTTCCACAACCATCAGATGGTTTTCAGCTTGTCTGCTTATTGTCCACGCTTCACATCCATACAACAGTATAGGTTCTATGTAGAACTTCAACACTCTTTTTCTCGTTTCAATTGATATCTTTTTATTGGTCAGTATGTTTTTCATCTTACAAAAGGCTACCTTTGCAATGGCAATTCTTGTTCTAATTTCTTCAAGGCATCTCCTATCTGATGTTATGACTGTGCCGATATAACTGTACCGATTCACTTGCTTTAAGAATATGCCCATTTACGTGTATATTACATTGCGGTATTTCTTTCTTCCCAGTGACGACCATAATCTGCATCTTTTTACAATTCAATTCTAACCCTAGTTGTTCACTGTGTGCAACAACCGCATCTACTAAATGTTGCAGGTCCTGTTCATTGTCTGCAATCAAGACTGTATCATCTGCATATCTAATGTTATTGATGCATTGTCCCCCAATGTTGATTCCTTCCATATCTTCTATAATTCTGAAAATATTTTAACTGTACAGGGAAAAAAGATTTGGAGACATTACACCCTGCGTAGAACCATAATTAGAGAAGGCTCATTCAATGGCCAAGTAAATATCCAAGATCTACAACAGATAGCAGCGAACCGCCAAGCATGGAGAGACAGGACTTCTGCCCTATGCGCCGCCTTAGGCTCAAGAGGAAAGACTAACTAACTAACTAACACATCCCTGTATCACACCTCTCTTAATAGGCTGATATTGACCTACTTCATTGTCAATTCTTATGGCAGCTTGTTGTTTCCAATATATGTTTCTTACAAGTCTAAGGTCTTTTCCATCAATTTGTAGATCTTCAAGCATCCTTATCGTGTCGACATGTCTCACTTTATCGAAAGCATGTGTGTAGTCAATAAAGCAAAGGTGTCTATTTATGTATACCAAAAGATGGAGCCTGTACATTAAAAAATGACTGTTTTAGAGCTCCCTTAAGAAATCCATTATGGACGCTGTTTATCTTGGTTTCCGTTAAGTGCAAAGTCAATTTGACAGTGTTTTATCGATCAGCAATCGTCGGTATCAAACCCTATACCATATCAGAACATAGAAATTAAATATTATTCAATTTAATTTTTCTGCCTCACATCACCTTAAAGAGGCCAGTAACAATTGGCTAAGAAAATATAGTTCCTGCACTGTACCTCCCCCCCCCCCCCCCCCCCCCCAACGCTGCAACCAAGTAAATAAAACAATCTTGCATGTGTGAACCCTTCTTTGTGCAATGAAAATTATTCTTCATAAAAAAAATAAATTACATCTTTGTAGAAAACTAAGTCTTTACAGAGAAGATTAAACACAGACAAAAGGTGGATCTGGTAAAGACAAATCTCAGTTCTGAAAAAGCTCCCAAGTTAATAAATATTAAGCTAAAAGAAAACAGTATAGTCTGTTAAAGAGAACTATGAGAAGTGAAGAAGATTTCCGTGTGCTAAACACTCATTCAAGAAACATTGACCTCAATCAGCCCCAGTTATCCTCTGGCTCTCAACTCTTCAGATTCTATTCTATCTTCCAGCATAGTACCTGGTGGTAGATCTCCATTCACCTTCCCTTCACGAATGATACACAACAGTTTTTGGGGTGTTTTATTTTAAATTCTTTCAATGCAGACTCTGGTTACACATAGAGACAATTCTTCTCATCCACTTAGCAAGAAACAAAAATTAAAGAAAGATTTTGTTAATACTGCTATCACTGTGACACAACCAACTGCCAGACTTTGTGAATGCATATCTTTGGTCTTCAGTGGTTAATATACATACTACACAGTCATTTAACAATAGAGACAAAAAAGAAATCTCAAATACGCCTCATTATGCAAATAATACAAATTTGGTAACTAGGATAATGAGGTAAAACTACACTGACCATCACACTGGAGTCCTTGCTTGACCAGTCCATACAGGAGAGAGCCGCAGTGATCACAGAATGTCGGTCGTAGGTAGTTATGTACATTAAACCTGTGGGGAACATTGATGTTGAATCTTGGGCCGGTTACCTGTGAAGTAAACAGGTAGTTTGTCTCAGTCATCATCATCATCATATGCCATGCCGATAAGCATGCGTGGTCATGTTTCGCCATCTCACACGATCACCAGAGTTGTGGATCGGCTCTGTGTTCTTGTCTCATAGTGGATGCCACCACAAGCAAAAACAACTTATCAGATAACTTATTTCTTATCAGATACAACTGTAACAACTTATCAGTTAACTTATCTCTTATCAGACACAACTGTAACAACTTATCAGATAACTTATCTCTTATCAGATACAACTGTAACACCTGTCCATGGCCAATAACCTTAAGGGAAGCCAAACAACAGTAACACTGTAACCTACCTTGCATACCATAAGAAGCAACTAAGAAGGAGTGGGTTGAGACTGGATGTACTATCCAGTCAAAAACTATTGGGAACCATGCGAAATCAGATGAAAATAAGCGGGCAAAATGTTTCTAAACACAGGTGAAACAGTGCTGTTTTCAGGCCATGCAGAGGCAAATGGAGAATTATTCACGAATTGTTGTGCAGTAAAGCCTTACATCACAGGAGGAAGCATTTTTCCACAGAAAAGAATGCATAAAGCAATGGTGGTATCACCAGACCACAATAAAGAAAATAAAATGGATCACATCTGTATGAACAAGACATTTAGATCATCTCTACACGATGTACAAGTTTTTAGAGGTGCAGATGGAGACTCAGATTACATCTGCTGAAAAGTCTAAGTTGAATTCAAGTGACACATAACATTTTATAAACATGCAAATCGATATAATGTAGGATATCTCAGAAATTAAGCAACTACGAGATAATTTAGGGTCTTAGTCTCTAATAAGATCTAGGTCTGCAACAGTTAGTAGATGAGATTATTAAAGATGACTGCTGGAGCAAGTTAAAAGCATCTGGAATGAATCCTGTATAGATATTCTTGGAAAAAGGGAACAAAACCATAATTCATAAATAATGTCTGAATAACTTAATAACAAAGAAGAAAGGAAAAATTTTTAAAAGCAGATTTTAACAATAGCAAAACTAGAGATGCTAAAGTTAGTCCATGGAAAATGCACAAAAAATAATACAGTAGTTAGTAAATGTAAAATGTGAATAAAAGACAATGTTTAGATGGCCTAGCAGGATAGGTAGAAGTGTATGATGAGAAAGGTGAAGACAGGCATGCTTCTGGCAGAGTGACACGCTTCAATTCAACAAGCAAAAACAGAGAGCATTTGTTGGATTTTGTTCCCCAGGACATGCTGGTGTGGTGGGAAATAAGCAGACAGACAGATTGGAAGGGTCTGCACCGCTCAGTGGGGTATTGATGCATGATAAGGCAGACAGATTGGAAGGGTCTTCACCGCTCAGTGGGGTATTGATGCATGATAAGGCAGACAGATTGGAAGGGTCTTCACCGCTCAGTGGGGTATTGATGCATGATAAGTCAGACAGATTGGAAGGGTCTGCACCGCTCAGTGGGGTATTGATGCATGATAAGGCAGACAGATTGGAAAGGTCTGCACCGCTCAGTTGGGTATTGGTGCATGATAAGGCAGACAGATTGGAAGGGTCTGCACTGCTCAGTGGGGTATTGGTGCATGATAAGGCAGACAGATTGGAAGGGTCTGCACTGCTCAGTGGGGTATTGGTGCATGATAAGGCAGACAGACTGGAAGGGTCTGCACCGCTCAGTGGGGTATTTGTGCATGATAAGGCAGACAGATTGGAAGGTTCTGCACCGCTCAGTGGGGTATTGGTGCATGATAAGGCAGACAGACTGGAAGGATCTGCACCGCTCAGTGGGGTATTTGTGCATGATAAGGCAGGCAGACTGGAAGGGTCTGCACCGCTCAGTGGGGTATTGGTGCATGATAAGGCAGACAGACTGGAAGGGTCTGCACCGCTCAGTGGGGTATTGGTGCATGATAAGGCAGACAGACTGGAAGGGTCTGCACCGCTCAGTGGGGTATTGATGCATGATAAGGCAGACAGATTGGAAGGGTCTGCACCGCTCAGTGGGGTATTTGTGCATGATAAGGCAGACAGATTGGAAGGGTCTGAACTCTCAGTGGGGTATTTGTGCATGATAAGGTAGACAGATTGGAAGGGTCTGCACCGCTCAGTGGAGTATTGATGCATGATAAGGCAGACAGATTGGAAGGGTCTGCACCGCTCAGTGGGGTGCATGATAAGGCAGACAGACTGGAAGGGTCTGCACCGCTCAGTGGGGTATTGATGCATGATAAGGCAGACAGACTGGAAGGGTCTGCACCGCTCAGTGGGGTATTTGTGCATGATAAGGCAGACAGACTGGAAGGGTCTGCACCGCTCAGTGGGGTATTGATGCATGATAAGGCAGACAGATTGGAAGGATCTGCACCGCTCAGTGGGGTATTTGTGCATGATAAGGCAGACAGACTGGAAGGATCTGCACCGCTCAGAGGGGTATTTGTGCATGATAAGGCAGACAGACTGGAAGGGTCTGCACCGCTCAGTGGGGTATTTGTGCATGATAAGGCAGACAGACTGGAAGGGTCTGCACCGCTCAGTGGGGTATTTGTGCATGATAAGGCAGACAGACTGGAAGGGTCTGCACCGCTCAGTGGGGTATTGGTGCATGATAAGGCAGACTGGAAGGATCTGCACCGCTCAGTGGGGTATTTGTGCATGATAAGGCAGACAGACTGGAAGGGTCTGCACCGCTCAGTGGGGTATTGGTGCATGATAAGGCAGACTGGAAGGATCTGCACCGCTCAGTGGGGTATTTCTGCATGATAAGGCAGACAGATTGGAAGGGTCTGCAAAGCTCAGTGGGGTATTGGTGCATGATAAGGCAGACAGATTGGAAGGGTCTGCACCGCTCAGTGGGTATTGGTGCATGATAAGGCAGACAGATTGGAAGGGTCTGCACCGCTCAGTGGGGTATTGATGCATGATAAGACAGACAGACTGGAAAGGTCTGCACTCTCAGTGGGGTATTTGTGCATGATAAGGCAGACAGATTGGAAGGGTCTGCACCGCTCAGTGGCGTATTGGTGCATGATAAGGCAGACAGATTGGAAGGGTCTGAACTCTCAGTGGGGTATTGGTGCATGATAAGGCAGACAGATTGGAAGGGTCTGCACCGCTCAGTGGGGTATTGATGCATGATAAGACAGACAGACTGGAAGGGTCTGAACTCTCAGTGGGGTATTTGTGCATGATAAGGCAGACAGATCGGAAGGGTCTGCACCACTCAGTGGGGTATTGATGCATGATAAGGCAGACAGATTGGAAGGGTCTGAACTCTCAGTGGGGTATTGATGCATGATAAGGCAGACAGATTGGAAGGGTCTGCACCACTCAGTGGGGTATTTGTGCCTGATAATGCAGACAGAGTGGAAGGGTCTGCACCGCTCAGTGGGGTATTTGTGCATGATAATGCAGACAGAGTGGAAGGGTCTGCACCTCTCAGTGGGGTATTTGTGCATGATAATGCAGACAGAGTGGAAGGGTCTGCACCGCTCAGTGGGGTATTTGTGCATGATAAGGCAGACAGATTGGAAGGGTCTGCACCGCTCAGTGGGGTATTTGTGCATGATAATGCAGACAGAGTGGAAGGGTCTGCACCGCTCAGTGGGGTATTTGTGCATGATAAGGCAGTATTGATCGCAGCCTTTTGGGATCTTGTGTAAAGTGCAGAAGAACAGATAGATCATCACGGCTTGAAGAGAATGTTGTGGCGAGGAGTGACCAGAGGATCTGGTCGACACTCGGGACTCCGAGGAAAGGCCAGATAGATATATAACCAGACTGCTACTGGTACTATTAGTATCAGGACTCTTCACTGGCTGTTGAAGATGAGGACAGAGCATGTATGGGAATGCCCCGAGTGTTGTGATGTCGGCTCTTGACTCACTCAACTCAGGCAGAAGTGGCAGTAACAAAAGGAAACCTCAGAGACAGCACCACAAGTAAAATAGTGCCTGAAATGGTTGAGGGCCTTTTTTCTATTGAGCAATAAGAGGCACTGTAAACAGAAACAACTTATCTCATAACCAATATCCCTGTAAACAGAAACAACTCATCTCTGGTCATTTTCAGTCAGCAATTGTGAAAGACAACAAACAATAATGGATTGTTTTGTTCCATTAATGATGTCACATCTCCGTGGTAGTTTAGTGGCCTACTACAGTTCTGGCATGGGTATCCAGAGTAGAGTTCCTTCACAGGGGCAATACCACATGTAGTCTGAGAGTAGAGGTGGAGGCAGTCACTGCAGCATTCTGCTGGCTGGAGGAAAAACAGTACACGGTTGTTGTGACTGTAACGGACTCATGCTGAGAAGGTAGAAGACTTCATGTTTGTTGACTCAATTCAACTCAACTCCTGCTCGCGTTCCACAAATGTATGTGTAAAGTTGATTCAAATATTACACACACATAGCTGCAGTGTTTTGTTTTTTCAATCCAACAGCTCCCACTATCTGGCCCAATGCCATGCGGTGATGCATGCAAGTGTTCATCAGCTGTACTGTTACTACATATATGTTGCTCCTTTTATCTGGCTCAGGTTGAAGTAACAACTTCCTGATATCTGAAAGAGCTTAACTCTCAAAGAGGGTTGCCCACACATCATTGCATAAGGCATCCCCCAGTATCAACAACCAACCATCTGCCATTTTCTTAAACTGCACTTCACAAAACAACAGACGTAGACACAAACAGAAAAGAAATCCACAGCTCACAGTGTCACACCAAGCACTCAATACAGTAGTTGGGCGACAAAACCAAGTCCTATAAATCCAAACATGTGGAAAATGCACTAGCAAACCGTGCCAGGAGACAATCGGCTATCCAAGGTCTTACCGGCCTGCCTGCCTATTCGCCATGTTGGCCAGGCAGTGATGATTAGAACAAGAAACATCATCCACCTGTGACTAGAGTACAGACAATAAAATTCTGCTTACCTCGTCATTAGACACATCCCTTGATCCTGGACATTTGGTGACTATATGTTGGTGGCAACGCTTGTGCACAACACACGTACATACTGTGGCAGAAAGATTCAGAGATATGATTTACACTGATTACATTAATACTGATACATTATCCAATACAGATAGTCACACATAAACCATTTTGAAATATTTGTCATCATCATTAAGTGTCACCTCTATCTTGATGGTCTGCTGTAATGAGACGCCAACATATTCTGTCCGACATCCATGTGGTGCACCCAAACAGGCATCTTCCAGTCCATCCATTGATGTGTCCAGACAGATATATTCCAGTTCATCCCTTGATGTGTCCAGACAGATATATTCCAGTTCATCCCTTGATGTGTCCAGACAGATATATTCCAGTTCATCCCTTGATGTGTCCAGACAGACATATTCCAGTCCATCCCTTGATATTATCCAAACAGACATCTTCCAGTCCATGCCTTGATGTTGTCTCCCAACATACAAAATTGTGTATGCTCATCAATCAATCAATCAATCAGGTGCCGTCTCCACAATGAAGGTTGGCTGCAATGGATCTCCAACACTGTCTGTCTCTCGCCTTGACTACATTCTGTCAGGCTGATGTTCGTCCATCTCTTGATGCTATCTTACCACTTGTATCGTTGTCTACCTCTTGCTCGCTTGCCCTCAACCTTACCTTCCAGTATGCTTTTTATAAGTGTATCATGTCTCTTAAAGTGGCCAAAATATTTCACTTGCCTCCTCTTTATTTATTTCATCAACTCTCTCTTCATTCCCAGTTTTTCTAGAACCTCAGCATTTGATTGTATTTGTATGCTTATACACAACTTTTACTCACACCCATGTGACACTCATATAACACCCACATGGAGCTGAAGCATGGACAACAGAAAAACAAAAAGCAAAGAACCTTTTTCCACGTCTTGAGCCATATTGGGTATATGGTGCCAGTCCCATATTTGTATAGACCAAATGGCACTCAACGGGCGATGTGGTCAATATTACACGCTGGGTGCCTTTACATCCCAGCACATTTCCTGCTATCCATTTTAGGTGGGTCAACTTGGAACACAGGTCAATTTTTTTTAATTTATGTCAATCGAGAATCAAAACCACAACCACTGGGATGACAGACAAGCAGAAGTAAAGACAATGAACAATAAATATATATTCTAATATAAATATATACTCAATAAGTATATATTCTATGTGATGTAACTGAGTAGGTAAGGACACTGGAGTCTAACATAGCAACTCGGTGATTAGGACTTGGCCACAACACTGCACTCCTGTCACACACATGTAATGACGATGAACTGTATTTTTCGTGGGGGGCTTTTGTGTTGGCATTCTGGCGGCGGCATTATGCACAGTGTACCTGTACGGGCTGTTGGCTTGCCGACACTCCTGTCTATTCCATTGTTCACATGGGGCAGTGAGGAGCATTTTGTGATATTCACTGGCACAGGAACGGAGCAATATGGGGATGACCCGTTGCCGTGAAGTTGGAACCGCGACTAACTAACTAACTAACTAACTTACTAACTAATGAAATGCAGGACAAACTAATCACACTTGGTGAGAGGTCACAACAATCTGACCTACCTTGACACTGGTAACCTTGCTTGCCAATGCCCCTGTTATAGTCAAGACATGATAAATAAACTGGGTTAATTCTGTGTTAAACCTCCATGGAACAATTACACAGGTCAAACATAAAAGTAATCCCAAAACAAACAACGGCTGTAGGTTATGGAAGGCTAAAGATTACAACATTCCCTTCACCATCTCACAAAAAAGGTCCCCTTTAGCATGCCTTACAAGCTCTGAGTATATATTGCTAGCCCCCCATTTGTACAGACCAGTCAACACTCCAGGGATGATGAAGAAAACATCACACTGGCTGCCTACAATCCCCACTCCAGGGGTGGCGGAGACAACATCATGCAGGTTGCCTACAATCCCCAAAAGCATTTCCTGGTACCAATTCTATGCTGGACTGACTTGTGAGACCAGGTTATGTTGAAAAAACTCCCAATAAGAATTAAAACCCGACTGCCACACAGGTGAGCACCTATCCACTGCGCTACAGCGGCTTCCTTTGATTTAAAGGTTAACTGTCATGATTTTCTATTCCCTGTTTACATGATGCACTCACACAGCTTTCATTGAACCCAAACCTTAATTTTGCCCTCTCTCTTATCTAGCAAGCTCGGTGGCGAAGGAGTTAAGGACGCAATTTGTAATCCCGCATACCACGTTTGAAATACAACTATGGGTGATTTGACAGCAGACCGCCTTGCGTTGGTTTTTATACAATGGTATGAGTGATGATTTATGATCTGTTTAAGTCCCCGCTAATCACTAGTATGATGAAGGCTAATAGACTACAATGGCTGGGGCATATAGAAAGAATGGAAGATAATAGGGAAACAAAACTCGCTTACACTCAGGAAATAAATGACCGTAGACCCCGAGGTAGACCAAGAAGACGGTGGAGAGATAATACATGTACAGACCTACAAGCACTTGGAATCAACGACTGGCAAGAGAAGGTCCACCAGAGAGACGAATGGAGACGGATTGTATTTGCAGCAAAGAACCTCAATGGCTCGGAACGCTGAAGAAGAAGAAGGTATGAGTGCTGGTCATTCATAAATCAATGGCAAACTACTAAACATAAACTTGTCAAAAATCACAAACAGCCAAACAATTCTGGGGTTGACAGCGGCATCCTGTAAAGAATAAGCAACTAACTCATATATATTTTCAATGCGATGTAGCACTTAATAGCCTAAAGCATTGTGAATGTCTAACGTGGATCTCAATTAATCATGCTTTGTTCAGAGTTCTTTGCATCTCAGAGACTAGGTCATGACTTTATGAGATGAGGTGATCAATGTCAGCTTCAGCCAACCAAGAACTACGTAGAATCATTATTTTAGAGCTGGATGTGCCAATGTCATGGCTACCCCAATCCCAAAGGCCATCATTTTAGCTCTAACTCATGGTTCAGATCAATTACAGGAGTGGTCCCCAAACGTGTGCTTATGAGCACCATAGTGCTCGCACATTTCCTGAAGATAACGGCATGTCAGTTTAGGCAAATACTGATGGGAAAACTCCAGTGATGCTGTGATATGATGTAATGCTAGTGTTGCAGATTTATCAGGTGCAATTATTTTTTTTTTTGCCAGTTCTTCAAAATGAAACAAATGTCTGCCAAATATGTGATATATCATGACAAAATGTACATTCGCTGTCTGCCAAATATGGGATATATCATGACAAAATATACACAATCACCGTCTGCCAAATATGGATACACATGACAAAATATACAACCAGCGTCTGTGAATGTATATTTTGTGTGCAAACATTACTTTTGTCAAACAAACACAATGGATCCTATGCTGCTGCCTGTCATCCCCCACTGGAGCAAAGGCACACCACCCACTCACACCCAGCCATTGGTAGACCTGTTCATGATTGAGTGGGTTGTGCAGTTAAAGTGTTCTACAGGATGAGGTGGCCAGTATCATGCCAACCCTCCTTAGCTGCCTTTCATGACATGCATGGCAGGATACCTGCTACTATTGTTAGCTTCCCTTATGGACCCTGGCAACACATGGGTGAAAAATATAAAAATGGCTGTGTGCAGCCATAATGGTGTAGTGGTTAGACTATCTGCTTACCAGGAAAGAGACGGGTTCAAGTTCCAGCACTGGCAAGAAGCTCTGTCTTAAACGGCATGGCTCTGGGCTCAACCCACCCTAAAACATGGATACTGGGTAATTGTATAGGAACTGTCTGACCAGGTCAGGTGGTGAGGCAGGGAACTAACCTCATGATGTCCAGACTGAGAATATGTGCTTGCCTAACACACAAAACCCAAATAATAGTATCTGTAGTTTGATTGGAGTATGGTAAGCTTATAAACTGGTTTATATTTGGTCTTCTCTGTAGTTTGATTGGAGTATGGTGAGCTTATAAACTGGTTTATATTTGGTCTTCTCTGTAGTTTGATTGGAGTATGGCGAGCTTATAAACTGGTTTATATTTGGTCTTCTCTGTAGTTTGATTGGAGTATGGTGAGCTTATAAACTGGTTTATATTTGGTCTTCTCTGTAGTTTGATTGGAGTATGGTGAGCTTATAAACTAGTTTATATTTGGTCTTCTCTGTAGTTTGGTGAGCTTATAAACTGGTTTATATTTGGTCTTCTCTGTAGTTTGATTGGAGTATGGTGAGCTTAACTGGTTTATATTTGGTCTTCTCTGTAGTTTGATTGGAGTATGGTGAGCTTATAAACTGGTTTATATTTGGTCTTCTCTGTAGTTTGATTGGAGTATGGTGAGCTTATAAACTGGTTTATATTTGGTCTTCTCTGTAGTTTGATTGGAGTATGGTGAGCTTATAAACTGGTTTATATTTGGTCTTCTCTGTAGTTTGATTGGAGTATGGTAAGCTTATAAATTGGTTTATATTTGGTCTTCTCTGTTGTTTGATTGGAGTATGGTGAGCTTATAAACTGGTTTATATTTGATCTTCTCTAAAAAATAAAAAGATGTCAATTGAAACGAGAAAAAGAGTGTTGAGGGGATACATAGAGCCCGTTCTTTTGTATGGATGTGAAACTTGGATAATGAGCAGTCAAGCTGAAAAACATCTGATGGCTGCAGAAATGTGGTTTCTGAGGAAAATGCAAAGAATACCATGGACAGATAGAAAAACCAATGACCAAGTACTACAGGAGACAAATGAAAAACGTAAATTGATTAAAGAAATTAGACGTAGACAGTCAAAAAAAATTGTTATGAGAAGAAATGGATTAGAGAACTTAGTGACAACTGGCAAGATCGAAGGGAACAGACCAAGAGGAAGACCGAGAGGAAAATACCTGGATGGCTTGGCCACACGGCATGGAAGAGACAGGAACACTGAGTTGATCCACAACTCTGGTGATCGAGTGAAATGGCGAGTCATGACCGCCCACGCTTTCCGGCATGGCACATGATTGATTGATTGATTGATAGTTTGATTGGAGTATGGTGAGCTTATAAAATGGTTTATATTTGGTCTTCTCTTAATTCTCATTTGCCGTTGTTCTAGCAGTCTACACAAGAGGACCAGTTTCTAGATGTTTGGTGCTGTATCCGACGTCTCTTTAAGTCTCCCAAATGGCTTTCAGTGCATGTTTGTCTTTGCTGGCCAATGTTTGGTGTGCAGTCTTGAAGTATATGTTCAGCGATCAGTTCTGCCAGTCAGGGTGCACAATGGAACCTATTGCAGCCGGTACATCGCCCTCTTCAGAGACACTTATTCATCTGCAGTGCCACCCCTGCACCAATATTCTGCTTAAGTGTAGTGTGTCCTGTTATGTTAAAGGCGTTTAAAGATGAGAGGATCCACTGCATTGCACCGGGTTTTATCCCATTTGGCTTAGTAACTGTCGAAAGCCAAGCACAAAGTACAAACTCTGTAGCCCCAGCGATGACCCCCAGGAGTCTCAGAGAAAATAGCACCCATGAATCGAATCACACAGTGTGGAGAATAAGGCAGGCAGCTTACCCACTTCGCCACGGAGGCGCCAGATGTTCTGATATATGTTCAAATATATGTTCTGATATTAAATATGATATGTTTAGCATAATCAAGGTAGTAACAGAGTTTTCAGGACTTGATTGGAGTTGTCTTTTCATGGTCGGTGACTGACTTTTCTGTTTAGTCCCAGTGAGTGCCTTTTTTAGCTAACATACCGGCTCTTTCATGTCCCAGTATGCAGCATTATGTGCATTAACAATTATTACATCTGACTGCAAATGTGCATTTAAAAACAAAATTGTGTCAGCTGAATAATCAGAACTCTTGAATGTTCCCTTGGGTGCACAAATGTTGGGAATCTCTGATAGAGGCATACTAATTAAAACATTACTTTCAATTGGATGTTTTAGGTAAGTAATAATGTCACAATCAATCTCTCGGTGCAGCTATTAATTTACACAAAAGGATAACAGTTACACATTCAATGTACAACTTTGTTTTCTTGCAATAAACGAATCATGTGTGTAACACGTGTAGCATTTTATTTCTCCATTTCTTACAACCACATGAGAACATGTGTGCTTTACCTTTTTTTTTAATATGAAACACTGTATTTCTAATACTGCAGCTGTAATTGTGCCAGAAAAAACACTTCCTTCAGTACAGACCGTCTGTTTATAAATTCCTACACAGTCCTAGCAGTTGTGCTTGAATGCTGGTTAGTACACCAGCTTCTGAGTATTGTTGTCTGAGGTCGAGAGCTAGCTTATAAATATAGTGATCCTATGTTTATAACTAGCTTATGAATATATTGATTCTAGGTTTAGCTCCAGCATATAAATACAGTGATCTGACTATATTTTTTGCTAGCTTATAAATATTGATCCTATGTTTAGAGCTAGATTATAAATATAGTGATGCCAGATTTAGTGCTAGCTTATAAATACAGTGATGCTAGATTTAGTGCTAGCTATAAATAAAGTGAATCTAAACTTAGTGTTAGGTAATTATTATAGATTCTGAGGTTCAATGACCAGCAGTGGCAGGTCCGGGTTCACTTCCACTTATAAAATAAGGACCTGAGATATCTGAAGGGGAAGTAAAGCCCCTAGCATGGAATTAACCACTTCACCTTCTTATAATAGCTAGGCAATCTCTGAATCATCAAGAGATACTGGCTCCCAAAGAAAGCCGTTTTAAATTACTCCATGTCAACTCACCGAATGCCCCAACAGGACCATCGCGGGTAAAAAATCATAATCATAGGCTGTCCACAACAGAATTAATCCACTGTGGAATCCCTAGACAAAGCATGGCAGATAAGTTTGTGAGGGTTGGAGGGAACCATGTGCAAACCCACCCATACCAGAGATTTCAAAAGGCAAAACACTTAAACAAGTTATAAAAAAGAAGTGGAGAAAGCAGACCAGAGGAGGAGAAGAAGCAGGGGCATGCAAAAGAAGTAGAGGAAGAAAAAGACAAGGCCAAAGATGTTTCTGGAGACAGGGACATGAGCACGTCACCTGCACATGCTGTCTGGTGACAGACAAATAGTGTACTTTTAATGCTATGTCATTTTTCACTATCTGTATAGTCTCATCAAAGATCTGTTGCTTGTCCAGCCTTGAGCTGACCCTGAGAATCAGTACTAGTTTCCTGAATTTTCTAGAAACTCTAGAAAAGAAAGGTGACAATGAAGGCCATCCTGTCCCATTACAATGTGGCAACACTCACACCCTAATGGCAGTGTTAGCCAGGGAGCCACTGTTTCTATCCTCAATGCCAGTACAAACTATTCCGTTTGAAATGGGTTGATTTTTTTTACCTGGCATCAAACTTCTGTCTAATATTAAACCATACCTCTGTAGGTTTTTGGAGGTTTAATGGATGAATCTATTCACACATAAATGAGTGTATAGCAAAATGCGTTAACAAAATAAACATCAATTTTATTTCATAAAAAAACCTGCCATTTAAATTCAAGTTTGCTGTATACCGTGTATTTTAACTAGCTCAGGTTGGTCATAAAAAAACACGAAAAGCTGAGTGACATAAAGTGCATGTCAGTCAAATGTGTGGGCGACGGTCAGCATGGCCAAATGGATAAGAGTGCTTCTTCTTAAACATCCGGTGTGCTCATGCCAAGGTAGAGGGTTCAACCCCTACACCGATCAGTTGAACTGGAATGTTGACTTTCTCATCCTTGACTTGGGAGCGCAAATTACAAGTACCTCAGAAGTCGGAGTGGGTTCGCCTGAGGGCCAGGGACACTAGTAATAGAGAAAGTTTATCCACAAGCAAACATCACTAGAAACAGTAGCTTGTGTGAACTATGCTTCAGTTCAAAGCAAGCGGCTGACAAAAAGAATGCTTGGGTTTGTTCTTGTTTGGCTAGCTGGAGCGGGAGTCAGTCTCTCGGGTGGCCTTTACATATGGAGGTTAGACGTAAATACCATCACGTGATTGTGGATGAGAACTGGTGGTGGCCTTGGACAGTCCATTCATTCGGGATAGAATTTAACAAATGTTGCAGGACATTGCCATTCACCCCAGGCTGATTTTCTAGGCAATTCTAAGGTCAGCAGTTTGCCACTGCCTTTTTTTTTTTTCGCTCCCTCACTTTGAACTCAAGCGTAGTCCATACACACTACTTCCAGTAGCGCTGGACTGAATTTTGCGTGTGGATTAGCTTTAACTATTAACTAACGTCCCCAAGTCAAGGACGATAGGTCAACATTATAGTCCAACTGTCCTGTGTAGGGGTTGAACCCCTTACCTCAGTAACAGCACACCAGATGTTTAAGAAGAAATGTTCTTATGCATTTGGCCATGCTGACCTACTCCAATGCCTTCTGAATGGGAGACAATGAGTTCAACTGACCAGTGTAGGAATTAATCCACTACCCTGCTATCAGCGCACAGGAAGTTTAAGAAAGTGCTATCATCCTTTCAGCCCCACTGGCTTCCTTGCGATGTGCAGCCCTAAAATACCTTAAAACTGTTATTATATGATCATGACCTATATTCTCCTTGTTTTCTTCTAGGCTCTGATATATTGATTTATTTGGTTGTTTCAGAATCCAAGGTCCGAAGATTGACCACAACCCCCTACTGGCAACACTGATCATATTCCGGTTACAAACCTTGGGCCTTGTCCACGTCAGATTGGAAGCACTAGACTCGAGTTTTGCTCTCGTTTGAGCTCGTCAGTTGTGCATATCCCTATCTGGACCCGGGATCAAATTCCGGATCACTGGTGTGTGAGGTGTGAGCCCCATAGTAAATCCAACGACATACAGCGACTGAGTGCCTGTCAAATGCTGGCTGACGAGCCTCCTTGCTTACTCTGTGTACTGCTCCTGTCTTCTTCTTCTTCTTCGTTCATCCGGATTTTTTTCGGATGTGACTGCGTTGTGCCTGCGTTGTGCCTTCCCGGGGGTTTCTTAGGACGTTTGAATCTCACTGTTGTGGTGTTATCCCCCATCCTAGCTGGCCCATATAGAACAGCCAAAGACATCCTGGTAAACCCTCAAGGGAAGGCAGGGGCAGACCATAGGCATTCCCCGCCATCCAAGGAGGCTTCCATACTTGCAGAGCCATCACACAGCGCTCTGGTACTGGGCTCACCCAAGGAATCGTCACGTCCTGCACATAGCTGCTTAGCCTCACTTCCGTATATTGGGCCTTCCGTTCACCATAGGCTGTTCCTCCGGAAACCAGAAGAATGCAGTCTGCAGATGACATCCACACAGTGAGCTTTCGATTAAGACTTTCCACATAATGGATTTGCTATCCAAGCAATATTCCATTTCATGCCACTAGGACACTTTTTCCACCTTTTATGAAGCCCACACAGTGAGCTTTCGATTCGGACTTTTCACGTAATGGATTTGCTATCCAAGCAATATTCCATTTTGTGTCACTAGGACACTTTTTCCACCATTTACGAAGCCCACACAGTGAGCTTTTGATTCGGACTTTCCACGTAATGGATGTGCTATCCAAGCAATATTCCATTTCATGCCTCTGGGACGCTTTTGTAACCGACATACCTGTGGTATGAAGTGTGGCAGTCTAAATACATCTTCATGCACCTTTAGATGTTAACCTGAATGTAGTTAAAGTAAGCTGTAGTCAACTTGAGCTTGTTGATATCTCCATAGAGCTTGTCCTCAAATGAAGCAGGCGTGGGCCAAAATATCTTTCTCTGTTCTGCATATATTGGGCAATCCTGCATCAAATGTTTAGCTGTCATTTTACCAGTTCCACAATTACATTCATCGGTATCTCCTATCTTTAGTTTATTGAACAAGTGGTGTTTCAGCCTGTTATGTCCTGTGCGGAGTCTGAAGATTGCTACTTGTTCTCTTCGGTCGAGTTTGTAATATGCATCATCCTTCTGGTGGCCTGGATGCTCTGATTCCCATTTGGTTCTATAAGTGCTTTTTATAAACCCTTTTGCCTCATTATAGGTTATGTCTATGTCAGGCTGTGGTAATCGTCCACCTTCTTTTGCTAGTCTGTCTGCCTCTTCATTTCCAGGTATACTGCAATGTGATGGGATCCACTGTATTACAACTTTTTTGGATTTCTGGCATAGACCATGGAGTGCTGCTCTTAGGTCAGCTAGTTCTGTGCTGTTTTTGCTTTTCAGTAAAGACAGCTGACTTTGCATCTGTGAAGATAGCTATTTGCTTCTCTTTATTTTCCTCCATCAAGAGCATTTCTGCTGCAGTTTTCAAGGCCTCTACCTCCGCTTTGAAGTTACTTGAAAATTTTCCAGTTGCCACTGATTGTGTTTTTATCACTCCATTTTTTAAATTAAGGAGAATTCCTCCTCCTCCATTTTTAATTGAATCTTTGGCTGATCCATCTGTATATGCATGGGTCCAATTGCTGCTTGGGTAATGTTCTTTTATGTAGTTGAGGGTTATTTTTCTTCTTTCGGTTTCATTCTGAGTGTTCTTTTTCTCAATACCAGGAATGTTTTCTATCATCTCAGGCAGTTGCTGCTGTCTCCAAGCTGGGAAGTTGTCTGCATTGTAAATGGGCTTGACTGTTGATATGTTAAGTATGGGATCTGCCCTAATCTTTTGTTTTGCAGTTTCTACAAAGTTGCTATGCTTCAGTCTTCCTTTTCCAAAACCATTAAACCTGTTATACATAGGGTGGTCTGTCAATCTTCTAAATTTTTCTGCTTGTTGCTGGGCTCTGCTATCTCTTCTGTCCTGCATTGGTTGTAAACAAGTGATCTTTTCTAGTTCATTAATAGGCGTTGTCTTCAGGCTTCCAGTTATGATTCGCATTCCTTGGTTTTGGACTCTACTTATTTTGTTAAAGTTTGACTTAGCTGCTGTTGCCCAAGCTGCAATGCCATATTCCAGTACTGGCCTCACCCGTCCAGTATATAACTTCTTGAGAACTTTCTCATCTGCTCCCCACGTTGTACCAGCAAGCTTTTTCATGATTGCCATTCTCTGCCTTGCTCTTGTTCGATTTTTCTCAACCTGTGTCTTCCATGTCAGGCGACGATCAAAGGTGACTCCTAGATAGTTTGGATTTTCTTCATGGCGCAATATTTTTCCATTCAATACCAACTTAGGTTGCTGAGTTTTATTTGAGAGGGAGAACACTGTGCATGTTGTTTTCTCCTCACTTATCTTCACTAGCCATGATTTTGACCAGTCCTCTAGCGCTAATAAGGCTTGCTGTATTCTGCTGTTAGCTGTACTAAAATATTCTTCAGATGTCCATATGGCTAGGTCATCTGCAAAGGAGGATGTGTGTACTCAGGCTGGAAAATTTTCTGTGATGTCATTTATATATGTTAGGAATAATGTTGGTGAAAGAACTCCTCCTTGAGGGACACCTTGCTCCAACAGCATCATTTTGCTTGTTTGTCCTTATACTTTTGTCCTGGCAGTTCTGTTCTCAAGGTAGTGGCTGATCCATTTATACATTTTTCCACAAACATGCATTTTTTGCAGTTTTACTTTCAGTCCTTCCTTCCATACTTTATCAAATGCTTTTTCTAAATCTATCCAGACTGCTAGTGTGTGCTTTTTCTCTTGGAAGGCATCCTCTATTTCCTGAGCTATATAGGTTATTTGATCTTCAGTGGATCTGTACTTTCTGAATCCTGCTTGGTGTGGTGTTAAAGAGTTTATTTTCTTCCAGATGCCATGTTAGCCTGCCATTGATAATGCGTTCCATTAATTTTCCTACACAGCTAAGTAGACTGATAGGTCGATAGCCATTTGGTTCTTCCAGGTCTTTTCCTTTCTTTGGGACTGGTATTAGTATAGCTTCCTTCCATGCCTGTGGGACTATTCCTCTCTTCCAGCTGTTATTTAGGACTGCTAGTAGTTTCTTCTTTGCCTTGGTGCCTAGTCCTATTAGCATTTCATTTGTGATTCCATCCTTTCCTGGTGATTTCTTCTTTTTTAGGGTATTCATTGCCTGTTCCATTTCTTCCATTGTTAGATTTGCCATCATATATTCTGCTGCTGTCTCTGTATTGCTATGATGTATCTGTTTGTCTTTGATTGCTTTCTTCTGTTCGGTTGTAATATCAATGTGGTTTGCATTTGCATAGTGTTCCATTAGTGCATTTGCAGCCTTTTTTCCTGTAAGCAAGGCATTTCCTTGTTTAATTGTTATTTTTTTGTTTCTAGGTCCTTCATTGTTCATGGCTTTCACTAGTTTCCATAGTTTGTTTCCATCCCTGTCAAAATTCAGGTTTTCTGTTTTTTCCCTCCAACAATCTCTCGTTGTTTGATTTACTGTTCTTTTATATTTTGCTGAGATGGCTTTGAGAGAGATGTTCGCTTCAATTGTTTGTTCTCTCTCTGTTGTCTTCCTGGCATCTTCAACTTTGTCCTCCAAACTTTGTAGTTCTTCAGTCCAGTATGGTTTGTAATTTTTCCTCGCTCCTCTTGGAATGGACTCAGTGGCTGCCTGTATTATCGCTCTGTTTAGACTTTCCACCATTTGCTTTATGTTGCCATATCGTGCATTTATGTTTTCACAATATTTGTCTGTTAGTATGGCAAATCTGTCCTAATCTGCTCGTTTGTAATTCCAGCGGGGCAAGGGCTTTTGCTCCTGTGGAACATACTCCATATTCATTACAAGCTTGATTGGTCTGTGGTCACTACCTGCTAATTGGTCCAGCACATGGCGATCGATTTTGTGGAGGATGTCTCCTGTGCAGAAAGCTAAGTCTGGAGTAGAAGTGGTAAGCCATCTTCTGGAGTAGAAGCTCGGTGTGTCATCTGCTTTGTTGAGTAGATGGAGATTTGAGTCTATTTCCCAGTCCTCCAATTCATCTCCTCTTTTGTCAGTATCTGGGTATCCCCATCTTTCTGAACGGCTATTAAAGTCTCCGACAATAATGCAGTTTGTGTCAGTTATTTTCATGTTTGAGAGTGTAAGGTCCTTGTCTGCTGGGCTATACAGATTGTAGATTCTTATTTTCACGTCCTTTATCATTATATCAACACCTATAATTTCCGTTTGGTCGTCAGAGATCACAGATACTTCGCTGCAAGGTATTGTATTTCGTGTAAGTATTAGAACTCCTCCTTTGTGTCCTTTGCGGTCAAAACGTGTGGCCTGATATCCTCTGACTGAGAATTTGTGATTGGCGTTGAGGTGTGTCTCTTGAATGCATGCCACATCTATTCTATCTTTATGAAGTAGCTGTGTTAGGGAGTCTTTCTTCTTGTAAACTCCTTCAGCATTCCACTGTAGTATGTTGAGTGTCCGGGGTATTTGGTCAATAGCTCTTAACCTACTCCTCTGTGCCTTGACTCCACAGCACAGGGGAAGGTGACCACCAGTAGTCATGGGTGGACCCCCTCGAGGCAGGGGGCCCGGCACTATCGCCACCTGATGGGACTTCACAGGATTAGCACCATAACGATTAATTTTGATTTGTGACATCATGAATTAAGTTACGTTGCACTGCTTTGTCAAGCCTGTGGCTCAGTACATCCGATTTCGACAAGCATTTTTCGGGATGCTTTCCCTAGCCTTTGACTGTCCCCAGTCTACCTACAAGGCAGCAGGTTTGTGCGTCGCTTCGTCTGGTCCCTCTCCCTTGACCTGTCCGACATGGGTGACCCTACTAGTAGCTGTGCTACCGTCGGCATAGCTCTTGGGGTCATTGGAACGCGCAAGCCCCTCTACCTCGTCAAGGTGGACGCACGGCAGAGGGGCTGCTCCTGTCTGACGCTCCGATCTTCAACCTGAATGCCTGCATTCTGGCTACTTATACCAATTGTTTCAGTTGAAACTTCTCATTTCAGCCAGCCTCTCTAAAGGCATTCATAATATCATCTTGATCCATTAGTTAATCCTCTAAGATAGTGGTTGTGCCGATCAGCCCTTTCATTGCCCACAACACCTGCATGTCCTGGCATAAAGATAAATGTGACTTTATGAATCTTGGGCTTCTAAATTGATTCAATGCCAGCTTGCACACCTGCCTCACCTTAGCAGGTCATGCTCAATGAAGGAGTAGTTTTGTGATGAAGCCAACAAAATGTCATTGTTGATGCCAACAATGTGTCTATGTATGATGTTTGATGTGATGGGTTAGCCTATCTTTTCACTTGATAATGCAACGTGCTTCATTTACTATGGTCTAACAAACCAGGACTGTATATTTGTGTGTATCTGTGCAAAATATACAAATATGCAAAGTTTTATTGTCCTCTGCAACCCAGGATAGAAGAGAGGGAGGGAGGGAGGAAGGAAGGAAGGAAGGAAGGAAGGAAGGAAGGAAGGAAGGAAGGAAGGAAGGAAGGAAGGAAGGAAGGAAGGAAGGAAGGAAGGAAGGAAGGAAGGAAGGAAATGCAGCACTACTCGCTATGAACTAAATCACATCAGTCCCACAGAGATGCTCACCAGATGAATTCTCGGCAGAGAGAGCAGAATGTAGGTTGTCTGAAAAACATGGCCATGAACTTGTGACCATTGACCTGGTGCACCTTCCGTCGCATGGCTCCCCGTCGTCGGTTAAGCATCCCCTCTTTTTCCTTGAACACCTTCTCTTTTGGAGCTGACTCTGCAGTTAGAGAAACAACCACAAAACTGTATAATAGCTTTCAAACGTAATTTACATTTGAGAATTTCAGTAACATCTAAGATACAATATATGAGTCACCAAAACACCAGAAGTAGACAGTAAGCTGTATTAGAACACGATCACAAGAAACAAAATGGACGTAGAGGCCAAAGCCTTCATCAGCGCACAAACAGCAAACACACACCGATACAACTGCATGAAAATCTCTATGTGAAAATATATATATATATATATATATATATATATATATATATATATATATATATATATATATATATATATATATATATATATATATATAGAGAGAGAGAGAGAGAGAAGTTACTCATTGCTGAGGACTGGACACCTGTTTTAAGGCATCCTTGTGTATGACTACAACCAAGATATAATCAACACATGTAATATAACATGTCAGATTTACACACGTGTATGTTGCTTGCTTGTGGTTGCTTGCTTGTGTTCGCTGGCTGTGAACTCCAGCGCGAAGTCCTGTATATCGGATGAAGACATCCTGTTGTCCAACATCAGTGTGAGGTCATACAGGACCTGAGGTTTGCGTGAGTATCTGTTGTCCCATGTCTGGCTTATTGGTGTGCAGACCGGTGGTTCCTCGCCATGCAGGCAGACACTCTCCGACTTCGGAGGAATCAGAGTGGGATGTAAGGTGCCATCAGAGTCTGTGACTTAGTGCAGTGAACACTTTTCTCACTTCCCCGACGCACCGAGTCGAGGGTTGGAAACCAGCTGTAGGTGATCAGGAATCAGACCACATTGCTTTGATGGTATAAGTGTCAGTCATTGCCTTGTAAATCACAAACAACCAAACAATGCTGGGGTTGACTGCGACATCCTGTAAAGGACATGCATCTAACTTAACTTTATGTAAGATGCCATGCCAGGTTGTTCGATCTGAAGGCTGGTATTCAGTTTTTGTAAACATGTCACTACATTATAAATATAGCTTTGTGACTGCCTATAAACTTATTCTTGAGAAACTAATGTGGTGCTTTGTGCTTACCTTCCAAGTTCTCTTTGATGACAACACAACTTGTGCCTAACACCATACACCAAAATACCTATTAATACTTTGACTAATTTATTCTCCAATATCTGTACCCAAAGTTTCACCAAAGGTCTGTTGCTTTTCAAAGCCTCGTTCTGATCCTACGAATTTGTATTAGTTTTTAGAATGCTCTAGAAATTCTCTGAAAAGGAAAGGTGACAAGCAAGGCAAATGGCCACCCTAATAAGGCTTAACACTCACATCCCAACGGTGAACTAAAAAAAAAACAGTAAAGTTCATACAAGCAACAAAATTAAAGATATAGGCAAATTTCAAGCGAAAGAAAGAAGAAGAAGAAATCAGAGAAAACTTCATAAAGTGAAAATATATCTTTCAACAGAGAATCTTGCAGACATTGTTAAAGGAACAGTCTGATGACGCATGATAACTTTAACACAGAAGTGGGATTTTCTATGCATAGATCGTTCAGAACAGTAAAACCATTTGGTTCAGTTCAAATATGCTTCTTATTATTTCTTCAAGCACGAAAAATCCCCTGCCGGCTTGCTAGGCCAGACAAATGGCAAACTGGAAGGGGAGCTCGAAAATAGACAGCAAGTTAAATAGTTTGGTCATATAACTAGGCTACCAAATAACAGCATACCACAACAAACAATGACGTACAAACCAAATGAAACCAGAAGAAGAGGCTGACCATGTAAATGATGAACAAAGAGAATAACAGAATCCACGGGAATCATGATATATGAAGCCCATAAGCGGGCACTCTTCCACTGTTTATGTTTCACCTCAACACCGCAAAGTACAAGAGGAACAAGATGAGATGAGATGAATAGTAAATCTAAGAACACTAAAAAAGGAAATATTATTATTAACTAAGGGCTTTTATCATAGATATATAATTTCATGCAAGATAGAATATTTATAAAAAGTCGCTTAAAAGTCGACAGGGTCGACTTCATTGCAGAATATAACTTATCAATATCATTTTCATTGATAATAACAGAAACAGAGAACTTTAAATAACAGAATTGGAATGCTTTTCTATTAGAACAAAATCATTTTCACAGAGCAACGGAAAGAATATTTCAATACAACTCAAATACACAGCACCTTATTTACTATTTAACTCTTACAGAGCAACAGAAAGAATGTTTAAGATTGCAACAGACAGAATATTTCAGTACAACTCAAACAAACAGCACCTTATTTACTATTTAACTCTTACAGAGCAACAGAAAGAATGTTTAAACAACAGAAAGAATGCTTAAGCAACAGAAGTAATGTTTAAACAGAAAGAATGTTTAATCCACCGGGACTTCCAGTAATTTCCCCTGGTCTCTGGGTAGTGAGATCGGACGCCCGTGTGTATTGTTGCGCACGTAAAAAATCCCTTGGCAGTTGGAAATCGAAAAAAGAGAAGCCTAGCGCCGCTGCCCGGGCAAAATTTCGAGTTAAAAATCTACCCAAAGTATTTCAGGATCCTCGCCGATGCAACGGAGTTCGTGCATTGAGCTGTGTTTCTCCAGACTCAGGTTTGAGTTAGGAGGAAAACGGAGCACTTATGGGTTAAACTGTGTGCCGTGATGTTGATCCAAGGACTAAACTAAACTAAACTAGAATGTTTAAACAACAGAAAGAATGTTTCAGCAACAGGAAGAATGTTTCAGCAACAGGAAGAATGTTTCAGCATCAGAAAGAATGTTTAAGAGTGTAACAAACAGAATATTTCATTGCAACTCAAACACACAACACAGTGTATGACTATTTAACTCTTATTGTTCCAGAATATTTTGTAACATATCCAAGGGAGACAATAATCACAATGCAAATAGGGCAAAATAGAGAGAAGAAAGCAATAAAAGCATTCAGGAGAAATTTAGAGACAGGGATGAATAATATAGGGAGCATATGGAAGGAGTTGCAGGGGATGGCAAAAGATAGGAGGGAAAATTGCACTCGTAAACCGAACAACGTGAGGCAAAATCAAACCCACAACCTTTGGAGCATGAGGCAGACAGCATAACCACCTCGCCACAGAGACTCCCCATGCATGGGATTAAATTAGAACAATTGCGTGTACATCAAATGAAAATAAAACACCATAATCTTCACTGGGAAAAACATGCAACTGCTCAATGAAACTGACAATAAATTCAATGGACAGGCGATGAATTACCCCACATAGTCCCCATCTGCGTTTTTATTTTTTTTTTTTTTATTTTAACGGAATGGAACTTATTATTAACATGCTTTACAATATGGTATCCATTATTACTATCATAACTAATACATTGTTAATAGTAATATAATTAGCACATAAATATACAAGTACTGATTGGCACCTATCAAAGTATAGGAGAGAATTAGATATTAGAGATATGAGGACACACTTCTTTTTTCCATCTACAATGATCACCAATCAGTACTTATGAATGTGTTTATGTGTTGTCTTAGTGTCGCCACAGGTTCCACAAGTGATATTTTTGTGAAGTAAAATATCAAGAATGGGAAGTCTACAGAAGCTTTCTTGTACTTGTTACACAAACACTGACTACATCCAATGTATTAGTAATGAAAGTATCAAAAACCACACTACAAGAGCTGGACAAAGTGCAAAATCAAGCACTTAGAGTCACCACAGGAGGGATGAGATCAACCCCTATAGTGGAAATGGAGAAGATGGGGAGGACACAAGCACTGAGTGAGCGCAGAGATACGAAAACGCTAATACAAGCAGAAAAGTTCCTCAGCTTGCCAGGCCACCCTATGAAGAACAGATTTGAAAACCTAGCTATGGGGCAGTTGAAAAGAAGTAGTTTTATCCACCAGGCCAAACGACTCTGCAGAGAAACCACCGATCTGCCCACAGTTGGTATCCCCCTAACAACTATTCCAGAGCGAACTCCATGGACAGATGAGCATAGACTATCATTACAAATCCAGACAAAAGTGAGAGGAATATTTGACAAAGAAGAACAGAACAGTGTGCAGCGCAGAACAACCACTCTCAGCTTCCTTGATGAAGAATACCCACAGGACTTCTGGATCCGAGTCTACACAGATGGGTCAGCACAAAATGCTGTTCGAAATGGAGGAGCGGGAGTGTACATAGAATACCCAAATAATATTAGGGACACAGCCAGAGTACCCACAGGAAAGTACTGCCATAACTACGATGCTGAAATTGAGGCAAAATTGCCAGTACTAAGGACACTACTTTCTGAACTTAGCAGTCAGCATAAGGTCACCATACAGTGGATACCATCCCACTGTGGAGTACCCGGAAATGACAGAGCTGATCAATTGGCTAAGGAAGGAGCCAAAGAAGAACAGCCTGATGTGCCCATTACATACCACCAAAAGAAACGAATGATCAAATCAGTCAGAAAGCCACCAAAACCTGCTCAAGATGACTACCACGTTATGGATAGACCAGAACAAGTAATTATTCTGCGCCTCAGAACAGGGCACAATAGATTACGCACCCACATGTATACAAAATTCAAGATTGGTGAAACAGCCATGTGCACATGTGGATTGGCGTCGCAGACAGTAGAGCACATACTCCAAGACTGCCCAAAATATAACATATCCAGGCAAACCTTCTGGCCTAGAGAGATGACAGTAGAAGATAAACTCTATGGACCACTGTGTGAACTGAAAAAGACAGTTCAGTTCATACAAGAGACAGCATTGCAGTTATAGACATATTTCAAGCGAACGAAAGAAGAAGAAGAAGTAATGAAAGTAACAATGTTAGCACATCACAAGACATGCTAATAATGAGCACACTGCTTAATATCAGTAAAAAAATCAGTGCACAGTATAGCATGTGTTATGATGAGCACAGCATCACACACACAAGTCATGAAAACTGCATAGCATGTACAAGGGGCTTCCCATAGGTATTTAGCCTGACCATGAAGGAGCAGGCGGAGAAAATTGAAATTTGGCACAGTGCTTATTCCTTCTCAATGTAGCCACCACCTGTATTTATGCATTTCTGCCATCACTGCGGGACCCTGAAAAGACCTTCAGAATAAAACAACCTATTTTTTTAATTAAACCAGTTATCACAAGCCAGTATGACATCTTTGTCACTGTCAAAACGATTTCCTTTCAGCTGTTTTGTAAGATTTGAGAAAAGAAAAAAGTCTGATGGAGCCAAATCTAGAGAATATGGTGGGTGTGGAAGAATTTAAATATTCAAATCGTTGGCAGTTTGCAGCACAAGCCGTGCTTTATAGGAGGGCGCATTGTCTTGAAGCAAAGACAGAATTTGCGTACGCGCTATCCCTTGTTTTCTGGTCACAGCCTTTCTTAGTTTGATAAGGAGATCTGCATAGTACTACCCATTAACAATGTTGCCGTGAAGCATGTAATCTTTCAATTTGACACCTTTGATGTCCCAAAAACAGCCAGCATCACTTTTCTTGCAGATTTTTGTGCTCTTGGCTTGACATATGTTGGCGAGCCCGAGGTTTTCCACTGCATGCTGGCAATTTTGCTTGCTTGCTTGCTTGCTTGTGTTCGTTGGCTTGAGCTCCAACGTGAAGTCCTGTATGTCGGATGAAGGCATCCTGGTGTCCAACATCAGTGTGATGTCATACAGGACCTGAGTTTTGCGTGAGTATCCGTTGTCCCATGTCTGGCTTATTGGTGTGCAGACTGGTGGTTCCTCGCCGTACAGGCAGACACTCTCCGACTTCGGAGGAATCAACGATCCTACTGACTTTAGCCAGGACCCCGAAGGGACATGTTGCCCAGGACGCTCGACGAGGACGCGTCAATAGGTCTTGGCCAGTATATAACCCGGCCCTGGTGCCTTGGAAACACCTCTGCGTCCCTGGCAATTTTGGATTCTGGGTCATAATGGTGAATCCAAGCCTCATCTACCATCACCATGATCGTCAAAACGTTTTTCGACCGCCACATGTTGAGCAACTGGCCACAGCAATCAACCCGTGTTTGTTTCTGTTCACATGTTAGCAGGCGCGGGACCCAGCGGGCACACACTTTTCTCATGTTCAGTCTGTTGTGTACAATTCTAAAAGCTACTCTTACTCAGTTTTGCTGAACCCGATATCTCTGCAATTGTCATTCTCCTATCCTGGTCTATGATTTTCTTCACTTTTGCAGCATTTGAATCATTGCACTCTGAGGACGGTCGTCCTGATCTTGGCAGATCAGCAACTTGGGAACGGCCACACTTAAACTGCAAACACCAATTTTTTTTACAGAAACATACAAAGGACAGACTTCTTCAAACACTGGCTCCATCTCCCTGTGTATTTCTGTAGCTGTTTTTCCCTGTAACATCAAGAATTTTATCACAGTCCTGGCGTCTGATTTCTCCATTGTTCTGACAAACCGTTGGAAGTTTCAGATCTGGTCAATAGGGTGTGTTGTGCCATGCACCATATCGGGAAAACCAGTTGAGGGGGGAAATTCATAATTCATAAGTCCATTACAAATTGAATGAGCTATACATGTGCCAAATTTCAATTTTCTCCGCCTACTCCTTCATTGGTCAGACTAAAGACAAATAAGAAGCCCCTTGTATTAATAATTGCACAATATAATACAAACTTTTATTTTTTTAACTCCAATGTTAAATTGGTACTGCTGTATGGGTCAGAAACATGGAGAAAACTAACAGAATGACTAATAAACTACAACCATTGACTAATTGGTGCCTGCAGAATCATGGAATCAGAATGCAAAGAATACCATGGACAGACAGAAAACCTAATGAACAAGTCCTTCAAGAAACAAATGAAGATTGTAAACTGATTAGAGATATTAGACATAGACAGTCAACATTTTTTGGGCATGTTATGAGAAGAAATGAATTGGAGAACTTAGTGACATCTGGCAAGATCGAAGGGAACAGACCAAGGGGAAGACCAAGAATTAAATACCTGGATGGCTTAGTCACATGGCATGGTCGAGACAGAAACATGGAGCTGATCCACGACTCTGGTGATCAAGTGAGATGGCAAAAACATGACCGCCCACGCTTATCGGCATGGCACATAATGGATGGATGGAGAATCATGGGAATAAAATGGTATGACAGAATTACCAATGTAGAGCTCATGGAGAGAAATAACCAAATTCCAGTGAACCAAGAGTAAAGGAAAAGTCGCTGGTGCTGGATAGGAAACACACTGAACGAACGAACAAACAAACAAACTTTATTTTCAAAGGGTTAAGAATTGGGCATGCAGGCCCGTCTAACATTCTGCCCTTCTATCACTCCCTTTCATACATTATTTCATTCATACATCACTGAGAAAACCTGAGGACAATACAGCTGGACACTCTCCTGTCTGAACCCACAAGGCAAATGAAATAGTGGCAGACCTAAAAACACATGGAGAGGAGAATTACAGACAGAGATTAATAACATTGAGAGGGCATGGGGAAAGCTGCAGGAGACAGCAAAAGAAAGGATAGCTTGTCATGGTTTAACATGTTAATAATGAATGATGAGTGTAACAAGTAAGCATTAGTGCATTCTAAGGGATGCACAATGTAAGAGTTAATCATGTGTGCCCAGTGTAACAAAAGTGTTATTAGTAACAGTAAAACTAAGTTCATGATATGTGCATAATATAACAAAAGCGTTAGTTAGTTGCATATCCTTTACAGGACGTTGCAGTCAACACCAGCATTTTTTGCTATTGGCAAGTTTACGTTCAGTAGTTTCCATTGCTTTCTGAACGACCAGCACACATACCATTTTGTAAAACACCAATTGCCAAATCGCGCCCAGTTGTGTTTTCAACGTGGGTAGGCAGGATCACGAACTATATCTGTAACCCATTCACCACGGAGCCGGTAACAAAAGTGTAGTCACAGTAAAAGTGATATGTGCACAGTATTCTTCTTCTTCTTCAGCGTTCCGAGCCATTGAGGTTCTTTGCTGCAGATACAATCCGTCTCCACTCGTCTCTCTGGTGGACCTTCTCTTGCCAGTCATTGATTCCAAGTGCTTGTAGGTCTGTACATGTATTATCTCTCCACCGCCTTCTTGGTCTACCTCGGGGTCTAAGGTCATTTATTTCCTGAGTGTAAGCGAGTTTTGTTTCCCTATTATCTTCCATTCTTTCTATATGCCCCAGCCATTGTAGTCTATTAGCCTTCATGATACCAGTGATTAGCGGGGACTTAAACAGATCATAAATGTCTTTGTTACTTCTTCTTTTCCACTCTCCACTTTGTGTATCCCTAATGGGTCCAAAGATGCGTCTTAAAATTTTGTTCTCAAAGGTTTGTAACAAGGCTTTGTCTCCTTTCGTTGTACTCCAGGTTTCAGAGCCATACAGCACAACTGGTGCACAGTATTACAACAGTTAATTAGTGACAGTAAAACTGAGTTGATAATGTGTGTACAGTGCAACAAAAGTGACAGTAAAACTAAGTTGATGATGTGCTCACAGTATAACAAAAGTGTAATTAAAAGTGACAGTAACGTTAAGATGATAATTTGTGCAGTGTAACAAAGGTGACAGTTAGTTATCAGTATGCATCAGCGTCCGGTGGCTAATAGTGCCAGTTCTGTGTTGGTTGACGAGGCGCTTTGTTTTCCCGATGTACCTCTCGCGTCTGGCTGTGCCGATTCTTACTCCCAGGTCTTTCATCCTGGAAAGCGATGTGGAATCACTGGCGTCAAAATCCTCTGTTCTCGCCATATCTTTAAGGGCGTTAATAACATCGGCACGATCCATGGGCTGGCCATCTACAGGGGGTGCAGAGCCAGCCAATTTATCAGCTCGTTCATTTCCCTCGACTCCCGCATGGGACGAAGATGAAGGTGACTTTGCGGACAACAGACTTCCGCAGCGACTCAGTCCACTGTCTACGTACAGATCCAGCTTCGACCTTCTGAATCATGCTCATTGAATCACTTAGTACACACACGTTGGTATAATGCTGTGATTCCAGCCATATGAAAGCCTGTGTAACTGCCATCACCTCCATCGTCATGCTGCTCGTGGTCATGGAGTGGGCACCACTGGATTCTTGAACGGTTCGGCCCGCTGAGCGGGCTGTAAATGCCCACGCACTGCTCTGCTGCTTTACAACAGATCCATCTGTATAGATGAGCACTTCGGGGCTATCTGAGTGATCATAGATGAGCGCGTTAACCTCTGCATTGACAGCGGCAGGGTTCTGCTCTCTGCACCGTCTGTCGAGTGTGATAATGCAGGTGACAAGGTGACAGTAAAGCTAAGATATTGATCTGTGCAGTGTAACAAAAGTGTAATTACTGAGAGTAAAACTAAGTTGATGATCTGTGTACAGTGTAACAAAAGTGTAATTACTGTCAGTATAACTAAGTTGATGATTGTGCATAATGTAACAAAAGTGTAATGCATGCATAAGTGTACCAGACAAAACAGCCAATCCTGTCTATATCTATCATTAATCTATATCACTCATTTTTTTTATCCTCAAGCTACATTTAAATATAAAGCTATTTTTTATGCAACAGATCCATCCATCTAATAATGATCGTTAAATATAGTTATCAAACAGAAAACACGCACAACAGGGAAAACCCCAGTTAGAGCTTAAAGGACCCTTCTGACACACCATATGGTGCATGGGTCAGATGCGGGTTTGATCCTTGGGCTCATCACCAGCAAAATGAGGGAAAGAATGGCCACCTATCCTTCCATTCATGTAGATCTATGGCAGCAAACTGTGAGCAGTGCCATCTATGTCTTCTATATGAGGGGCTGGTCATGTCCGTTTTTGAGTATGCAATGGCAATCCTGACTCTCAACCGTAAGCAGATAGAAAGGATGGAAAGGATACAGAATGAAGCTATGCGCATTATTCTTGGATGTACAAGAGATACAGCATGCAGGGCGATGTGCTATCTTCTTGATTTTCCAACCATTGAAGAGAGAATACAAGTTTGCAGGGCACGCGCCTACCTCAGAATTAACGCAAACACACAACATCCACTGCATAGTGAAATTAGGAAGGTGAAGGGCAGCAGGTTAAAAAGAGGACGGTCGTGGATGGGTCAAGCCGAAGACATTCTTCAACAGGTGTGTTCACTTGAGGACTTAGAACCTGGCGAGGAGTGGGTACAAGTGCCAACAGATTTCTGCACATCCTTTTCAGTTTGCATTCAACTAGATAGAAAATGCAGACAAGAAAATCCGGCTGCTGTGGAGGCTGAAGTACAAGCGTTGATTTTCGAAAATTCGCTAGACGGTGATGCTGTCATCTACACAGATGAGTCGGTCGTCCGACATGTGAGAAGCTCATGGGCCTTTACGGCTCTGGTCGGAGGGAGAATTGTGAAGGAGGACTCTGGTGCTTTCACTGAAACCACAAGTAGCCTGACTATGGAAGTCATGGCAGTAAGTAAAGCAATACCATGGCTCGAGACACAGACATTCACTAGGGCATATGTCTTTAGCAACTCAATGAACATGATCAAGAGGATAGAGGAGGGGTCGATCCGAAGAGAATGGTTGCTGCCTCTGGAGCGGTTTCGGCTGGCAAAGATTAGTTTCATTTTCGTGCCAGGGCATGCGGGAGTACAAGGACATGAGCGGGCTGACAAGCTCGCAGGTGAGGCTATGGTGAAGGGCGGACGCGCCATGGACCAGGCTGACATTCTGAATGCTCTACGAGAAGCAAGACTGTGAATCCACAACCATGGCCAGACTGCGAGAACAGCAAATTAAAAGAGGGGTGGCCAAACAAGAACACTACGCAGGAAGCCAAAGAAGATTGATAAACCAACACAGAACTGGTGTCGTGAGCCGATATAAGCTGCGGGATTTGGTGAGGAGGGGATCCGAGCACTTATGGACTGAATGGTTCGATGTGCAATGAGGATGATCTGTCGACTAATTAACTAACATGTGAAGGTGCTTTGACATCACAGAACCATGGCAGCAAACTGCTTTGGAACAAATGATTATTATTTAAGCTGGCCAGGCGTGCCGAGCTAGACCCAGATTTTGATAGACCAAACAGCACTCGCTAACTGATGTGGTCAGCATCATGCCAGCCACCCTTATCTCCCAAGATGTTCTTGGTACCTATTTTAGACCTGGAAGCCCAGATAAATGTTTGTAAATGTGAATCCACCCAGTTGTGGACTGAACCTTGGACCATGGGGTTGGTAGGCCAGTGTGTAGCCACTTTGCTAACGAGGCTCCATGATGTTAATGTGACAAAATACAAAACAATACAGGAGAGGCTCACCCACCCACCCCCACACACACGCATGCACATGCGGCACGCACGCACACGTGCGCATGCACACACACACACACACACACACGCACACTTTTAAAACTAAACACAAAAATCTGGCTGGCAACTCAAACTCAAAATAAAACAGCGATATTCATAGAAATGCTTGTCTTGTTCCAGATGTATTGGTGTTACTTTTCCTCTGGAGTATACTAGGCAGGCAGAGAGAGGGATTATGCTGCATGGGCAACACATAGCCTCTTCAATTCAGTCCAGGTTTTATGTTATGGAGAGGTGTAACTGAATTCATGGTCGCCGCTGTGGGTTGTAGTTATTATGCCTTTTTTGCAGCACAATGTAACAAACTATCGTGTCAAGAGGCAAGGTGCCAGTTCATAGAAGAACACATCATGTTATTGACTACTTTTTTTTCCCCTGCATATCCTTTACATGACATCGCTGTCAACACCAGCATTTTACCACTGTCATTGATTTCTTGGCAAGATTACGCTCAGTAGTTTGCCATTGCTTTCTAAGCAGCCAGCTAGCTCACTTATCCCGTAAGTTACCAATGTGGCGAGAACCACTTCCAATTCTCGTGGGCTGCATTACTCTACGTGGATAAACGGGATTGTGGAGAAAGTCATTTAATCCCTAGGCCAGAGAGACCAGCCATTGACTACATGTTCAATATTTGCAAAAAGCCCAAATTGTCTGCACAATGCCTATTTACTTGCTCCACGAAGCCTGAACTCCTGCTCCCTTTCGCTACTAACACTGTGTCATCAGTATTTCTAAGGTTGTTTATTATTCTTCCATTGGTGGTCAGTCCATGCAATTCTCATACTTGTTTCTGTGTTTGATTTGAACAGCCTTGGGAAGACTGTAACCCTGCCTTACTCTTTTCATGTCAATGGGTGATAAGTAACTATTTCCATATCTAATTATAGCTACATGCTCCCAGTATCATCATTATCATCATCATTCAGTGCCTTGCCAGCTGCCATGGGCAATCATGCGTCTCCACGAATTGCGATCTCCGGCGGCATGGATCAGTTTGTGTGTTGACTCCCTTCTGTGCTATGACACAAGACTGTCAAGAGCCTTTTCATGCTGTCTTCCTCTATCTCTCTGTTCACAAATCGTTCCGGCTGTCACATGTTCCAGTTTTTCTTCTTAGAATATGTTACTAATAAGTCTGACAACTTCCCCCTGTCTACATCTTGAGGGAATGCAATTCTTCTCCCTCTGCCCTTTATCCCCCATCGTGGTGTAGACCCTTGACCAGCTCACACCAAGACTTGCTACTGTCAGCGGCCCCTCCATGTCCTCCCTATATAATTTGTCTCTGTCTTTAATTCTCCTCTCTACGTATGTTTTAGGTCTCCCACTATTTCATTTCTCTTGTGGGTTCCAGAAAGGGAATATATTATTCTCAGGTTTTCTCACTGTATGTCCTATGCAGTGCTATAGTCTGTCCGGAAATTTATGCCGTCATTCAAGATCAATTATTTTGAAAACTATCTGTTGCATCGTTATGAAATTTTTCCAGCCGTCTTATATTTACCCCCACCCAAGGAATATGTCTTTGATAGGTCCCAAAACAACTTAAATCATTAAAAGCGGCATCATTCCTTTGATGTTTTGCTTAACAACTAGTGATTTCTTGTTAAAAATGTTATGTTTACGGTAATGAGGACCTGCAAATTCAGATGACAAACAAAGGCGTATCTGGATTCGTATGGGAGTGGGTGCAATCAAAGAAGTAGCTTACAGTCGACAGAATCGGCTGCATTGCACAGGGTTTTTATCCCATATGGCTCAGTTTCTTTCCGCAGCGCGGAAAGCGTCGCACAAAGCACGAACTCCGTAGCTCCAGCGACGACCCTCGGCAGTCTCCGAATAAAATGAATGATGCGGCCCGGACAGACAGACAGAAAGGTAGGTAGGTAGGCAGAAAGATAGGTGGGTGGATGGATGGCTGGCTGGCTGGCTGGCTGAGTGGGTGGATCGGTCGGTCGGTGGGTCGGTGGGTCGGTGGGTGGGTGGGTCGGTCGGCAGGCAGGCAGGCAGGCAGACAGACAGATAGATTAGATAGATAGATAGATAGATAGATAGATAGATGGATAGATAGATAGATAGATAGATAGATAGATAGATAGATAGATAGATAGATAGATAGATCGATATCGGTCGGTCGGTCGGTTAGTGGGTGGGTGGGCCGGCAGGCAGACAGACAGACAGACAGACAGATAGATTAGATAGATAGGACAGACAGATAGATTAGATAGATTGATATCGGTAGGTCGGTCGGTCTGTCGGTGGGTGGGTGGTCGGGCCGGCAGGCAGGCAGATAGATAGATAAATAGATAGATAGATAGATAGATAGATATCGGTAGGTCGGTCGGTCGGTTGGTGGGTGGGTGGGCCGGCAGGCAGGCAGTCAGGCAGACAGACAGATAGATAGATTAGATAGATAGATAAATAGATAGATAGATAGATAGATAGATAGATAGATGGATAGATAGATAGATAGATATCTGTCGGTCGGTCGGTAGGTATGTGGGTGGGTGGGCCGGCAGGCAGGCAGAGAGACAGACAGACATACAGACAGACATACAGACAGACAGACAGACAGACAGATAGATATATAGATAGATAGATTGATTGATAGATAGATAGATAGATAGATAGATAGATAGATAGATAGATAGATAGATAGATAGATAGATATCGGTACGTCGGTCGGTTGGTCGGTGGGTGGGTGGGCCGGCAGGCAGGCAGACAGACAGACAGACAGACAGACAGACAGATAGATAGATAGATATATTAGATAGATAGATAGATAGATAGATAGATAGATAGATAGATAGATAGATAGATAGATAGATAGATAGATAGATAGATAGATATCTGTCGGTCGGTCGGTCGGTCGGTATGTGGGTGGGTGCGCCGGCAGGCAGGCAGACAGACAGACATATAGATTAGATAGATTAGATAGATAGATAGATAGATAGATAGATAGATAGATAGATAGATAGATAGACAGATAGACAGATAGATAGATAGATAGATAGATAGATAGATATCTGTCGGTCGGTCGGTCGGTATGTGGGTGGGTGGGCCGGCAGGCAGACAGACAGACAGATAGATTAGATAGATTAGATAGATTAGATAGATAGATAGATAGATAGATAGATAGATAGATAGATAGATAGATAGATAGAGATAGATAGATAGATATCGGTACGTCGGTCGGTTGGTCGGTGGGTGGGTGGGCCGGCAGGCAGGCAGGCAGACAGGCAGACAGACAGACAGACAGATAGATATATTAGATAGATAGATAGATAGATAGATAGATAGATAGATATCTGTCGGTCGGTCGGTCGGTCGGTCGGTATGTGGGTGGGTGCGCCGGCAGGCAGGCAGACAGACATATAGATTAGATAGATTAGATAGATAGATAGATAGATAGATAGATAGATAGATAGATAGATAGATAGATAGATATCGGTACGTCGGTCGATCGGTCGGTGGGTGGGTGGGTGGGCCGGCAGGCAGACAGGCAGACAGACAGACAGATAGATAGATAGATAGATAGATAGATAGATAGATAGATAGATAGATAGATAGATAGATAGATAGATAGATATCGGTAGGTCGGTCGGTCTGTCGGTGGGTGGGTGGTCGGGCTGGCAGGCAGGCAGATAGATAGATAGATAGATAGATAGATAGATAGATAGATAGATAGAATAGATAGATAGATAGATAGATAGATAGATAGATAGATAGATAGATAGATAGATAGATAGATAGATAGATAGATAGATAGATATCGGTAGGTCGGTGGGTCGGTGGGTAGGTGGATGGGTCAGCCGACCGGCAGACATTCAGACAGACAGACATTCAGACAGACATTCAGACAGACAGACAGACAGACAGACAGACAGACAGACAGACAGACAGACAGACAGACAGACAGACAGACAGATAGATAGATTGATTGATTGATTGATTGATTTCCACCAGAAACCGGGCCTTGTCAGCTAGTTTATTTATATAATCACGTTTCATGAAAGAACCCACATTTGGAGACGCCTCTGAATCTTCGCGCTGTTTGTTTGAAAACGAAAGTCACGTGAAAATTTTGAATAATTTGGGTCGAATCTTGGGGAAGCTGTAAAACTGTTAAAATCATGGTCGTAATCTTTAAGTCATAATTAATATACCGTATATAAGCTAACTTTAAAATCTGCTGTAAAATCTCCAGAACAAAAATTGTTTTGTTGGGTGGACATAATGATAACGTTATATACTAAATCTCATCATTTTATCTCAGCCCGTTACTGAGATATTGAATTTTATATTGAGGCAACCAAAAAAAAACACACTATAGCGTCTTTTCTTCACCTCTTGTTTCACTATAATTAATTTATTCTCTCCATGAGCTCTACAATGGTGATTCTGTCATACTATTTTAGTCCCACTATTCTGTACAGGCACCAATTAATGAACGTGTATAGTTTATTAGTCATTCCTTGAGCTGTTCTCCGTGATTCTGGTCCATACTGTAGTGTGATTTACATTCTAAGTTTATACTAAGTTTAATTTCTTTTGACTTCTACAAATGTCTTAGTGCAATGAAGGCTCCTCTTGTCTGTAGTATTCTTATTGTAATATCTCTATGCATTCCTGCATTTTGGTCTACATTCTGTAATTAAATCTTGAAATGCTATTTTGCAAAATAGTCTAGTATCTTTTCTCTTCGACATCCTATTCTTTTGTGATAATATGTTGCAGAAGAAAACAGTAACAATCATGATATCAAAGAAAATGGGGAAACTAAAATGTGACATAGAAACAGAAGGGGAAATTCTCAACCAAGTGGATAATTTTAAATACCTAGGGGCACTTATAACATCAGATGGAAGATGTACAACAGAGATTAAGAGCAGAATATGGCAGACAAAAGCCGCATTTCAGAAAATGAAGAGTATCTTATGCAATAAGTCGCTGCTATCAATGAATGTAAGAGAGTGCTAAAATGCTATATAGAACCAGTTTTACTGTATGGCAGTGAATCTTAGAATGTAAATGAACAAATTAGGAAGAACTTAGAAGCAACAGAGATGTGGTTTTTAAGACGAATGTTGCGAATTCCTTGGACTGCCAGAGTAACTAATAACGATTGCCTGAAAGAGGCTAATGAAACTAGAACACTATATACAACAATAAGAAAGAGACAAACAGCTTTCTTTGGTCATGTGATGAGAAGAGAGGTATTGGAGAACATCGTGACAACTGGAAAGATCGAGGGGAAGAGAGACAGAGGCAGACCAAGAGAAATGATGCTGGATGGATTGAGACGGTGGCATGGAGGAGTATCATCAACAGAGTTGATCCAGAACACCAAAGACTGAGATCTGTGGAGAGCCATGAACACCTATACCAGCCGGCAGGGCACTTGATGATGATGATGTTGCAGATTTTCTCTTCTCATCTCACTAGAGAATTGTGTATGACAGATACGGGATTGTTGCATTACAGACGTACAGTGTGATGCTAACCAATGCTACACTTACGTGTTTCACTATCACCTCATTTTTCTACATCAAACTATGAACTGTGTTAATAAAAATGATGACCACAATTCTGATGTCTTGTGTTAAGTTTCCAAAGTGTATTGGTATCTCTTAAAACATATACAGTACTCTTTTGGGTTTCTATGGCTGTGAAGATACTTCTATAAAAACCACATATTTATGGCTTCAATAATGGTTCTTCTTTCTTGACTAACTGCCCATGATACACAGTCATTTGTCAACACTGACACCATTAACACACTGTCCAGACTTCTTCTTATACACTTTCAAGAGGTGACAAAAAGATGCTAGCACTGGATAGAATATACCTTGAGAAAACCTGAGAATAGTATAACTAAAAAGGCATTTGTCTGGAATTCAGAGAACAAAAGAAATAAGGAGCTAAAACAAAACAGATGAAGAGGAGAATTAGAGACAGAAAAGAATAATACGGGGAAGATATGGATGGAGCAGTATGGGATACGTAAGGATAGGGCAGCTTGGAGTGAGTTGCTTGAAGGACTATGCTCCATACTGGGATAAAGAGGGAAAGAAGAAGCAGAATAATAATATACATCTGCTGCCTTTTGTGTAATTTATTTCATAAAATAGTGATTTCTCTCTCTCTCTCTCTGTCTGTGAGGGTGGGGGGGATGAATGTGTGTGAGGGTGTGTGGATGTGTGTGTGCGTGCATGAAATGCATGTAAATATTATATATATATATATATATATATATATATATATATATATATATATATATATATATATATATATATTGAAAATGTTTTTATTTTTTATGTGTGAAGATCTATTTATTTTCCTTGTGTGAAGATCTATTTATTTTCCCTGTGTGCAGTTCCGTTTGTATTCCCCATGTAAAGATGTTCTCATTCCCCATGTAAAGATGCTCTTATTTCCCATGTAAAGATGCTTTTATTTCCCATGTAAAGATGTTTCTATTTCCTTGTGTAAAGATCTGTTTTTATTTCCCTATTTCAGTATTTGAAGATTTGTTGTATTTCCCCATGTAAACATCAATCTGCTGCCTTCAGATATATTACCACACAATTCCCCATACACCACATACTGGTATTGAACTACTGTCCTGCAAACACCAACACTTTACAGCCAGCATGGTCTGTACCTGGTGTGACTGACAGTGGGACACACCACCCAATCTCTCATCCTTTATACAGAGCCATTAAATCAGCTGTTGACCTTATGGCACCAAACAATTTCTTGCAATAGCAAATAATGCCTGAAATTCCAAGGCAGCTAGGTAAAGTTTTATTCTTCCAGTTTCTTCATTATTTCTTTCACTGACTTAGACTTAAATTTGTCTGTCAGATAATTAAATGAGCATTATTTAAGCAAACTTAGCAGCCCGCTACTTTCCTCTCCTCATTATCATAAACAGCACTGGCAGACGACAGCAACTCCTCGCCGACGTCCTGCTGCCATTTAGTGTCCTAGCGATAATAACCGGGATAATATAACAGAGAAACTAACAAAAGCGCCGGGCAAGCTTCAGGAAAGATCCATTTCGTAAGAAAGTCCCAAAAGCAGGGAAACTAACATAGACAGAGCAGGCTAAAATGTTAATTTGCACAAAAATATGCTTACCTTCCGTCCGAGAGCCGCACAGCTCGATAACAATATGCAGTTTTCCATTGGGTTCCAAATCAACCTACAGAACAGACACGGCAAACAATTAGTAGCCATAGCAAGAAACAGACAAAACAAAGATAGAATGCTGATTCTATAGACGAGACTACGATATAAATGAAAATGATAATTTGTAATAGCGTGAATTTGGAAAATGTCCGGATGAAGATGAAGCGTTCCGATTACCCAGCTGGGGAAAATGGCTACCGCGATCAAGCTAGCAATATCAGCGATTTATAAAAGGTCTGGAGCGAATACTCAAGTTTAATTATGAATGTTCAACTTACCCAAAAGTCAGATTTTTCTTTAACATCATCGAAAGGAATCGTACAGTTTGCTACAAATTCGTCAGGAGGGATAGCAGCGTCGTGAAACACGGTCAAATTCAAGTACTGTCCGTTGTGAACTTCTGAAGTGAAATCCTCGTTCCATACCCATTGCGGCTTGGTGCTTTTGGGTTTGGTTGTCGTCTTAGCCACGTAAAGCTCATCTACATCTATATTCACATACGGCTCTATCATCTGCGAGGCCTTATCTTTCCCAGACCCCAACTGCATTCGTAAAGAGAAGTCAGTCGGCCTTAGGTCCACCGCCTCGCAGATCTTAATTTTCGCCGAACCGTTAAAGAAGACCATGTTCGCCCTCTTCTGCATGTACACTACAAAACTGGCCTTTGCAGAAGACCGGGGAATGAATTAACCAAATCCGGCCTTGCGAAGAGGCATTTAAAAGCGTGAAGATGAGAATTTAATCCACATTAAAATGAGACTACAACAGCAAAAATATGGTCACGGAAGTTGTAATACAAATTTCAGAAAGCCATCGCAAATGCAGATAGGCTTGCGCATGCGCCGTGAGTGGTGGTTCTTCCGTGGAACGGCGCGGATCACTGGGCTCTCCTGACGGCCGGGCCTGGCGATGCCATCACGCGCCTGGCTTTTTCTGTTGACGTTATTGATTTACCCACATGGATTTGACACGAAAGACAGTTTATCTCTTTCCTTCTGTATGTAAATTGTCCTTCTGTTGTAGTTGCGCGTTTTTTTTTTTTTTTTTGGAAGTACGCGTGTTAGGCGCCTGTATTGCAACGTGCTGATAATAATGCCTCAATATCTATGGTAGGAAATGACATTGATGGTACTGCAGTATTGAAGGTGATAGACGCTTTATTAGTTTCACTGCTATCTTACTAATGCCTGACATAATCATAGAAACACAGACGTAAAATCACTTCGTGTGTGATTAGATGTATAAGAAACGCAGCTGGGGGAAAAAAGACGAGATAGAGAGACAAATGAGAAACTAAGAATAAATGTAGGGATAACACGCATTACTGATTATATACAATGATGTATATTATATACTGATTAAATTATATACTGATGATGTGCAATGAGGATGATCTGTCGACTAACTAACTAACTAACTGATTATATAGAACACCAAAACATTTAGTGCTTCGGATATGTAGTTAGAATGTAACACGATCAACCAGCGGTTAGAGCGCTCTCCGTGAGAACATAGGGATACAAGGCGAGATGACGACCCAGAAAGAGTTGACTTGATGGAGTGAACGAAACATTAAAGAAATCAAATATGACGTTAATAGTTGAGTTGAATTGAGCTAAGAACCGACATCACTGCACTCGGGACATTCTCATATGCGCTCCGTCCCCTCGTTCAACAGCCAGCGAAGAGCCACACTATTAATCATTCCCACCGCTAGTTGATTGAAAGTTCTCCTGGTCTCAGTCTGTTCCCCCACCTTCTCCACCTGGCCCCACAGGCGTATGACTACCTCTCCCTTGTCGATAGGTAATCTGCCACCAAGAGGTGCATTCCCGCCAGCCTATCAGCCTGTTCATTCCCCCACACTCCCGCATGGCCATGGCAAAAACTCCATACAATTATCACAATCTGTGACTCCTGAAGCGAGGAGAGCCATTCCACACGAAACATTCCTTTCTCCACCGTACTAAGCATACTCTTTGAGTCCGTGATGAATACAATATGTGTTTCAGTGGTCTTCTCTAACCAACGGAATGCCGTTGTTACTGCTTTCATCTCCATTCTCATGCTGGAGGTCGTGGTCTCGTATGCCAGACTCCTTTTTTAAGAATCTTCCATTAGCCTTCGCAATGAAACTCCAACCACTCGTTTGTTTCTCACCACTGACCCATCAGTATAGATCACTATGTCACCTTGATGTGTGTTACTCTGGATCAGTTGTTGCACCTAAACCTCTGTACAGCCTGCTGCCCATTCTCTGCACTCACGGCCCGGTGTTACTATTACATTGTGTCAGACCGACATGTCTTCAGGTACTTTAACCAGTGGCGTCACTGGGGTTGGTGTCACCCAGTGCGGTAAACTCTTGGTGTCACCCCTCTAGACTTTCACCATGGTCTTCTTCCGAGTGTTCCTGTACCATATATAATCGCCTATAGTAATGTTTGTAAAATAAGTCAAAAAGTTAATAAGGACATAAGAAAGAAAACAAATTGAACAATATAACTTCAATACTTCAGGTAAAACATAAATAAAGAACTTCGACAAACTCGGACAAAGTTAAATTTTTGTTATTGTGCTATGTCTGCTTTGTCAAATTTGCAATTT
>OY992881.1:17471720-17876720 GCA_963921405.1 Cepaea hortensis
ACATTTTAGTCCTCAAGTCAAGGACGAGAAGTCAACATTTTAGTCCCCAAGTCAAGGACGAGAAGTCAACATTTAGTCCTCAAGTCAAGGACGAGAAGTCAACATTTTAGTCCTCAAATCAAGGACGAGAAGTCAACATTTTAGTCCTCAAGTCAAGGACAATCAAGGACGAGAAGTCAACATTTTAGTCCCCAAGTCAAGGACGAGAAGTCAACATTTTAGTCCCCAAGTCAAGGACGAGAAGTCAACATTTTAGTCCCCAAGTCAAGGACGACGAGTCAACATTTTAGTCCCCAAGTCAAGGACGACAAGTCAACATTTTAGTCCCCAAGTCAAGGACGAGAAGTCAACATTTTAGTCCTTAAGTCAAGGACAATCAAGGATGAGAAGTCAACATTTTAGTCCTCAAGTCAAGGACGAAAAGTCAACATTTTAGTCCCCAAGTCAAGGACGAGAAGTCAACATTTTAGTCCTCAAGTCAAGGACGAGAAGTCAACATTTTAGTCCCCAAGTCAAGGACGAGAAGTCAACATTTTAGTCCTCAAGTCAAGGACGAGAAGTCAACATTTTAGTCCTCAAATCAAGGACGAGAAGTCAACATTTTAGTCCTCAAGTCAAGGAAAATCAAGGACGAGAAGTCAACATTTTAGTCCTCAAGTCAAGGACGAGAAGTCACCATTTTAGTCCTCAAGTCAAGGACGATCAAGGACGAGAAGTCAACATTGTAGTCCCCAAGTTAAGGACGACAAGTCAACATTTTAGTCCCCAAGTCAAAGACGTCAAGTCAACATTTTAGTCCCCAAGTCAAGGACGACAAGTCAACATTTTAGTCCCCAAGTCAAGGACGAGAAGTCAACATTTTAGTCCTCAAGTCAAGGACGACAAGTCAACATTTTAGTCCTCAAGTCAAGGGCGAGAAGTCAACATTTTAGTCCCCAAGTCAAGGACGAGAAGTCAGCATTTTAGTCCTCAAGTCAAGAACAATCAAGGACGAGAAGTCAACATTTTAGTCCTCAAGTCAAGGACGAGAAGTCAACATTTTAGTCCCCAAGTCAAGGACGAGAAGTCAACATTATAGTCCTCAAGTCAAGGACAATCAAGGACGAGAAGTCAACATTTTAGTCCTCAAGTCAAGGGCGAGAAGTCAACATTTAAGTCCCCAAGTCAAGGACGAGAAGTCAACATTTTAGTCCTCAAGTCAAGGACGAGAAGTCAACATTTTAGTCCCCAAGTCAAGGACGAGAAGTCAACATTTTAGTCCTCAAGTCAAGGACAATCAAGGACAAGAAGTCAACATTTTAGTCCTCTAGTCAAGGACGAGAAGTCAACATTTTAGTCTTCAAGTCAAGGACAGTCAAGGACAGTCAAGGACGAGAAGTCAACACTTTAGTCCTAAGTCAAGGGCGAGAAGTCAACATTGTAGTCCCCATGTTAAGGACGAGAAGTCAACATTTTAGTCCTCAAGTCAAGGACAATCAAGGACGAGAAGTCAACATTTGTTTTCTTAATAGTTTTTATGTGTCTGTATGGTTTTTGGAGACAGGTAGTTGTGTGGTACAATCGCAAATAGAGGTAGTGTTTCTCTAATTATGGACCTGTTTCTACAGTGAGTTGAATTTATCTTTATAGTTGTAAGATCTTTTTATTATACTGTAAAACAAATGTTTTTTAATACATAAAAAAGTATCTTTAATTTCTTTTTCTTTTCTCCTCAGATTTAAAGTTCACAATTAATAATGTAATGTAGCTGTCTTGAAGAGAGAAGAAAGCTTGAATGCCAAGACAGATCAGTTGCAAACATAGGTAGTGTTTCTCTAATTATGGACATGTTTCTACGGTGAGTTGAATTTATGTTTATAATGTTAAGATCAATTTATTATAATGTAAAACATTTTAAAAATAAATAAACAGTATCTTTAATTTCTTTTTCTTTTCTCCTCAGATTTAAAGTTCACAATTAATAATGTATAAATTCTTCATGTTATTTTACAGAATTTTTTTTTTTAAAGATTTAGTAATCTTTTTTTTTCTCTTTTCAGGTTCTGGTCAGAATCATCTGATTGCAAATGATGATAAGCTGATGCTCTCTTGCTCAAGTATCTGATGTGATCGTTGATTCCGTGTCTATGTAGGTAATGTAGCTGCCGTGAAGACAGAAGAGATATTGAATGCCAAGACAGGTCAGTCGCCAACAGAGGTAGTATGTCTCTAATTATGGACATGTTTCTACGGTGAGTTGAGTTTATCTTTACAGTTGTAAGATCTTTTTATTATACTGTAAAACAAATGGTTTTTAATACAATATTTTTTTTTCATTTCTCCTCAGATGTAAAGCTCGGTTAGTTAGTTAGTTAGTTAGTTAGTTAGTTAGTTAGTTAGTTAGTTAGTTAGTTAGTTAGTTAGTTAGTTAGTCGACAGATCATTGCACATTGAACAATTCAGTCCATAAATGCTCGGTTTATTCTTCTTCTTTGGCTTTCTGCATAGTGTTCTTGTTTGCCAAACGTCTTTTACATTGCTGCTCACGCATCCTGACCATGGTTGTAGATTCAGTCATTACTTGTCTCTGTCTCGAACAACGTTATTGCTTTACCTTCTGCCAGGACATTCATAGTTAGGTTACTTGTGTGCACTTCCTGTATAGTTGGATGGAAACTGAAAAGGACGTACAGAAATCTGAAATACACAAATAATAATAATGTATAACTTCTTCATGTTATTTTACAGCATTTTATTAATCTTTTTTTTTTCACTTTCTTTTCAGGTTCTTGTCAGGATCGTCATTTTCATTCAACTGATGTCAACTATTGTTGATTCCAGAAACTCTACCACATTATGCATATGTGTTATATATATATATATATATATATATATATATATATATATATATATATATATATATATATATATATATATATATATATATATATATATATATATATAAGTTATATAGTATTAATAAAGATTATTAACGAAAACTTTTTTAGTTTAGTACATTTTCATCTGTTGACACTTATGGCATAAGTTATGCAAATTTAGTAATTTTATTTTAAACGAACCTGATAACACATAGTATCAAAACACCAAAATGACCATTAGGTCCGTAACATAATTGCGCATAATAACATAATAACTTGTAATTTTTTAAAGCTAAAATTAAGAAGATGCAGGCTAATTTCTGAATTAGTAATTAATTAGCGGCCATTTTTACTTCCTAATTAGGTCACCAGACATCATATCAAAAAATAAATAACATGACCAGTTAGGCCTTGCAACCCCGATCGCAGTGATCTATAGACTATAGTTGCTAAGATGTTCGTTTAAAAACAAAACAGATAGTCTCAAAAAATGCAAAATTTTGATAATCTGGGCTCTCACTTTGACCAGGACGCATAAAAATCCACTCAGTGAGCACTCTTTTGTGAAAATTTTAGTCCAAAGGTCACGACACTCAAATTTAAATAACTCCGCTTAGAATCGAGAAACACACATCATTGAGATACCGTTAGGTTTGGTTTTTCAAGGCCTATCTATTTGTGGTGATCTCATTAGTAAATGATCAATTTGAAAATCATGATCAGAAACCCTATCAGATATATTTATACATGTTCTGACGTCCACTGTGTCATATATTTATACATGCTCTGACGTCCACTGTGTCATATATTTATACATGTTCTGACGTCCACTGTGTCATATATTTATACATGTTCTGACTGTTGCGTAGCGCTAGCTGATTGATAGAATTCACTTTCAAAGTAGCGACAATAAGACTTTCAGAAATAGAAAGACTATAGGGGAGACTGGGGAGAAATGGACCAGCAATTTTGTAGTTTTCAATTTTTGCTCATCACCGGAACAGATTTTATCGAAACATAACAAAACCATGACTAAAATGTTGTACATTCATTTATTTTAAAAGGGGAAAACATTTAGCAATCTATTTCTATATGTTTCTTTACAAAATGCATTTCAAAAATGTATATGAACATGGGGAGAAATTGACCACCATTGGGGTGAAATGGACCATCACGTGGGGAGCAATGGACCATAGTGGGGAGAAATGGACCTTTTTTAAAAAGAAGCAGCAACAACTCATCCATATTGCTATAACAAATAAATAATCATTAAAAGGATATTTGCAGTTTTTTTTTTATTATTTTAAGCGACAGTAAAAAAGTTTAATATGATATATTAATCTAATATAAAGTTTTATCGAACATTTATGCCTGCAAGACTTTCTTTGAAGACATAGCAATCTTTGGTCCTAGAAGTGGTTCCAGTGATTGTAGATCTAGTAAGCTGTGCTTTAATACATGTAATTGAGACACTGGCGACATCTTCTACCTTAGGCTTAACAAATTTACCAGCAACCTTCTCACTCTTGCGCAAGAACTCTACCTCAACATCACCATCATCATCAATGTCTCCCCTTACAATTCCTACATAGTAAACACAAGTCTTCTTTGTTCCATATTCACATAGCACACACTGGCCTTCAAAAACCTCACGCACACCAGTCAAGCTAACCGTACACTCCTCATTTTCACCAAATGAAACATCAGAATCTGTGTCATCACAAAACGAAATGTCAGTTTCTGGATCTGAATCAACATCAAGTTCTTTCAGCAGATGCCTTTTTGGGTGGAACTTTTGCTGCCTTTTCTTTCATCACCGCTATTTCCCTAATTCGATCCATTTCTGGCGTTGAAGTAGCCAGCATAGTTTTTCCTCTTTTCCTCATATTATTTGAATCTTTTCGCGGACCAGCTTTTGGTAGTCCTCTGAAAACATGAGGCGAAGTAAAGGAAGAAGTAGCTTTATGTTGAAGACTCCCTGATATTTCCTGCAAGTCATCTACAAGGTTCTCAACATTACACTCTTTCTAATTTTCATGAAATTCTTGTGCAGTTTGATCTGTGCTGGTACCACAATGTGGAGATGCTGATCCTGTCTGTTCATTGCTTTCTAAAGTGGCATTTTCACTGTCCTTGCTGATGGGCCTGTTCGTTATTTCTGAAGGCATAAAATCATCTTCTGTAAAAACATCTTCGTTAAAGGGCCAAATACCTGACACTGCAAAGCCTGATTGAATGTTAATGGGAGTTGCCGCTTTAAGAAAAGCGTGGCCTCCTAGATTTGCAACTTGATAGATTGTCAGTGGTGTTTCAACATTTTTCATCATCCATGAATCACACGCATTGTTGTAGACCGACTTCATGGGTCCAAAAACTGAACGGTCCAAGGGCTGAGTTTTAGATGAGGTGTGTGGTGGCAACGTGATCACATGAATGTTGTTTTTCTTGCACAGTTCAAGTGATTCAAATGAAATGTGGGAATCGTGATTGTCCAAGATCAAAATCAAAGGGAAGTCTTTGGAAGGTCTTGAATGCTTAATGAAGTGATTTATAACTTTGACGAAATTATCACGGGTCATCCAACCTGATTCATTCACAAGGCCAAGGGAACCTTCAGGTGCTCCAGCAAGTATAAAATTCTTAAATATTTTTCTGGGAATCACAAAAACTGGAGGGATAATGTGACCCGCAGCTGACACAATGCAACAGATTGTGACCAGTTCTCCTCTTTCTCTGGATGTCACCTGGCCTATTTGCTTCACTCCTCGTGGGGCAATTACTTTTGGCACTTTCTGTACAGTGGTCAGACCTGACTCATCCAAATTGTAGATTTGAGCTCCACTCACATTTAGTTTTGTAATGGTTTCCTTCACAACGTTGAAGAAGGTGCAAATATTATGTTTGTTGAAAGCTGTAACTCTAGCCAGAGATGTTGCCTCAGGTTGCCTTATGGTCAGCTCGGGATTCCGTCGTAAAATCCACAAAGCCAGTCATTCCCTGCCATCATTTGCTCATCCCAGGTTAAAGGATGTGCAATGTTATTGACTTTCGCCATCTCGTACGCCAAAATACGAACGTTTTTAGTTGTGAGTCCATGGAACATTCTTGCACAATCTTTCAAGTAACTAGCAAAATCAGCTTCTTACTTAGCTGTGAAAACAAGGCTATGCCTATAATTTGGTACGAGTCTAGTAGGCAGACCATTTCCTTCTCTGTCTTTTGTAAGATTGTTATTGAGGGTAGAGCGAGCAATGCCGTACTCCCTTGCAGCTTTCCTCACTTTCATTCCATTTTTCACAGCATTAACAGCTTCTGTCATACGTTCCTCCGTAACGAGACCCTTGTTGGTGTTTCTGATGTACAATCTTGGCATCTGAAACAAAAGAGTGACAGAATTATATAACATTTAGAATGGTAGGCCTATCATTTGCAAAGAAATACTGATCATAGCACGAATGGCGTGCATCTTTAATAAATCACTGAAATCAAATTTTTTAACAGTTTTATTGGTCTAGATTTAGACCCCAGTATTAAAAAGAATCAATAATGCTGATATTCGAATGCAATCTTCAACACTTTTAATAACAACAGACTGTCTTGTCAATTTCTTCTATGGGGAGAAATTAACCATGGGGAGAAATGAACCGGTCCATTTCTCCCCCATCAATGTATTAAACTATTCAGCCATAAAGTCTCTTAAATCTAATATTATATGCTATATTTTTTATATGAACTCTTAAATAACAAGTAAATAAAGATATTAACGTAATTACCTTGTCCTGATTCCTGACTATGCGTCTGCTTTACGATGGTGTCTGGAACTGGAAAAAGAAACTTTAGTGCAGAAAATTTTTCAAACTTTGCGTGGGAACGACCTGTACGGGAAGTCGATGGCAAATGAAAAATTCGGACTATGTTTGATGTGGAAAACAAACTTATTATGGTTTCACTTTCATTGCATCACAGCCAGGGGCCAGAGAGGGGGTGGTCCATTTCTCCCCTATGTCCATTTCTCCCCAGTCTCCCCTACTGCCTAAGACAAGATCAAAGGCTTGTGAATCTGGACCGAATGGAATTGTCGACCCAGGAAATGATCAGGTATTCTAACAGTGTCCAGGCTAAGGAATGTAAGGTTGACAGCAATACTTTAATATAGATTGCAGACCTATTTATCCTGCTACATGCACCTGAGAAGAAAAATAAAAGCCCCACAAGTCTTGCACTGTCTCACCACAAGGAGATAGACAAGACTATACAGATAACTATAGTACAATCTTTCGCTCAGTCACTCAATAGCTATGTCTAAATTGATGACAGAGTCATTTGTTAGAAAGTTCACAACTACACACACGTATTTTAATTTATAAAATCTTGATTTTTTTTTTCTATTTGATTCTAGAACACTACTATATTTATTAGTTTATTGAGCCAACATGCTCAGTGTAATCACTGTAAGATATTAGTGATGCGAGGGTCCGATGTTGGTCTCCTGGCATAGGAAGTGGGTTGCCAGGTACTCAGCTGCTGCGCTCCTCGTCCCAAGATCGTCTGTACTAGCCGCTTCTTCGCTTCTCGAGGTGCTGGTCCACTACGATTTGTCTTGAGGATAGCACTGTGACTGTCAAAGATCTACACAGGAGCTTAGAGAGTTAAGACGGAGCTATACAGAGAACACCAGACAGGAGAGACACGGGCACTATATTTAGCTTGACAGCCGGACACATTCGTGTCAACTAAGAGGTCGTTGAGTGCTTATGAGCGAGGGTTTCCCAAGAGTATAGGAAACTCACCTCTCGACGAGTAACTGGAGAATACCAGTTACTTTAGTTAACTGACCAAGCGTGCTGGGACTCTACGCACGCAAACTCGCCAGCGCACGGAGGACTGAATGTCCGTGGTTCAAGGCGCAACTAGAAGCGTGCCTCAGACTGGGACAAGGACAGATAGACAGCAGACGTGTTCGCTAGGAACCTTATATAGTTTATCGCCAATAGTGTTAGCTAGGCTTTAGATTCCAATTAGTTAATAGTATCATTATTTTCACCTCTTCAATGCATCTGTGAAACATACCATGTTGTTGATTATCCATGAAGTATTCCGCTCGCAGAGCTTGTATGTAATCAGCTCTAAATAAAAATGTATCCTTTTGCAAACCACACGAGTTATTGATTCGTGTCGTGCAAAAGTAGGGAGTCCTGAATTACCTGTCAGTAGGTTGCTGACAGGCAGGACCCATTTGGTGTCAGAAGTTTCTGAACCAACGTCTAGAGACTCTAAAATTATTTTGTGGTGTTAAAATTACCCAAACGTGAATTATTTATTATATAATGTTTGAAATAGATTGTTTTCCGAGAGTGAACACCAAAATACTTTAAAAAGTACCATTTGTGGAGCTTGAGCCACAATTAAAAGAAAATAATTTAGAAATTGTGTAATTCTGTGAAAAGTGATAGCAAATGTTGATGAATTTGGTTAAAGGAATATATGTACAGATATGTTGCAAAGTTACCAAGCACACCATCGTGTACATTTCATTTTGTGTGATACAGCCATCAATGTCAACATTCATCACATTTAAGAGTATATTAGCTACTAAACGGAATCAATAAAGCGTAGTATACCAACCAGAAGGAAATTGAAGACAAGACGACAGTGACACCCATATGACGAATCATCTTACTAATCATGACAATCATTGATACTATCATACCATTCATTCATTAACATCATTATCATTATCCAAATCACATGTGTTATTGATCAGCCGCATGAAAGATGAACATGTATTTGTAGTATATACATGTTTTCTAAAGTATTGATGCTCTACTAAACAGAAGTGTCAGTTCTCCAATCAAGTCAATCATTTTGTGTACGGAAGTCAGCGGTGGAACATCCCAAGTGCCAAGTTTTTCCAACCGATTAGATGAGTATATTTTCGAATAATTTTGATACTGACCATTTTAACGATGCATCTTTATTTTCAGTAACAATGTAAATAACTAACATATAATTGTACAACTATTGTGTGAAATTGAAATATTATTATTGTGAAATAACATAGAATCACAAAATGGCATCGTTAAATGACTGCATCCAGGCAGACAAGGCACTAGGCCATACTGGACAAGAATTAGAGAAATGGGTTGATCAAAGATATAAAGAAGAAATTGCACAAGCAGAAAGAAAAGCTGCTATAGATAGAGATGAAAGAGCATTAGAAAGACAACATCAAAAAGGGATGAAAGAAGCAGAAGAAGTCACGAAACAAAAACAGTTAGAATTAGATCATGCCATGAAACAGAAGCAGATTGAGGTAGAGTCACAGACAAAGTTAAAGATGAAAGAGTTAGAGATAGAGTCAAACATTCAAATAGCCTCTAGTAAACAAAAGAGCCAGGAGGAGCAAAATAAATTTTCCAAATATAAAGGCCTTATCAAGCCATACAGCGTAGGCGATTCCATATCTGCATGGACTGAGAATATAGAGTTTCAACTTAAGACTCAGAAAATACCTTTGGCAGATTGGGCAATGATCTACATGAGAAATCTCAGTAGTGAGCCACTAAAAGTGATAGAATCAATACCTACAGAACTAAGGAGTGACTATCAATACATCCACGATAGAATCATGCAACACTTCTTACTTGACGCTCCGGGGTATCAGATTCAATATTCACAATTAAAACCCAAACCTACTGAAACCTTCCTAGATTACGTCTCTAACGTGCAAAGTACATTTAATAAATGGCTTAAGGCGGCAAAAGTGGGGGAAAACTTCGATAAACTGCAAGATCTAATGGTAATGGACAAGGTAATATCCACGGTCCCTACCCCGTTTGCAAAGTTCCTCCAACAGGCAGACATAGAATCCATTCAAGAGCTAGAAAAACGTGGGTCTGCTTACTTTTCTGCAAATCGTGATATCTTTAAAACCACCATCCATGAGACTGAGATCACTGCCTTTGTAAAAGACGAACCTAATAGATCGTATAGGCAAAAAGAGTATCGTAGGAAAGACCAGCCCCATCAAAAGCCTCCACGATGTGGATATTGCAATTTACATCATCCCAGTTATTCTATGTGCGATAAGAACCCAGCATACCCATCTCATTTAGAAACAGTCATAAAGAAGCAAGAGAATAGAAGAAACTCGTTCAAACGTGCTATTAAATGTTATTTTTGTTCGAGCTATGGACACTATTCTGCAAAGTGTCTGGGCAGGCAAAGGATGAAGGCAAACAATGCTATGCTCATCGATACGTCATCTGACGATGATAGTGTGATAGACTCTGAACTGGAGAATGTGCTACCAGAGAACGTGTGTGAAAGTGTGGCAGTAGTTACTGATATACTTGATTTCAATAAATGTGATACATGTAACAGGTTTCATGCGGATGGGAAATAAAAATGTGGTCACGTTATTCCATATTCCATCGAAGATACTAGCGCAGCTAATGCCTCCAGAGGTAAATTGAAGTTCTACGATGCACTGGTAAATAACCAACCATGCCATTGTTTACTGGACAGCGGCAGCACTTTACTTGGCCTGAGAAAAGAACTGGTGAGACCAGAAGATTACACGGGTGAATTTGTCAAATGCCGTACTTTCTCCGGAACAATAGAGAAATACCCACTGGCAAAAGCGCATATAAATACCCCTTTCCTTACCGGCACATTTACGTGCGCAATCCTGCAAGACCCTTGCATGGATCTTATTTTAGGATGTTTAGACTCATTAAAGAAATGTACAAACGATGATATATTAGCCTGGAAGGAAACGAACCTGGCTAACGCTGTAACAAGGTCAGAAACGCAAACACACTACACTGACCTGCAAAACGAGATGTTACAGCTGTTAACACCTTGCGGTGCTACTAACAATAATACTCGACAAGAATTTATCGAGGTACAACGCACCGATCAAACTATCGCACCTTATTTTAAATTGTTAGGTGAGCGAGCGAAAGTGACCAAAAATGCATCTTGGTATTTTAGAATACACAACGGAATTCTCATGCGTTACTACACAAATAATAACCATGAAATTCAGCAAACGGTGTTACCTGTAACATACCGACAAACCGTGCTGAAAATCGCACATGAGTCACCGTTTGCTGGACATTTGGCCTATGTCAAGACCAGAGCCAGAATTTTGTCACACTTCTACTGGCCTAAATTCTATTCGGATATAAAATTTTTCTGTCGTTCATGTACTATTTGTCAACATCTTGTAAGAAAGGGTAAGCATGTGATGACCGAAGTTCAACGGTCATTGTTGGCATCAAGACCATTTGAGTGTGTAGCGGTCGATATTGTTGGACCCCTGAATCAGGTGTCGAACAAGGGAAACCGTTTCATACTGACGCTCGTGGATACATGTACCAGGTGGATCGAAGCAATTCCACTAAAATACATCACCTCCAAAGATGTGGCAAATGTATTTTTGCACTTATTTTGTTGCTTTGGTTTTCCGCGAACGATTTTATCGGATCGGGGAACCCAGTTTATTTCGGCTGCTATGCAAGCCTTAACAAAATTGTTAGGAATACAGCAGCATTTCTGTACACCGTACCACCCAATGCGTAACGGCATCATAGAAAAAATTAACGGGGATCTGAAACACATGCTGGCAAAAATAACAGCCGAAAACCCAGCTGAATGGGACACGCTATTACCAGCTGTGCTTTTTGCCCATCGAGAAATTCCGCACTCAAGTACGGGTTTCTCACCTTTCGAACTAGTGTATGGGGCGAACCCTCGTGGACCCCTATCAATATACCATCAGCTCATTACTAGCTTACCAGAAAATCCAACATCAGTAACACCATATGAGATGGTAACAGACACACGCGATAGAATCATGAAAGCGTGTGAAATAGCCAAAGCATCTTTGGAGAGGAAAGGACAAATGTACCGCGAGTATGCAAATAAGGGTGCTAAAACAATACACCTAGAACCGAATCAGAAAGTTCTACTTTTGCTACCAGATAAACGTAATTTGTTGCTAACATCTTGGCAAGGGCCATTCAACGTCGAACGTAAAATATCAGATATCGACTATGAAATATCGATAAAGGGAAAATTAAAGATATTTCATATCACTCCTTTCCTCTGGAGTGAACTAGGCAGGCCGAGAGAGGGATCATGCTGCATGGGCAACACATGATCTCTATATTTTAGCCCAGGCTTTGTGCTATGGAGAGGCAATAACTCCATCCCTGGTCTTAACTGGTCTCGGAATCAAAGCGAGAGGCAACTGTTACGGGTTATAAGTCCTTGTCAGTTGGCGTAGACATGGGGCGCCACGCGTTGCCTCTGACGGTGGGAGACACCTATAGGTGTCACTGATCAGCTACCGCCCGCCTCAAGCTGGGCAGCCCCCAGCCAATTGGGTGCTGATCCACCACAGCCTGCCTGCTTCAATGGGTGCTTGGGGCTAGGACAAAATCTGAATCGCAGGCTGTAAAACCAATGCACCAGGTACAAACAAAAATATAAATAGAAACCTCAAGCTACGGCTTGCAACCTGGAACGTGAGAACCATGTGTCCAGGATTTTCCACTGACTTGACCAATATTGACGATGTGAGAAAAACGGCTGTGATTGATGCCGAACTCAATCGTCTTAACATTGATATTGCTGGCCTGCAGGAGACTCGCCTCGCTGAGGAAGGGTCACTCAGGGAAAACAACTACACCTTTTTCTGGAAGGGTAAAGGGCAGGCAGAAAAAAGGCAACACGGTGTGGGCTTTGCAGTAAAGAATTCGCTACTGGGAATGATTGAAATTCCAGCAGGAGGAAATGAAAGACTATTATCCCTGCGCTTGGCAACCTCTTGTGGGTTTGCCACCATTATTACTGCATATGCACCGACACTCGATTCCTCTGATGATGTGAAGGATTTGTTCTATGAGGAGTTAGACTCTGTGATCAAGGCAGTTCCAAAATCCGACTACATTTATATGCTCGGTGATTTCAATGCTCGTGTGGGCAAGGACTCGAGTTCATGGCCAGTGTGCCTTGGAAAATACAACATCGGTCGCATGAATGAAAATGGGCAAAGGCTGCTGGAGCATTGCACCAGTAATGACCTATGTATTACAAACTCTTTTTTTTAAAACAAAAGAGATGCATAAGGTCACATGGAAACATCCAAGATCCGGCCATTGGCACCAGCTGGACTTCATCATCACACGGAGACAACATCTGAACCATATATCATTGACTCGTAGTTACCACAGTGCTGACTGTGATACGGATCATTCTTTGGTTGTTGCAAGGGTTAGACTGAGACCAAAGAGAATCTACACAGCTAAACACAAATCTAGCCCCAGGATTAATATTATTAACACTCATGATCCTGAAAAGTGCTTTCAGTTTCAACAGCAACTTGAAGACGCTTTCACTGATACACCAGAAAATGTTACAGTAAATGATAAATGGAATAAACTTAAGGAAACTCTTTGTAAAACTGCCGTAAAGGTTTACGGCACTGTGGATCATAAGAGGCAGGACTGGTTTGCGGCCAACAGCGAGACTCTGCAGCCCTTGATTGATAAGAAGAAGAAAGCTCTCTTAAGAAACAAGGAAAGACCAACGCGTAACACTCTGAGTGAGCTAAGGCAAGCTAGGAAGGATGTGCAAAAGGCTGCCAGGCAGTGTGCAAATGATTATTGGATCAAGTTATGTGAGTCCATTCAAATCGCAAGTGATAAGGGAGACATAAGAAGCATGTATGAAGGAATAAAGAAAGCCTGTGGTCCAGTGATCAAAAGAAGTGCACCATTGAAAACTTTGACTGGAGAAGTCATCACTGATAAGAAACAGCAGATGGACAGATGGGTAGAGCACTATTTGGAGCTTTACTCAAGTGAGACCAAACTAGCGGATAATGCCCTCAACGCCATAGAGGCTCTACCAACTCTTGACCACCTGGACACACTTCCCACCATAACAGAAGTTAAGTGTGCTATAAATGAACTTGCATCTGGCAAGGCTCCAGGTAAGGATGGGATTCCAATAGAGGTTATCAGGAGTGGGCAAGACACACTCACTATACAGATCCACCAGCTAATAGAGCTATGCTGGCGTGAAGGACAAGTCCCACAGGATTTCAAAGATTCAAGCATCATAACACTGTACAAGAACAAGGGCGATCGGAGCGACTGCAACAACTATAGGGGTATCTCACTTCTGTGTATTGTTGGAAAAGTATTTGCCAGAATTGTTCTGCGCAGACTTCAAGTCCTAGGAGATCAAGTCTACCCCGAATCACAGTGTGGCTTTCGACAGAACCGGTCTACCACTGATATGATATTCTCATTGCGACAAATGCAAGAAAAATGCCGTGAACAGAATCAACCACTGTTTATTGCCTTCATCGACCTCACAAAGGCATTTGATTTGGTCAGTCGTGAGGGTCTGTTCAAGGCACTAAAGAAGATTGGCTGCCCACCAACTCTTCTGTCTATTGTGGAATCGTTCCACACAGGCATGAAGGGTATAATCAAGTTTGATGGTGCAACTTCTGAAGAATTTGAAATCAAGAGTGGAGTTAAGCAAGGTTGTGTACTAGCTCCCACCCTCTTTGGAATATACTTTTCACTTCTACTGAAATATGCATTTCGTGATCAGGATGGTGGTATATACATTCACTCTCGCTCAGATGGCGGCCTCTACAATGCTCGGAGATTGAAGGCTAAGACCAAAATTAGGAGGGTACTGATCAGAGAGTTGCTTTTTGCAGATGATGCTGCAGTTACGACCCACTCTGAGGAAGAATTGCAATGTCTACTATCTGCATTCTCCAATGCTTGTTCTGAATTTGGTTTAACAATTAGCAAAAAGAAGACACAGATTATGTCACAAGGTGCACATGGGGTACCATCAATCTTTATTGACGACGCCGAACTAGAGATAGTAGATCATTTTACATATCTAGGATCGGTGGTAAATAGCAAATTATCCCTAGATCAGGAAATCAACATCCGGATTGGTAAGGCAGCAACAACAATGAACAGGTTAAGAAAAAGAGTCTGGGAGAACAGGAAGCTTACTGCCAAAACAAAAGTCCTTGTCTATCAAGCCTGTGTCCTTAGTACTCTTCTCTATGGCAGTGAAACCTGGACAACTTACTCACACCAAGAGAACAATTTAAACAGCTTTCATATGCGGTGTCTGCGAAGAATTCTTGGTATTAAGTGGCAAGACAAAATCACAAATACTGAAGTATTGGAAAGATCAGGTTGTGTGACAGTTTATTCCATGATCAGTCTTCGTAGACTTAGATGGATAGGACATCTTAGGCGGATGGATGATGGTAGAATACCAAAAGATATCTTTTTTGGTGAATTACAGATGGGTAAGAGATCTCAGGGTCGGCCTCTACTACGATACAAAGATGTGTGTAAGCGGGACATGGTTGATACAGGCATTGATAATGCACATTGGGAGCAAGTCGCCACTGAACGTGTTGCATGGAGGGCAAATATCAGAAATGGAATAAAGTCAAAGGAGAAAATTATTGCAGAAAAGTCACACACCAAGCGTTTGAGACGTAAGATGGTGCATGATGGTGGAAATGGCCACGTGTTCACATGCACCCACTGTGAACGGACATTTACAGCGCAAATTGGCCTTATCAGTCACACTCGCTACCGCCATAGTTAAAAGTTATTATGCCTTTTTAAAGCACAAACTATCGTCTGTCAAGACGGCAAGGTGCCAATGTTCATGTTCATATCAACATGCTGAAACCATATTTCTCACGACAGGAACTACCGACAGACGAACAAAATGCACCCACACCAGTCAATCGGACGACAGACTTACACAACGCAACTACACTAGGTAGGACGACACACGACAGCGACATCGCAAATACACTTAGCCAGGTAACAGCACACGCAGCTAATACCACAACAGTACTTAACCAGACAGATGACGACGGAATAGAATTACCAGTCCCTCCTGTAGACACGACTGGGACCATCGACAGCATACGGATAGAAACCAAACTTACGGACGAGCAACGACGACAGATGATAGATCTAGTGACAGAATACAGGGACATTTTCTCCGACATCCCAGGAAAGACAGACAGAATAGAGCATTCCATCATTCTGATTGATAACACCCCTATCAAATGTCGACCTTATTCCATCCCTCTAAATTATAGGGCAAATCTCGACAAAGAAATTCTATCTCTGGAGTCGAGTGGAATAATTCAAAGATCACAGTCAGAATATTCCTTTCCTATCGTTCTTGTCACCAAAAAGGACTCAACAATTCGCCTCTGTGTCGATTATCGACGTTTAAACAGAGTGACAAAGATCGATGCTGAGCCAATCCCAGCATGCGAAGATTTGATCCTGGATATGTCTACATCTCGTATATTTTCCAAACTCGACCTCACTCGAGGTTACTGGCAAGTCCCGATGGAAGAAAATTCAATTCCTTTGACAGCTTTTCTACACCTCTAGGGCTCTATGAGTGGCGCTTTCTCCCTTTTGGCCTTCGTAATGCTCCTGCCACTTTTGTACGTCTTACTAGAGATCTTCTCCTCGGGGTGACCAATACTTCTACATACATAGATGACACATGTATTCATACTGAAGACTGGACGTCACACCTACTGAAACTTCGACATGTCTTCGACAGGTTGCGATTATTCGGTCTTACCGTCAAACCAACTAAGGTAGAGTTGGGCATGGATGAAATTGACTTCCTAGGCCATACCATCTGCAGAGGCCAACTCAGAACAGACGAGAAAATAGTCACAAAGATTCTTAATTTGACTATGCCAACGACCAAGAAACAGGTCCGAAGTCTACTTGGCCTTGTAAACTATTATAGTAAATGCATTCCAAATCTGGCGGAAATCACCAGTGTTTTTTCCAATATTTTGAAAGCTTCGGCTAAATTAGATGTACAAGATGCAAAGTTAATTGGCTCATTATCAAAGTTGAAATAATTATTCAGTGTACCACCTATTTTGCGTTTACCTAATCAAAATCTTACCTATTTCCTCCGCACAAACGCAAGTGCGATTACCATATCTGGTATATTGGGCCAGTTTTACGACGGGAAGTTCCACCCGGTGATGTATGTAAGCCGTAAAATCAGCCCTGCTGAATCAAGATACTCAGCATCTGAATTGGAGGGCCTTAGTGTAATCTATTGTGTGAGAAAACTGCATAGGTTTTTGGCAGGTACAGAGTTTGTAATCCAGTTCGACAACTCTCCCCTTGCGGTAATGCAGTCTGGCATCCCTCAAAACAACAGGATCTACAGATGGTCCTTAATATTGGCAAACTATGCCTTTACAATCCAGCATTTGAAGGGATCATTAAACTCGTTGGCAGACATTTTAAGTCGACCTTCAAATATAGAGATACCTGAAGTACAGGAGAAGAGCGACGATGTATCACCAGAAACAGTGACACTGTAGTTATTAATGAAATCAGTGCCGTGTGTGATAAAAACTTATACTTTGAAGTGTGTTAATATCGCCAGTCGACTAAACTGTGCAAGATAAACATTGCCAATGTGAGAAAATGAACAGGCACAGTAGTGATATATCTACAGCGCTAACACGTAGATAAGCAATAATTACATCGAAAGTGTTAGACGTGAACCTTCAGAAACTGATAGGGAACTTGTTATATAAACACTATCCTCAAAGGAGAGCATATAAAACTGTGGTGAATTGAACTATGTTAATACACTAGTCTACAAGGAACAGTGCTCGAACATTACACCGGACAGGACGACGTTAGTGTAGTTATATATAATTGTGATATGTATAGTACATTGGTTTTTTAAACAGTGCGCATAACCTCATTGTGTATATTTATAATTGAATTACAAATGTTCAATTAAATATATGACATTATTTATGTTAGTTCATAGATATAAGTCACCAACATTTACTTAAAAACCTCATTTAGATTAACACCTACGTTAGAAATGCAATTATTAGACATTACTTTATCACATCACCATGTAAACATAATCATATATATATTAAATTGTTTAAAATATCATTTATAAACTAACCCAATCATTGGAAAATTAATATCATTTCATTTACCAATAATACTATAAGGTAACTAACCCACTTTGCTTAAATAGAATTAATTAATTAGGTTATTTCCCTTAGGTTAATTTAGGACAGCACACGAAATTACTATAGCTTAGTTAGAGTAGTTAGTATCATATGATCGGTAACAAACCATCATCACAAACGTGTATAATATTTTGTATAGATATGACGCGTGCAAAGACATAGCACAGTCATGTGGCGTGAACACTTGTACGATTCAGCCAGTCATTTATTGTAAATATGTAATGTTCATTGATGTAATACTATGAACCATATTTTAAGGACGAATGAGTGTTTTAACATAAGTATGGTATGGAAGGGAACGAAAGATGTATAATAGGAGAGGAGTGAATGAAGACAAAGTAAACATTGATTGATTGAGAGAGAGAGAGAGAGAGAGAGAGAGAGAGAGAGAGAGAGAGAGAGAGAGAGAGAGAGAGAGAGATTTAGCGGAAAATTTTTCTCCGCGCAAATCGTCTTATTATGACTTGTCTGTGTCAATTTGTGTAACCAATGTGTTGTTTAATTTTAAGTGTGTAACTGCTATACTTTAGGAATAGTAGTAGTAAATAGAGAAAGTACTTTGAGCATCTTAAAATGAAATTGTGGTCATAAATAAAGGTAACCGACATTTGTAGCCACAATAATCCGATTTACGGCACTCGAAGTGACACATACATGTAGAATAGAAACGCATACATATGTTAGCAAGTTAATTACATTGTAGTTTAATGAATAACACGCAAACAAACAGGAAAACAAACACATAAAGGTTGCATTCACCATTTGTTTCAAAGAACAGTAACTCAAAATAGGGGACACAATAACTTATTTAAAAAACCTGAATGTAACATTGCAAATATTTCTTCACAAACGGAAGTTTAAAGGTGAAGAGTAGAACATAGAGCATACGAGTCGGTGCTGATATTATAGGGGAACATGAACATTTATGCTCATGTGTTGTTCTCGTAACAGAGACAACTTGTAACGGGTTGTCATTTTGGGCAATTTGAGGACAGGTCGAGACATAAGTCAACGGGCAGAAGTCAAAGGACATAGGGTCAAACGACGGAAGCCAGGACATAAGTCATAAGACAACGGTTCCGGATCAATACAATTCCCAAGAATATAATAGATGGCATATCCAACGATAATGATGTGATGCACTACTCAATTAGCCGAGTGAATCAATATAACAGTATGAAAAGGCAGAGAAGAGAATTTGTTCTATCCCCAGAAGAGATACGTAAACATATGAGATCTTTGACAAAATTGGACAGCCAATTTTTCAGTGACCAATACGTGTTACATACAGGAGTTAAACGATTGTAACACTACACGCAGAGGAGAGGAGCGTGTCAAAGATCTACACAGGAGCTTAGAGAGTTAAGACGGAGCTATACAGAGAACACCAGACAGGAGAGACACGGGCACTATATTTAGCTTGACAGCCGGACACATTCGTGTCAACTAAGAGGTCGTTGAGTGCTTATGAGCGAGGGTTTCCCAAGAGTATAGGAAACTCACCTCTCGACGAGTAACTGGAGAATACCAGTTACTTTAGTTAACTGACCAAGCGTGCTGGGACTCTACGCACGCAACTAGAAGCGTGCCTCAGACTGGGACAAGGACAGATAGACAGCAGACGTGTTCGCTAGGAACCTTATATAGTTTATCGCCAATAGTGTTAGCTAGGCCTTAGATTCCAATTAGTTAATAGTATCATTATTTTCACCTCTTCAATGCATCTGTGAAACATACCATGTTGTTGATTATCCATGAAGTATTCCGCTCGCAGAGCTTGTATGTAATCAGCTCTAAATAAAAATGTATCCTTTTGCAAACCACACGAGTTATTGATTCGTGTCGTGCAAAAGTAGGGAGTCCTGAATTACCTGTCGCAAGTAGGTTGCTGACAGTGACTAGTGCCTGGTATATAACTAATTTTATTGTCTTTTCTTCTTATTTATTGGTTAGTCCAAAAGCTTGCGGAACTGTGTTCTCCCAGAACTTCTACTGGCAACTCTGGGTTGATATTTAAAAAAAAGACAATCACAGGTTTCTTTACTGCTCTCTGTCGGATAAGTTTAGTCCTATAAAATTGTAGACTATTAGTATTATTAGGTTATTTGGTTGTTGGTTGCTTCTCGTGATGAGTGTGGCAGTGATGGCGTTGCTGGTGACACAACAATCCAGTTTTACAATCTGCCGACCTCTATATCTCAACCGGCCTTAATATTAAACAGTTGTGGTGCAATGCAACCACTGATGATATATATTGGTACTTTTGCTTTCTTTCACCCCAAACAAACTTTGCCAGCTATATTTAGAGTCACCAGCTATATTTAGCGCCGACGGTGATCTCCTCTGTGTTCGGGTGGAGTGCGTGTCAGTGCATTTCAATTGCCCCACACCACAGTGTTGTTTCTTTGGGCTGTGGCAACCGTTTCTGTCTCCCTTCGATCCTCATTTGCATCGATCCTGCAATCACTTTCCGGTTAGGGTTAGGGGGTAGGGGGTAGGGTTAGAGTTAGGGGTAGGGTACACACACTAACCCTAACCCTAATCCTAACCCTACCCCCCCCCCTAACCCTAACCCTAACCGGAAAGTGAAAGAATAGCGCACCACCGCCGCCGCATAGAATTGCGCACCGAGCTACGGCGCAACAGACTGAAACCCCCTGAATGTTCGGCGCAACACAGAGAACCCCTGGATGTGACGTCATGCCCTGGGATTCCCTTTTGTTTGGGGTGAAAGAAAGCAAAAGTACCTATATATTAAATATTTTCTGTCTCATTTTTTAGCTAGAGAGTTCAAAATGTCGACCGGTTGAGTTGGCTGTTTCATGAGGTACTAACAGGAAGACTGTAGCCGATTTGGCCCTTCGCTAACCTGGCCACTTTGCTTGGTTTTCTCTGTTCGACCAAACTACATAAAAACCCTGTAAGCTAAACTAGTATTACTTCTTCTTCTTCAGCTTTCCGAGCCATTGAGGTTCTTTGCTGCAAATACAATCCGTCTCCATTCGTCTCTCTGGTGGACCTTCTCTTGCCAGTCGTTGATTCCAAGTGCTTGTAGGTCTCTACATGTATTATCTCTCCACCGTCTTCTTGGTCTACCTCGGGGTATACGGTCATTTATTTCCTGAGTGTAAGCGAGTTTTGTTTCCCTATTATCTTCCATGTTTTATAGTAACCTGCAAACAGCTATATAGTGTTATTCTACTACTCTCTGTTTCCTTTTAGCGAGATTTGATGGACAGGACATGGCTTTCGCCACACTGACGTCCACTGTGTCATATATTTATACATGCTCTGACATCCACTGTGCCATATATTTATAAATGGTCTGACATCCACTGTGTCATATATTTATACATGCTCTGACGTCCACTGTGCCATATATTTATACATGCTCTGACGTCCACTGTGTCATATATTTATACATGCTCTAACGTCCACTGTGTCATATATTTATACATGTTCTAAGGTCCACTGTGCCATATATTTATACATGTTCTGACGTCCACTGTGTAATATATTTATACATGTTCTGACGTCCACTGTGTCATATATTTATACATGCTCTGACGTCCACTGTGTCATATATAATTATATTTATACATGTTCTGACGTCCAGTGTGTCATATATTTATACATGCTCTAACGTCCACTGTGTCATATATTTATACATGTTCTGACATCCACTGTGCCATATATTTATACATGTTCTGACGTCCACTGTGTCATATATTTATACATGTTCTGACGTCCACTGTGCCATATATTTATACATGCTCTGACGTCCACTGTGTCATATATAATTATATTTATACATGTTCTGACGTCCACTGTGTCATATATTTATACATGATCTGACGTCCACTGTGTAATATGCGGGCATTCATAACAAGAATCAGCACAAAATAGTTCAGCTACTGGGCATGTCGCGAATCCTCCTGGTCGTGTCATCCAATAGTTGCCTGTCTGGGGCTGCTCTCTGACATCATATCCATGTTTTAATTGGAAATGTGATTTTATAGAAGAATGATGGGAACATCGTGGTGGATAGAAAGAGCGATGTTGATTTCGTGAAAGAAGTAAACTCGTAAAAAAGCTGGTTACTCGCATCAGAAGAGGGCAGTCCAAAATATTTGGGCATGTCATGAGAAAGGGAGTATGTCGTCACAAAGGGGGAAGTTGGGGGAAGAGAGGCAGGGAGGGGCCAAGAGAGAAGATACTGGACAGCTTGATATCATGGCATGGAGGAACATCGGTATCAGAAATTATTGTCAGCACGCGAGACAGGGTTGTGGACAGACATCATTATTGATGCCGCATGCCATAGATTATAAAAACATGTCTTAACAGACAAACCTGTGCCTGCATGCTTGATAAATATTGTCCTTGGTCTATCGCTTTTTCCCGTTCCATTCCCTGTAGTCTGTACTCTAGCTTTTTGATAATTCTGGGTATAACCAAACCATGCGAGTCTTCATTTGTTGATTACCTTAAGACATTTTTTTATTCTCATTGTATATTTTTCAGAACTTGTTCGTTTGTCAGTTTTTCAAACCAACTTGTCTTGTGATTTAGGGTTGACGACACCACAGCTCAAACTCCTCTATGCAGTTTTTTTCACCACTTTTATTCATTGTCCGTCGGCGTCTGTGGCGAAGTAGTAGCGAACACGATTCTCACTCCCGCATACTGCGTCCGAAAACAGCTACCACCGATATGGTATACGCGTCTGTTGTTCAGAAAGCAATGGCAAACTACTGAACGTAAACTTCTTCTTCTTCTTCTTCTTCAGTTTTCCGAGCCATTGAGGTTCTTTGCTGCAAATACAATCCGTCTCCATTCGTCTCTCTGGTGGACCTTCTCTTGTCAGTCGTTGATTCCAAGTGCTTGTAGGTCTGTACATGTATTATCTCTCCACCGTCTTCTTGGTCTACCTCGGGGTCTACGGTCATTTATTTCCTGAGTGTAAGCGAGTTTTGTTTCCCTATTATCTTCCATTCTTTCTATATGCCCCAGCCATTGTAGTCTATTAGCCTTCATGATACCAGTGATTAGCGGGGACTTAAACAGATCATAAATGTCTTTGTTACTTCTTCTTTTCCACTCTCCACTTTGTGTATCCCTAATGGGTCCAAAGATGCGTCTTAAAATTTTGTTCTCAAAGGTTTGTAACAAGGCTTCGTCTCCTTTCGTTGTACTCCAGGTTTCAGAGCCATACAGCACAACTGGTCTGATAAGTGTTTTGTATTTTGTGATTTTGGTGTTACGAGATAGCGCCTTTGATTTTAGTAGATGTTGTAGTGCATAGTATATCTTATTTCCAGAGTTGATTCTAGTTTGTATTTCTTCCCTTATGATGTTGGAGCAGTTGAAGATTGTACCCAGGTATTTGTATGTTTCCGTTCTTTTAATGGTCATATTATCTATTTGTATGTGGCCAGAGCTTTTAGCCATTCCGTCTCTTGAAATTACCATATATTCTGTCTTATCTTGGTTGATAATCAGCCCCATCTGAACGTAAACTTGTCTAGAAAAATTACAAAAAACAGCCAACAAACCTTAGGGTTGACTGCGACGTCCTGTAAAGGGTATGCAGCTAAATTGTATTATTCATGGTCCATATATCAGAACCATATAATGCGGCATAATCTATATATATAAAAGAGAATCTCCGACTGTCTGTATGTCCTTTATGCGTTCGCGAACGGTCCATCCGATTGAGATGAAATTTTCTACACGTCTTCCTCTCATTCCCGTGCTGCCAACTGTCATAGTTTGTTAGTGTAAAAACAGTTATTTACTTAATATTATTTAATATTTTAATTTACATTATAATGTATATATAGCGAGGGGACATAACTTCTAATAGCATTGCTATATATGTAAAATTGTTGCATATTTCTCAAATAGGTGGACCTTTTCGCTACAGTTATCTACAGGCATATACGTTATAATCCTCCTCCTCCTCCTCCAACTCCTCCTCCTCCTCCAACTCCTCCTCCTCCTTCCCTCCCCTCCTCCTTCTCCCCTCCTCCCCTCTCCTCGTCCCCTCTCCTCCTCCTCCCCTCATCATCCCCCTCATCCCCCCTCCTCCTCCCTCAACCTCCTCCATTCTCCTCCTCCCTCCTCTCGATCCTCTTCCTCCTTCTCCTCCCTCTCCCTCCCTCCTCCTCCTTACTCCCCCTCCCCCCCCCCCCTCATCCTCCTCCTCTTCTTCCCTCTTCCTCCTTCCTCCTCCCTCCACCTTCTCTCTCCTCCTCCTTCCTCTTCCTCCCTCCTCCTCCCTCCTCCTCCACCTCCCTCCTCATCCTCCCTCCTCTCTCCTCCTCCCTCTTCCTCCGTCCTCTTCCTCCCGCCTCCTCCTCCTTTCTCCTCCTCCTCTCTCATCCTCCTCCCTCTTCCTCCCTCATCCTCCCTCTTCCTCCTCCCTCCTTTTTCTTCTTCTGCTGCTGCTGCTGTCGCCGTTCCATTTACCCAAGTTAATTGTTGGGGGAAGATGTAAAGCTCTTTCAGGTGCTCTTTCTAATGCTTTTTGTAAGTTGGTCTTCGTTTATCTAAGGTTGTTCTAACTGCAACCAATAAATATGAATTAAATGAGATACACCCCGCTTTGGGAACGGGAACAGGAGCAGGGGCCGATTATGAATTAAATGAGACGCTCTCCGCCAGGAGCTAGGCGAAGCCGGGCCGGGTCGTCTTTGTTGGGAACGGGTGCAGGGGCCGAATATGAATTAAATTAGATGCTCCCCTCCAGGAGCTGGGCGAAGCCGGGCCGGGTCGTCTTTTTTGGGAACGGGAGCAGGAGCCGAATATGAATTAAATTAGATGCTCCCCACCAGGGGTTGAGCGAAGCCGAGCCGGGTCAGACAGACAGACAGACAGACAGACAGTCGGGAACATGAACTTATATGACTACTAATATGAATTAAATGAGATGCTCCCCATCAGGAGTTGGGCGAAGCCGGGCCGGCTCAGACAGACAGACAGACAGATAGTCGGGAACGGGAACTTATATGACTACTTACATGAATTAAATGAGATGCTCCCCACCAGGAGCTGGGTGAAGCCGGGCCGGGTCAGACAGACAGACAGACAGACAGACAGACAGACAGTCGGGAACATGAACTTATATGACTACTAATATGAATTAAATGAGATGCTCCCCATCAGGAGTTGGGCGAAGCCGGGCCGGCTCAGACAGACAGACAGACAGATAGTCGGGAACGGGAACTTATATGACTACTTACATGAATTAAATGAGATGCTCCCCACCAGGAGCTGGGTGAAGCCGGGCCGGGTCAGACAGACAGACAGACAGACAGACAGACAGATCCCCGCCAGGGACTGGGCGAAGCCGGGCCGGGTCAGCTAGTAAGTGATAAAAGAAAGCGTTCAGTATCCTCCGAACACGAAATTTAAAAAAATCGACACCCTGCACTCGGGACATTCCCACACATGTTCAGTCTCCCCTATTACAGAAGCCACAGAAGAGTTCCCATGCTGGGTTCACACACCAGGGTGACCGGACCTGGCCGCACACACCGGAAGCTCTGTACCCACACTCACACAAACAACAACAATGTTGAGGGCAGTCAGTCGGCGAACAGTCCAACAACTGTCCCACTTAAACAGGTAATTTCAACTAGTTGACGTAACATTTATAATTTTATTCATTCATAAATTACATGTTACAATGCGGTCCAAGCCTTTTAATTCAGTGAGTACACCTTATTGAGGCGAGTAGTGCATCACTGAAACATTGAAATTAATCTTCATTCCAGTCCAGTCAGATTCAGAAGATTGATTGTCATTCCCAATGTCACTCACAGTTTGAAGTTCACATAGTTACTCTTACAGTGTACAGGTAAACTAAAGGAGGCATCTCATAGCTAGAACACGATGAGGTTTTGGGGATCAGTTCCCTTCACACTATAATGCAAGATAAGGGTTGAGGTTTATTTTAAATACTGATACTTAATAAAATATATTAAAAAGTTAGAGTTGCATATCCTTTACCAAGGTAACAGTCAACCCCAGCATTTTTTGGCTGCTTGTTATTCCTGGCCGGTCTCTCTGGCTGTGGGGTTACAACACTTTCTCTCTGTAATCCCGTTTATCACGCAGAGTCTCGCAGCGGAGCGAGAACTGAGGTGGTTCGACCCCCGCTCGTGACTTGCGGATACTGAGCCGGCCGCTCAGAAAGCAATGGCAAACTACTGAGCGTAATCTTGCCAAGAGATCAACAGACAGCTGAAAGATGCTGCTGTTGACAGCTAAGTCCTGTAAAAGGATACGCAAAACATTTTTTGTTATTCCTGGGCAAGTTTACATTCAGTAGTTAAAATATATGCTTTAAAATGTAAAAAGCTCTAACAATATTATGTTGGATAGATCATAATGTAACATAATTAAATTGTATGGTGCCATATTCGTGCCCCAATGTCAGGGCCAAGTAGTGGTGCCAAATTGGCCACAGCTTTGTTTTGAACTTGGTATGCGGGATTACAAACTGCATCCTTAACACCTTCGCTACAGAAGGAGCCAAGGTCAGTTTTTCAAAACAAGTACAGAAACACAATTTATAAATACACATTTCATCACAATCATTAAGGCAATAGATGTTGACCCAGAGAAGGTTAAAGAACTGGTAAGCATCTTCACTTTTGAGCCAGTAAAAACATGATCCTGTTGTTCACTAGTCCTTTTTGTTTAAACAAAGAAGCAGTATTATTATATTTCACAGCATCTTTCCAGATGCGTACTGCAGAATGAAATATCATATGTACCTTCCAGAAAAGGATTCATCTATTCATTTCAAATGGTATATATATATGAGGGTAGGTCAGAAAGTTATGCACCACAATTATTCTCAGCTAATAATAAAGATAGAAGCATTAAATTTGCACTAGTTTAAATTTATAATCTCTTGAAGGTGTATACCAAATTGCACTTCTGTAAATCAATTCTAACCGCGACACAAAACCGTTGAATTGGTAGATATTAATGACGTACGTTACAAGCAGAGGATTGTTATAGAATTATTGATCGCATAGAAAGAAACTGTTGTTAACATTCACAAACATTTGTGAGCTGTTTATGGCACTTTGCAGTCGATAGAAGCACAGTTAGTCACTGGGCAAAGAGAGAGTTTTGGTTTCTGCAAGTGGAGATTTTAGAGCTGGCTGATAAGCCATACTTTGGATACCCTGCCACAGCCACCTGCCAGATCCTGTTGGAGCGTACTGCCCGATCCACCTTACAGTCCAGACTTGGCACCATCTTATTTCCATCTTTTCAGTATATTTAAGAATGCTGTCTGTGGGACAAAGTTTGAAGACAACGAGGGAGTGATTAATCCAGTGAAGAAATGGCTATGAGAACAGGACAAAATGTGCTACCGATGTGGGATACATGCTCTTGTTTCAAGATGGCGAAAAGCCGTTAGAGGTGATGGGGATTATGTTGAGAAGTAGAAATGTTTGCTGCACGTTTGCATGAACATTGTAACTAAATTTCATTTGTATGTTATTAATGGTTAAAGAAATAATAATTGTGGTGAATAACTTCCTGACCTACCCTCGTATATATATAACTCTGCAGTGTGCACCTGATGAGATGCAGCGAAATATGCCAGGCAACACATTGTGCAACCTATTTTTTATATTCTTTCTGTGTTTATTTTTAAACAATTGACCAAATAAGTAGAAACAGTAAACAAGTGGATTATATATTTAAACCATAACTGTATGAAAATTGAAATTATGCAGGTCACTTCAATGTTTAGCCAAAAATGAAACCAGAAGCAAAGATGGAATTCATAGTTCTCTGACAAGTTCCTTTGTGCGTCACAGATTACTGGCAACAAACGCTTCAACATCTCCAACTGTAGACCTGGCAGGACATGAAGACTTGAAACTTAGTGATTCGTGTGTCACAGTAAGACAGACACATGTTTGTGAAGTCATGTAATTAACAATATGGGAGCCTCAATACCGCAGTAGCTAGGCACTACCTGCCAACCCAGAGGCCGTGGGTTTGATCCGTAGCTGGGCAATTTAGGATTTTTTTTAAATGGATCTGGATTCCCAGGTCAACCCAGCCTAAAACTGGATACCTTGAATGTCTTGGGAAGTAAAGATGGCTGGTCTGATATAGGCCACATCAGCCACCCAGTGTCGGTTGGTCTCTACAAATATGGGTTTAGCACCATTTACCCGCTGTGTGTGTGTGGGTGGGAGAATGTATAAGTGTGGATGTGTGTGGGGGTGGGGGATGTGTGCTTGGCGGTGTGAGGTTGGGTGGTGGAGGATATGTGGGTGTTTGAGTGTACGTGGGTTGTGGGGGGATGTGTGTGGGTGGGTTGGTGCATGTGTGTGTGGAGGGGGATGTGTCTCATAATATGGTAATATGCATAGTTTATGTTTACAGCATTCGTTTGACAATATTTTTTTTTCCTATGTGAATGTATCATGCACTATTGATGAACGAAAGACGAGTGATTGGAAGGGCCGAATTTGTTACCCTTTGAAAATAAAGTTTGTTTGTTCGTTCATTATCCATTCAAAATTCGTGCTCTTTGGGGATGCAAATTCAACTGCCAAAAAAAAAATAAAAATTAAGGAGCCATTTTCATCTTTTTTTTTAAATGTTTCATGTCCCTTACAGGACGTTGCAGTCAACACCAGCATTTTTCAGCTGCTATTGATGTACTAGACAAGTTTTACGTTCAGTAGTTTGCCATTGCTTTCTGAACAACCAGCTCCCATACCAACACGTTATAACACAACGTGACACTGTCTGCTGCACAAATCGGTCCAGCTGAGTTTCGAACGCCTGGTAGGTGGCTCACGAACCGCATTCGCAAGCCTTTGGCCACGGAGACCGGCCATTTTCATCTAGTCAGAAATAATTGAAGAAACTGATCAGGGATAGAAGTGTGTAGCTGTGCATCTTCAGAGGCCTAGACATACATGCAGTACTGGTTGTGTGTATGATGTATGTACTCTGTTTTAATTTACAAGCCGAGCGTACTTCATAACATTAATGATAATTTTGTTAACTGGACGTAGTTAGTTGATCAAAGCAACATAACTCTTATTGCTACATAACCACTCTCATCTCTGCACACCCACATGATTATAGCTACAGAACTGTCTGATCCCATCCATTTACACCCACTATTTATCATAGCTACAGAACTGCTCTCATCCCTGCACACCCACATGATTATAGCTACAGAACTGCTCTCATCCCTGCACACCCACATGATTATAGCTACAGAACCGCTCTCATCCCTGCACACCCACATGATCATAGCTACAGAACTGCTCTCATCCCTGCACACCCACATGATCATAGCTACAGAACCACTCTCATCCCTGCATACCCACATGATTATAGCTATAGAACCGCTCTCATCCCAGCACACCCACTTGTTCATAGCTTCAGAACTTATCTCATCCCTGCACACCCACATGATCATAGCTACAGAACTGTCTGATCTCATCCCTGCACACCCACATGATCATAGCTACAGAACTTATCTCATCCCTGCACACCCACATGATCATATCTACAGAACTGTCTGATCTCATCCCTGCACACCCACATGATCATAGCTACAGAACTGCTCTCATCCCTGCACACCCACATGATCATAGCTACAGAACTGCTCTCATCCCTGCACACCCACATGATCATAGCTACAGAACTGCTCTCATCCCTGCACACCCACATGATCATAGCTACAGAACTGCTCTCATCCCTGCACACCCACATGATCATAGCTACAGAACTTATCTCATCCCTGCACACCCACATGATCATAGCTACAGAACTGCTCTCACCCCTGCACACCCACATGATTATAGCTACAAATCTGTCTGATCTCATCCCTGCACACCCAGATGATCATAGGTACAAAACCACTCTCATCCCTGCACACCGAGATGATTATAGCTACAGAACCTCTTTAATCCCTGCACACCCACATGATTATAGCTACAGAACCACATTCATCTCTGTACACCCACATGATTATAACTACAGAACCACTCTCTTCTCTGCACACCCACTTGATTATAACTACAGAACCACTCTCATCTCTGCACACCCACATGATTATAGCTACAGAACCTCTTTAATCCCTGCACACCCACATGATTATAGCTATAAAACTCTGATCTCATCCCTTCACACCCACATGATTATAGCTACAGAACTGCTCTCATCCCTGCACACCCACATGATCATAGCTACAGAACCGCTCTCATCCCTGCACACCCACTTGTTCATAGCTACAGATCCACTCTCATTCCTGCACACCCACATGATTATAGCTACAGAACTGCTCTCATCCCTGCACACCCACATGATTATAGCTACAGAACCGCTCTCATCCCTGCACACCCACTTGTTCATAGCTACAGATCCACTCTCATCCCTGCACACCCACATGATCATAGCTACAGAACCGCTCTCATCCCTGCACACCCACATGATCATAGCTACAGAACTTATCTTATCCCTGCACACCCACATGATCATAGCTACAGAACTGTCTGATCTCATCCCTGCACACTCACATGATCATAGCTACAGAACTTATCTCATCCCTGCACACCCACATGATCATATCTACAGAACTGTCTGATCTCATCCCTGCACACCCACATGATCATAGCTACAGAACTGATCTCATCCCTGCACACCCACATGATCATAGCTACAGAACTCCTCTCATCCCTGCACACCCACATGATGATAGCTACAGAACTGCTCTCATCCCTGCACACCCACATGATTATAGCTACAGAACTGATCTCATCCTTGCACACCCACATGATTATAGCTACAGAACCACTCTCATCCCTGCACACCCACATGATCATAGCTACAGAACTGATCTCATCCCTGCACACCCACATGATTATAGCTACAGAACCGCTCTCACCTGCACACCCACATGATCATAGCTACAGAACTGCTCTCATCCCTGCACACCCACATGATTATGGCTACAGAACTGCTCTCATCCCTGCACACCCACATGATTATAGCTACAGAACCCCTCTCATCCATGCACACCCACATGATCATAGCTACAGAACCCCTCTCATCCCTGCACACCCACATGATTATAGCTACAGAACCGCTCTCATCCCTGCACACCCACATGATTATAGCTACAGAACTGCTCTCATCCCTGCACACCCACATGATCATAGCTACAGAACCGCTCACATCCCTGCACACCCACTTGTTCATAGCTACAGATCCACTCTCATTCCTGCACACCCACATGATTATAGCTACAGAACCGCTCTCATCCCTGCACACCCACTTGTTCATAGCTACAGATCCACTCTCATCCCTGCACACCCACATGATCATAGCTACAGAACCGCTCTCATCCCTGCACACCCACATGATCATAGCTACAGAACTTATCTCATCCCTGCACACCCACATGATCATAGCTACAGAACTGCTCTCATCCCTGCACACCCACATGATCATAGCTACAGAACCACTCTCATCCCTGCATACCCACATGATTATAGCTATAGAACCGCTCTCATCCCTGCACACCCACTTGTTCATAGCTACAGAACTTATCTCATCCCTGCACACCCACATGATCATAGCTACAGAACTTATCTTATCCCTGCACACCCACATGATCATAGCTACAGAACTGTCTGATCTCATCCCTGCACACCCACATGATCATAGCTACAGAACTTATCTCATCCCTGCACACCCACATGATCATATCTACAGAACTGTCTGGTCTCATCCCTGCACACCCACATTATCATAGCTACAGAACTGATCTCATCCCTGCACACCCACATGATCATAGCTACAGAACTGCTCTCATCCCTGCACACCCACATGATCATAGCTACAGAACTTATCTCATCCCTGCACACCCACATGATCATAGCTACAGAACTGCTCTCACCCCTGCACACCCACATGATTATAGCTACAAATCTGTCTGATCTCATCCCTGCACACCCAGATGATCATAGGTACAAAACCACTCTCATCCCTGCACACCGAGATGATTATAGCTACAGAACCTCTTTAATCCCTGCACACCCACATGATTATAGCTACAGAACCACATTCATCTCTGTACACCCACATGATTATAACTATAGAACCACTCTCTTCTCTGCACACCCACTTGATTATAACTACAGAACCACTCTCATCTCTGCACACCCACATGATTACAGCTACAGAACCTTTTTAATCCCTGCACACCCACATGATTATAGCTATAAAACTCTCATCTCATCCCTTCACACCCACATAATTATAGGTACAGAACTGCTGTCATCCCTGCACACCCACATGATTATAGCTACAGAACCACATTCATCTCTGTACACCCACATGATTATAACTACAGAACCACTCTCTTCTCTGCACACCCACTTGATTATAACTACAGAACCGCTCTCATCCCTGCACACCCACATGATTATAGCTACAGAACTGCTCTCATCCCTGCACACCCACATGATTATAGCTACAGAACCGCTCTCATCCCTGCACACCTACATGATCATAGATACAGAACCGCTCTCATCCCTGCACACCCACTTGTTCATAGCTACAGATCCACTCTCATCCCTGCACACCCACATGATCATAGCTACAGAACCGCTCTCATCCCTGCACACCCACATGATCATAGCTACAGAACTGCTCTCATCCCTGCACACCCACATGATCATAGCTACAGAACCACTCTCATCCCTGCATACCCACATGATTATAGCTATAGAACTGCTCTCATCCCTGCACACCCACTTGTTCATAGCTACAGAACTTATCTCATCCCTGCACACCCACATGATCATAGTTACAGAACTTAACTTATCCCTGCACACCCACATGGTCATAGCTATAGAACTGTCTGATCTCATCCCTGCACACCGACATGATCATAGCTACAGAACTTATCTCATCCCTGCACACCCACATGATCATATCTACAGAACTGTCTGATCTCATCCCTGCACACCCACATGATCATATCTACAGAACTGTCTGATCTCATCCCTGCACACCCACATGATCATAGCTACAGAACTGCTCTCATACCTGCACACCCACATGATCATAGCTACAGAACTGCTCTCATCCCTGCACACCCACATGATTATAGCTACAGAACCGCTCTCATCCCTGCACACCCACATGATCATAGCTACAGAACTTATCTCATCCCTGCACACCCACATGATCATAGCTACAGAACTGCTCTCACCCCTGCACACCCACATAATTATAGGTACAAAACTACTCTCATCCCTGCACACCGAGATGATTATAGATACAGAACTGCTCTCATCCCTGCACACCCACATGATCATAGCTACAGAACCACTCTCATCCATGCACATCCACTTGATCATAGCTACAGAACTGCTCTCACCCCTGCACACCCACATGATTATAGATACAGAACCACTCTCATCCCTGCACACCCACATGATCATAGCTACAGAACTGCTCTCACCCCTGCACACCCACATGATCATAGGTACAAAACTACTCTCATCCCTGCACACCGAGATGATTATAGCTACCGAACCTCTTTAATCCCTGCACACCCACATGATTATAGCTACAGAACTGCTCTCATCCCTGCACACCCACATGATTATGGCTACAGAACTGCTCTCATCCCTGCACACCCACATGATTATAGCTACAGAACCCCTCTCATCCATGCACACCCACATGATCATAGCTACAGAACCCCTCTCATCCCTGCACACCCACATGATTATAGCTACAGAACCGCTCTCATCCCTGCACACCCACATGATTATAGCTACAGAACTGCTCTCATCCCTGCACACCCACATGATCATAGCTACAGAACCGCTCTCATCCCCGCACACCCACTTGTTCATAGCTACAGATCCACTCTCATCCCTGCACACCCACATGATCATAGCTACAGAACCGCTCTCATCCCCGCACACCCACTTGTTCATAGCTACAGATCCACTCTCATCCCTGCACACCCACATGATCATAGCTACAGAACCGCTCTCATCCCTGCACACCCACATGATCATAGCTACAGAACTTATCTCATCCCTGCACACCCACATGATCATAGCTACAGAACTGCTCTCATCCCTGCACACCCACATGATCATAGCTACAGAACCACTCTCATCCCTGCATACCCACATGATTATAGCTATAGAACCGCTCTCATCCCAGCACACCCACTTGTTCATAGCTACAGAACTTATCTCATCCCTGCATACCCACATGATTATAGCTATAGAACCGCTCTCATCCCAGCACACCCACATGATCATAGCTACAGAACCACTCTCATCCCTGCATACCCACATGATTATAGCTATAGAACCGCTCTCATCCCTGCACACCCACTTGTTCATAGCTACAGAACTTATCTCATCCCTGCACACCCACATGATCATAGCTACAGAACTTATCTTATCCCTGCACACCCACATGATCATAGCTACAGAACTGTCTGATCTCATCCCTGCACACCCACATGATCATAGCTACAGAACTTATCTCATCCCTGCACACCCACATGATCATATCTACAGAACTGTTTGATCTCATCCCTGCACACCCACATGATCATAGCTACAGAACTGATCTCATCCCTGCACACCCACATGATCATAGCTACAGAACTGCTCTCATCCCTGCACACCCACATGATCATAGCTACAGAACTGCTCTCATCCCTGCACACCCACATGATTATAGCTACAGAACCGCTCTCATCCCTGCACACCCACATGATCATAGCTACAGAACTTATCTCATCCCTGCACACCCACATGATCATAGCTACAAATCTGTCTGATCTCATCCCTGCACACCCAGATGATCATAGGTACAAAACCACTCTCATCCCTGCACACCAAGATGATTATAGCTACAGAACCACATTCATCTCTACACCCACATGATTATAACTACAGAACTACTCTCTTCTCTGCACACCCACTTGATTATAACTACAGAACCACTCTCTTCTCTGCACACCCACTTAATTATAACTACAGAACCGCTCTCATCCCTGCACACCCACATGATTATAGCTACAGAACTGCTCTCATCCCTGCACACCCACATGATCATAGCTACAGAACCGCTCTCATCCCTGCACACCCACTTGTTCATAGCTACAGATCCACTCTCATTCCTGCACACCCACATGATTATAGCTACAGAACTGCTCTCATCCCTGCACACCCACATGATTATAGCTACAGAACCGCTCTCATCCCTGCACACCCACATGATTATAGATACAGAACTGCTCTCATCCCTGCACACCCACTTGTTCATAGCTACAGATCCACTCTCATCCCTGCACACCCACATGATCATAGCTACAGAACTTATCTCATCCCTGCACACCCACATGATCATAGCTACAGAACTGCTCTCATCCCTGCACACCCACATGATCATAGCTACAGAACCGCTCTCATCTCTGCACACCCACTTGTTCATAGCTACAGAACTTATCTCATCCCTGCACACCCACATGATGATAGCTACAGAACTTATCTTATCCCTGCACACCCACATGATCATAGCTACAGAACTGTCTGATCTCATCCCTGCACACCCACATGATCATAGTTACAGAACTGATCTCATCCCTGCACACCCACATGATCATAGTTACAGAACTGATCTCATCCCTGCACACCCACATGATCATAGCTACAGAACTGCTCTCATCCCTGCATACTGTCGTGAAATACTGAGAGTTAATGATTCCCAGATGGACGATTGCATACATCGACTGCCCACGTAGGAGAAGGGTTAAAAAAACCAGGCAGGTGAACGGTTAATTCCCGAGTTAATGAAACAGAAGGATAACCACAAAGGATTGACCAGCGCATGTGTATGTAGGTCAAGTCGGGAGAGTCGACTACAACACAGGTAACTGTCGAGTGGAAAATTTGGTTAGCGACCAAGAGAGACAGCATCATGGACCAGTCTATTGCGTTCTGGAGGTAGGGATATACGGAAAAGCCCCAGATCTGGAATTTTCCACAAACTAGGACAATGAAGTCTGAATTTGCTTTGTCCAGCAATGTCAAGGACGATGGGACAAAGATGATCTAAAGAGAGTGGCCACTTCTTTGTGTCAGTTGAGTGTGTGTTCCCCAACTGGACGGGAAGATAGAATTATGTGTCCTGTATGAAAAGAAATATCCTCCCTTATAATGGGATAAAGTGCTTGGCTACGGATTAATTTCAATTCGTGGACCTACATTAATTCTATAAAGGAACAGCGATGTGTATAAGGTATATTAAAATATAGTTTTAGGATATGAATATAGATGTGCGTGAATAGCATTTATCATTACTTTCTATGAGTAGGAATAGTATAGACGATTAGGTGAATCTTCTATCCTATGTCAGAGTGGGTTTTTTCGGAAGCCTTTTCATTTCGGCTGGAGGAAAAGACACTCACATAGGAGAGAAGAGGAAGCAGACACAGATCTCATTATTAAATGTATATCACACAGGTTTCCATACCAGTGTGGGACTTATCAACTAAGAGATTACACAGATGGCTGTGGTCAAGATCACCCAGTGTTGATAACCCACGAGAAAGCACTTTAAAGTCATAACGCACGACACTTGTGCATAAGACAGGAAGGAAAAGAAGTGTCATCTTAATAAGTCAGGAGGACAGAGAATGGAAAATAGACATCATAAAAACTAAAGGAAAAAGACCCAAATTACTCAGTATCAAAGAGTTGCAAAGTGTGTACCAAGTGCATATATCAATTACCAAATATCAAGTGTAGAACTTTTTACAGAACACTAATAGAACATTCTAGAAACTCGATGTGTTTTCCAGAATGGATTAAAGAACGCTATAAGAAAGCAACGAACATTCATTTTAAGCGGACAGCAAATAGTGAGCAGGTTAAGTACATTTGATACAGTGGTGAACATTTTCATTACAACGAACGGATTTATCTACCGACTCAAGCAGACGGAGCTGTCAGGGTGAGACCGTTCTGTATCTATGTCATGTCCTGTACTCTAGCTGAGAGAAGAGACGAGAGAAACCACGGAGACTATCTATCAACATCTTATCTGGCAGCCACACTAGAAGAACATACAAACTACATAGACAATATCCATACATACACCAGACATAGTTTTTTATAATAAATCTTTTATCTTATCGTTGAAAGGAACTGTTGTCGGAGTATGTGTTGAGGGAATAATCGAGAGAGTAAAAGAAATAGATATATGGAAGGGAAGACAGAAGAGAAGAGTGTAGACGAAAAGTCAGTCAATAATCCCAACAGATAATCAGTTTAAAGATGTGCATGTTGATCCCAATCTCTTCTCGGGGAAACAACATCACATAATTGGTGGAGCGAGCGGGGTAGGAAAAATACCCATATGACCTGGAGGCATAACAGGGCATATGAATAAAGGGGTACTTGCATATTGGCACAGGCATAGCGGAGTACCTACATGTTGGGACATACTGATTGGAATAAGAAGAAGTATATATTGATGACTTTTAATGGAAGGACGTCCATTGGATATATGGTGCCATTACATTTATGGTGGAAACAGTTCATTAATGCTGGTGACTTTACAGTGAGAAAGTTCCAGACAGAGTGAATGTGGATAGGTGGTAAGACATTACATACCTAGTCACACGGTCACACGTCTACATAAGTCTTTATCCTATATCTCCTCTTGTGGATGAGAGAGTGGTTGTGATGTACTGTGTGGTGTCGTAGGTTTATTATATTAGATAGACATAGATAATGATATAGGTTCTAGGTGGAATATAATTGTATAGTGAGTACTTCTTTTCTGCCTTGAGGGATCTTTACTCAACGTGCTGACTTATCTGCTGTAACTATGGCAACTCCTAAAGTAACTACAGCAGAACTGAGAGCCAACGGGGAGGAAATTGGGTTAGCTGGTACCGAGCTAACTGATTACATACAAGAAAGAGAGAGAGAGATTCGTCAAGCGGAAAGAGAAGACCGTAAGACTGAGTTGGAATTGAAACGAATGGAACTGGAACAGGACAACAAGAGGTTGCAAGCAGAGGAAGACAACAAGATCAGAGAACATGAATATCGCATGAAAGAGCTAGAACTCAAGACACAAACTAAGGGAGAAATAGATGGAGCGGAAGGAAATTCTTCTTCACCGGGTGCAACCCATATGAGTGGACATGGTTACCATGCCATGAAGTTTCCCTTAGCTGTCTACGATCAGTCTAAAGAAAGATTTGATCAATACGCATCTCGTTTCGAAGCAATGTCAATCGCTATGGGGCTGGATCGGACCAGATGGGCTCTTAAACTATCACAGGGATTAGTCGGTTCGGGATTTGACGTGTACACACGCTTACCACCAGGACAGGAAAATAATTACCAGGAATTAAAAGCCGCTTTGTTGAAACATTTTGACATCACAGCACAAACGTATAGGAAGAAGTTTAGATCGGCTAGACGAGAGCCGGGAGAACTATTTGCCGCATACAGTCTAAGGCTGAAATCCTATCTCCAGAAATGGATGGACTTGGCAGAATTCAAGAGGGATTATGAGAGTCTCGAAGAGATGATGGTGGTCGACCAGATGCGAAAGCAAATGTCGAAACCTCTCAGAACCTTCTTAGGAGAACAAGGGGCGGAACGGATTGATGTTGTGAATAAGCTGGCGGAACGATTCGTGGAAGTACATGGTGAAACTGAGGAACTAAGTACTCAAACCAAAGGTCAGGAGAAACCAGGGAAAAAGAAACCTAAAAACTGGGAAGGAGAAAAAGGGGAACCTTATATAAAGCACACCGAGGAGAGTTCAGAGAAGGTGAAGGAAGGAACCAAGAACACCTCGAATTCTCAAGCGAAACGACAGTGGTCTGAAAAGTGGTGTTCATTTTGTAGGGCGGCCTCCCACAACACGAAGGACTGCAGATCGAAACCTACAAGCGCTTACTTCGCAGCATGCAAAGTGATTCCTACATCGGTGATCACAGACAAGGCTGAGGTTGGCGAAGGAGAAAGGAACACAAAGGACACACGGAAACCTAGGAAGGGAACATGGTGTACACACTGCCAGTCGATAACACATAATACTGTGGACTGCAGATGCAAGGCAAACGACGCCAATTGCATAACCAACCTCGAGGAATCAAAGGAGGAAGGCAAGGAAACGGTCAAGGAGATGAAAGACACTCAGGACCAAGAGAGACCACCTGTGGTTGAACTGATTGAAGTCAATGGCCAGCAGGTGGCTTGTCTCTACGATACAGGTTTAGATGGGGAAGCGGTGATAGACGCCAGCTTGGTAAGCCCAGACCAACTTACAGGGGAGACCATAGAGCTAAAGCCGGCAATGAGGAGTGCTGTTACCATGACGCTGCCAATCGCCAAGGTGGAGATTAAATCCAGGTACGTCACGGGCATTATTCCTGCGGCGGTATTAGCGGACTCCCTATTCCCAATGATCATTGGCACGAAATATGTCTTTTTGGGGATGCCAAAACAGCCAACCCACAAGGGAACAGTAGTCAGTGGATCTCAAGGGAAGGAAAAAGAGGCAGAGACACTATGCGACAACTCAGGGATAGGAGAATTGCATACTGCCCAGAGGAAGGATACTACGTTGCATCCTTGCTACAGGAAGCTGCAAAGAAGTGCTGAGCCACCAGAACGGGGACAGTACTTTCTGAAGAATCAACTACTCTATCGGAGAGCTGGGAGGGGAGATAACTTGCACGAGCAGTGGGTGGTTCCAGAGACCCACCGTCCTCACATTCTTCAGAGTGGACACATCATAGGCGAGAATCGACATATGGGTGTCAGAGAGACCTTGCAGAAAATATCCGGCCATTATTGCTGGCCAGGAATGACCGGAGATGTACGCCGGTGGGTGAAGTCTTGTTCGGAGTGCCAGAGAGCACCACCCAACAAGCGAATTAAGAGGAAACTAGCTCTTAAAGTGGAAGACAAAGTGGAAGTGTGGAGTCCAGCAGAGACCAATATACTCCAAGTAGGATGGAAAGGACCTTATCCTGTGGAAAAGGTGGTGTCCAAGAACATCTACAAAATACGGATCGGGGAAGAGAAGAAAAATCTCCCTAGACATCTCATTAGGAAATATGAGGAGAGATCCGGGAGCAAAGCTTCGCACTTTATGGTGATGGCAGCCATTGGGACAAAGGTTACCAGTCCAGACGAAGACCAGAGATCGCCAGTACAACATAGGAGGACCTATGGGACAGTACGTGATAGGTCAGATTTACCCAACGACAGGAGGAGGGAAATCACAAGTCAGGGAAAGGACAAGAGTGAAAGTTTCACCGGTAACCAAGTTCAGAAGGGGCAGGTAACGTCGGGAAAAGCGAGAATTACCCAGGACTCAAACCGAAGATTGGCTGACCAGATACCATATCGCCCAAGATGGTCCTGGAAGCAAAAGCCCAGGAGGTTTGGGAAAGACGACTCGGTCCGACGAGGACGAGGCGGAACATCCCCAGAGGCAAAGCCGGGGGAAACTAAGAGGACATGGAAGCAGTGTTACAATCAGGATGGGACAATCCGTCTGTATTGTGAGCCGTCGCTGACGCAAGTCGAAAGGAGGTCGACTGAACGTACAGGAGCGAGGAGCCAACACTAGTTTCAGTCGTTAGTAGTATAGTAGGGTGTCAATTAGAGCGCCTACTGGATAATGAGATGAGCCATGTGAGGATCCAATCATATCATCAACACGTGATGTTAATAGCGACTTAGCAGAAGCTCAACGCACGGTGGATGTGATGGACGTTGTTGCTACAACTGGACTTCACTGTGGAATACATCCTTGGAAAGGAGAATGTAGGAGCAGATTTCTTATCCAGACATCCAGCTCCGGAGGAAGTAGATTAGGGTTGTGGATCATGGGAATCAAACCTACAGTGAGAAAGATTCGACGCGGTCTAATCTCTTAAGAGGGGGCCTATGTCGTGAAATACTGAGAGTTAATGATTCCCAGATGGACGATTGCATACATCGACTGCCCACGTAGGAGAAGGGTTAAAAAAACCAGGCAGGTGAACGGTTAATTCCCGGGTTAATGAAACAGAAGGATAACCACAAAGGATTGACCAGCGCATGTGTATGTAGGTCAAGTCGGGAGAGTCGACTACAACACAGGTAACTGTCGAGTGGAAAATTTGGTTAGCGACCAAGAGAGACAGCATCATGGACCAGTCTATTGCGTTCTGGAGGTAGGGATATACGGAAAAGCCCCAGATCTGGAATTTTCCACAAACTAGGACAATGAAGTCTGAATTTGCTTTGTCCAGCAATGTCAAGGACGATGGGACAAAGATGATCTAAAGAGAGTGGCCACTTCTTTGTGTCAGTTGAGTGTGTGTTCCCCAACTGGACGGGAAGATAGAATTATGTGTCCTGTATGAAAAGAAATATCCTCCCTTATAATGGGATAAAGTGCTTGGCTACGGATTAATTTCAATTCGTGGACCTACATTAATTCTATAAAGGAACAGCGATGTGTATAAGGTATATTAAAATATAGTTTTAGGATATGAATATAGATGTGCGTGAATAGCATTTATCATTACTTTCTATGAGTAGGAATAGTATAGACGATTAGGTGAATCTTCTATCCTATGTCAGAGTGGGTTTTTTCGGAAGCCTTTTCATTTCGGCTGGAGGAAAAGACACTCACATAGGAGAGAAGAGGAAGCAGACACAGATCTCATTATTAAATGTATATCACACAGGTTTCCATACCAGTGTGGGACTTATCAACTAAGAGATTACACAGATGGCTGTGGTCAAGATCACCCAGTGTTGATAACCCACGAGAAAGCACTTTAAAGTCATAACGCACGACACTTGTGCATAAGACAGGAAGGAAAAGAAGTGTCATCTTAATAAGTCAGGAGGACAGAGAATGGAAAATAGACATCATAAAAACTAAAGGAAAAAGACCCAAATTACTCAGTATCAAAGAGTTGCAAAGTGCGTACCAAGTGCATATATCAATTACCAAATATCAAGTGTAGAACTTTTTACAGAACACTAATAGAACATTCTAGAAACTCGATGTGTTTTCCAGAATGGATTAAAGAACGCTATAAGAAAGCAACGAACATTCATTTTAAGCGGACAGCAAATAGTGAGCAGGTTAAGTACATTTGATACAGTGGTGAACATTTTCATTACAACGAACGGATTTATCTACCGACTCAAGCAGACGGAGCTGTCAGGGTGAGACCGTTCTGTATCTATGTCATGTCCTGTACTCTAGCTGAGAGAAGAGACGAGAGAAACCACGGAGACTATCTATCAACATCTTATCTGGCAGCCACACTAGAAGAACATACAAACTACATAGACAATATCCATACATACACCAGACATAGTTTTTTATAATAAATCTTTTATCTTATCGTTGAAAGGAACTGTTGTCGGAGTATGTGTTGAGGGAATAATCGAGAGAGTAAAAGAAATAGATATATGGAAGGGAAGACAGAAGAGAAGAGTGTAGACGAAAAGTCAGTCAATAATCCCAACAGATAATCAGTTTAAAGATGTGCATGTTGATCCCAATCTCTTCTCGGGGAAACAACATCACACATACCCACATGATTATAGCTATAGAACTGCTCTCATCCCTGCACACCCACTTGTTCATAGCTACAGAACTGCTCTCATCCCTGCACACCCACATGATCATAGCTACAGAACTGCTCTCATCCCTGCACACCCACATGATCATAGCTACAGAACTTATCTCATCCCTGCACACCCACATGATCATAGCTACAGAACTGCTCTCATCCCTGCACACCCACATGATCATAGCTACAGAACTGCTCTCACCCCTGCACACCCACATGATTATAGCTACAAATCTCTGATCTCATCCCTGCACACCCAGATGATCATAGGTACAAAACCACTCTCATCCCTGCACACCGAGATGATTATAGCTACAGAACCTCTTTAATCCCTGCACACCCACATGATTATAGCTACAGAACCACATTCATCTCTGTACACCCACATGATTATAACTACAGAACCACTCTCTTCTCTGCACACCCACATGATTATAGCTACAGAACCTCTTTAATCCCTGCACACCCACATGATTATAGCTATAAAACTCTGATCTCATCCCTGCACACCGAGATGATTATAGCTACAGAACCTCTTTAATCCTTGCACACCCACATGATTATAGCTACAGAACCACATTCATCTCTGTACACCCACATGATTATAACTACAGAACCACTCTCTTCTCTGCACACCCACTTGATTATAACTACAGAACCGCTCTCATCTCTGCACACCCACATGATTATAGCTACAGAACCTCTTTAATCCCTGCACACCCACATGATTATAGCTACAAAACTGTCTGATCTCATCCCGGTACACCCACATGATTATAGCTACAGAGCTGTCTGATCTCATCCCTGCACACCCAGATGATCATAGGTACAGAGCCGCTCTCATCCCTGCACACCCAGATGATTACAGCTACAGAGCCGCTCTCATCCCTGTACACCCACATGATTATAGCTACAGAAATGTGTGTACAACACCTTGACATGAGCCATAGATCTATCATTTAACGTTCAGTAACTTATATAAATAATATACGCTATTCAGATGACACAGTATTGGTGGCGGATAATTCAACAGACCTACAACAATTATTAGACGTTGTAGTAACAGAGAGTGCAAGGAAAGGACTCTCCTTGAATATCAAGAAAACAGTAACAATGGTAATATCAAAGAAAATGGTGACACCAAAATGTGACATAGAAATAGAAGGGAAAATCCTTAACCAAGTGGATAATTTTAGATACCTAGGGGCATTTATAACATCAGATGGAAGATGTACAACAGAGATTAGGAGCAGAATAGGGCAGGCAAAAGCCGCATTTCAGAAAATGAAAAGTATCTTATGCAATAAGTCACTATCACTGAATGTAAGAAAGAGAGTGATGAAATGCTATGTAGAACCAGTTTTGCTGTATGGCAGTGAATCTTGGAAGGTAAATGAACAAATTAAGAAGAAATTAGAAGCAACAGAGATGTGGTTCCTGAGACGAATGTTGCGAATTCCTTGGACTGCCAGAGTAACTAACGACGACTGTCTGAAACAGGCTAACGAAACTAGAACATTATATACAACAATAAGACAGAGACAAACAGCTTTCCTCGGTCTTGTGATGAGAAGAGAGGCATTGGAGAACATCGTAACAACTGGAAAGATCGAGGGGAAGAGAGGCAGAGGTAGACCAAGAGAAGTGATGCTGGATGGATTGAGACGGTGGCATGGAGGAATATCAGCAGCAGAGTTGATCCAGAAAACCAAAGACCGAGATCTATGGAGAGCCATGAACGCCTACGCCAGCCGGCACGGCACTTGATGATGATGAACTTGCTTTTCCTTTGATATTCCACATTGACTCATTTCTTTAGCTGTGATTATACCATGTTGCCTGTGCTGGCTAACTCTATTGAAGTAAATAAATCCAATGACAACTCTCACATACATGTGTTTATTGAAGGAGGTTGTTGTTTAGCCGTCTCTCTCGTACGTGTGTTTATTGAAGGAGGTGGTTGTTTAGCTGTGTCTCTCATGTATGTGTGTTTGTTGAAGGAAGTAGTTTGGCTGTGTCTTTCACATATGTATGTTTGTTGATGGAGGTGGTTGTTTAGCTGTCTCTCTCATGTACATTTGTTTATTAAAGGAGGTAGTTGTTTAACTGTGTCTCTCACAAACGTATGTTTGTTGAAAGAGGTGGTTGTTTAGCTGTGTACATCTCAAGTTGTCTGTCCCAGCTAACTCCACTAATATGATTTAATCCCAACAGAGACTGAAGGAAATAGGATCTAATGATGGCTCTCACTTACGTGTGTTTGTTGAAGGAGGTGGTTGTTCTGGTTTCCAGTACAAATTTGAACTTGACTCCAAAATTGAAGAAGATGACAGGTGAGTATGGATATAAATGTATAAATCTTTTTCTTCTTCTGCGTTCATCCGGAGTTTTTTTTTCCGGACGTGATTGCGTTGTGCCTGTTTACAGCAGAGCTGCGTTCTTGCGCCGTTAGGCCGACACATCCGACTTCTGCGGGAATCTTACATCATCATAAAGTGATTCACTCGTTACACCAAGCTTGTCATCCAATGAAACAGATTCAATAGTCATTTCTGCCAGGTCTGTCTTTCTCTTACTTCTGTTGCTACTTTTGGTCTCATTATTACAACTGCAGCTATGATTAAATTTTTTTAAAAACTAAGATGGGTTGCCAGGTTGACCTAGCCTAAAATGGGTAGCAGAAAATAATCTGGGAAGTAAAGGCCACCAGTTAATATTGTCCAATTCCCATCAAGTGTTGATTGATTTATATAAATATGGGACAAGCTCTGTATACCCAATACCTGCATGTGTTACCAGGACCCTACAAGGAAGCAGAGAACAGTAACAATGCAACCTGCCACGCTTGTCGTAAGAGGCGGCTAAGGAGGATACCGCCTGTGGGTTACCAGGACCCTACAAGGAAGCAGAGAACAGTATCACTGCAACCTGCCACGCTTGTCGTAAGAGGCGGCTAAGGAGGATACCGCCTGTGGGTTACCAGGACCCTGAAGGGAGGAAGAGAATAGTATCACACTGTCACCTACCATATATGCTGCATTAGGCGACAAAGAGGGTTGGGCTTGGGGCTGGCTTTCTCATCTCGTAGAAAAGTGAGCTGGTTGGGGGATATGCTTCATTGGGGGAAGAAAGGCAGAAGAAGAAAGAATAGGACCAATTGTATCGATGTTTCTGCCCAAGAATTTCTTTTCTTGTTGTACTTTATTTATTTTGTATAGGTTATTTATGATTGTGATTAAATTCTCTCTGCCTCAAAAATCTACAGTCCAGATCTTGAGACAAGCCACGTCTGAATGAGCAAGATGCATATGTTAAAACCACTGAACCACTCTGCCCCGGTAGAATATGTAAATAAAATGTTGCATGTCCCTTGTAGGATGTTGTGATCAGCCCCAAGCCCAGGTTGATGTACCAGCCACATTTACATTCAGTAGGTCGTGGGAAGTCATGGTTAAAGTTCTGCTGACCGGTGTAGAGAACAATCCCGTCACCAGCGCACAGGAAGTTTGAGGATGAGGTTCTCTTATCCATTCAACCACCACATTGACTTTCATATATATATAACATGTAAATCTTTTATGTGGAAAATCATGAAAAACTACCACATTAATTTTCCAAGGATAACGTTTATGGCAATCCAAAGCTAGATTTATGGTGGAGTGACATTATTTAATAAATACACAGGGTCTGTGAACTGGATAATCTGAGATGACAGTTCCATAAGCTGCATTCATTTATATTTTATCAGTGTTGATGTTTATCTGTATTTTTACATATGTAAATATTCTCCATTTATTTGCAACTGGTATGCACTTAGAATATACTTTATGAGCTTCTTGATTAATGTTGGTTATGTGGCATTTCTTTCTCCATTTGCAGAATATTTGAAAGGGATGGAGTGAAAGTTGTCATTGATAAAGATTCCTTGGAATTGGTCAAGGGATCAACCATCGACTACTACCAGGAGATGATCAGGTCTTCATTCAGAATCATAGACAATCCACAGGCGGAGCAAGGGTGTTCGTGTGGTGCATCGTTTTCAATCAAACTGTAGCTGAAGTTGCTCTGTGTTCGTCTAAGCCTGATCCTGTGTTGTGATACGTGAGCTAACACATCTCTTTGGTGGATTCACAACGTAAGAAATAAACCAGCTTTCTTCTGTACAATCTGTGATAATATGTACAGTATTTGAAGTTGTAGTTTGTTCAAAGCTGTGAAATAATTTGTTTGAAGCTGTGAAGTAATCTATCTGAAGCTGTGGAGTCATCTATTTGAAGCTATGAAATGCTGGAAACTAAATGAAGAAGGAAAAACTACAATTTATAAGTATTACTGTGGAATTTAAACAAATAAAATACCCTTAGTGAATTTAAACATAGAAGTCACAAACAATATGTTGCAAGATTTATTGCCTGGCATATTTCGCTGTATCTCGCCAGGTGTATACTGTAGAGTTATTTCTCACATGAAGTGAATAAATGAATTATACTTTAGCTGAAACAATTAAAACATTTAGTCACAGGTATTGTTTAAATGTGGAACATCTGTTATCCCCACGGTAATTTCACATTTAACACAAACTCTTTCTAGTTATATAAAACCAGCTGATACCGCCTAGTGAAGCGTTAGCAGTTATGTTCCACATTCGAACAATATCTGTGGCTGTGTTTTAATTGTTTCAGCTAAAGTATCATTCATTTATTCACTTCATGTGATATATAACTCTGCAGTATGCACCTGATGAGTTGCAATGAAATATTCCAGACAATAAATCATGCAGCATATTGTTTGCAGCTTCTGTGTTTAAATAAAATACCACCAGTATTTTAGCTGGCTCCGCGGCGAAGAGGTTACTGAAGCAGTTCGTAATATCACACACCGTGTTCGAAACACAGCTACTGGCGATTTGGCAGCTGACCGCCTGGTCGTTCAGAAAGCAATGGCAAACTACAGAACGTAAACTTACCAAGAGATCACAGATTGCCAACAAATGCTGGGGTTGATTGTGACGTCCTGTAAAGGATATTCAACTAACTATTAACTTTGGAATTTAAACAAACAAAATACCACCTGTTGTTGACCAGACCTGATTTAAGACTGATGATAGTGTGAGATGGCGGATCATGACCATCTGTGCTTATTGACATAGCACTTTATGATGGTTAATTTTTTGATGTGTGTCATCTCGGTCAACAAATAACTGATAGTACAACAACCACAATCAAGCCTGGATGAATCTTTCTAGTAAAGAGGTTCATTGTCTGTCATTAGTTGCTATTTAGAAATCCAGTATTGTTGAGATTCTATATGCATTTTGATTTTCTTATGTGTTTTGATGATTGTGGAATTGCTATCATACTTGTAAAGCTACATTTCTGTCCAAGCATTATTTCATATTAACTGATATGAAAAATATTAATATGGATACACATTGTGAAGAAATCTGGCACATAAACATTATCATGTCTCAGAAAGTGAAATACTTATGGCCGTAGTCACCGTCACAGTGGCTGGGAGAGAACAGGGATGGAAGGCATGGTTCCTGAAAGAAGAGATTGGGTGGACCAGCAATGAAGATGGACACAAGCCACTGAAGGCATCTTGGGCATGAATATACATGAGGCAGAAGAACTGGCCAGGGATCAAGAGTCTTGGGCATGAGAGCAAGTCTACCAAGAACCTGCCTCACGATGGTACATTGTGATATGAAATAGTAAATGCTTGCAAGGAGGGGGGCACACACTTGTTGAGATTGTGAATGAAAGTTGGTGTATATAACACAGGTATCTTGTAAATAAAATTGTTGTTCAATGCTGTCTTGTAAAGGGAGGTCATTTGACTTATTTTTTGGCGCTCGCTCGCTTTGAACTCAAGCATAATCCATACACACTACTCCACGTAGTGATGAACTGAATTTTGTGTGTGGATTAGCTTTCCGTATTAATTGTCCCTCGCCATCAGGCGAACCCACTCTGATTTCAGAGGTACTTGTAATTTACGTCCCCAAGTCAAGGACAGTAGGTCAACATTTTAGTCCAGCTGTCTGGTGTAGGGGTTGAACCCCTTACCTTGGCATCAGCATACAGATTGTTTTATGAACACACGTTCGTATCCATTCGGCCATGCTGACCTATATTAGTCTTATGAAAGAACAGACCCTAAAGGGAGTGAATATTGTTGTATAAAAGAGACAGATTTTCAGAAAGGCATGGGTGTTATTTAGATTCGATGTCGCTAATGTCATGAAAAAGTAGGTATTTTCTAAAACAATTGTCAACTACTGTGTGTTGTTTTTAGTCTTGCCAATAAATTAGATTGGGTCAAGTTTGACTTTTGATATCTCTCTCTCTCTCTCTCTCTCTCTCTCTCTCTCTCTCTCTCTCTCTCTCTCTCTCTCTCTCTCTCTCTCTCTCTCTCTCTCTCTCTCTCTATCTCTCTCTCACACACACACACAGAGGGAGCGAGTGATTTACTAGTAGTTTGTTCAGTTGTTTGCCATGGAGTCAACATTTATGTCCATCTGACCAGCATGTGGAATGAACTCACTACCCCACCATCAGAAGAGAAAGTTTCAGCATGTTAATATATGGCCCACTTCTTCTTCAGCATTCCGAGCCATTGAAGTTCTTTGTTGCAGATACAAGCCGTCTCCATTCGTCTCTCTTGTTGACCTTCTCTTGCCAGTCGCTGATTCCAAGTGCTTGTAGGTCTGTTTGTATATTATCTCTCCACCGTCTTCTTGGTCTACCTCGGGGTCTACGGTCATTTATGTCCTGAGTGTAAGCGAGTTTTGTTTCCCTATTATCTTCCATTCTTTCTATATTCTCCAGCCATTGCAGTCTATTAACCTTCATGATACCAGTGATTAGCGTGACTTAAACAGATCATAAATGTCTTTGTTGCTTCTTCTTTTCCACTCTCCACTTTGTGTATCCCTAATGGGCCTAAAGATGTGTCTTAAGACTTTGTTCTCAAAGGTTTGTAACAAGGCTTCGTCTCCTTTAGTTGTACTCCAGGTTTCAGAACCATGCAGCACAACTGGTCTGATCAGTGTTTTGTATATTGTGATCTTGGTGTTGCGAGATAGCGCATTTGATTTTAGCACAAAGCAGGAAAGTATATACCTGCAGAAAAGATGGGAAATCTCTTACAGCCTTAAAGAGTTAATTATATCGTGTAAAAATGTGCCATTAAATAAAACAAGTGGATTAAAGTAAATTGTAAGGTGTTTGGTTGCAACCGGCACTTCCATGGAGAAACAGAAATCAAAGGGAAGTCAGAATATAGTGGCATGTGGTGGGGAGAGAAGACTCAGGCCTGAGGGAGGAGGGTGTTAGTTTGGTACATTTAAAGAGGCGAGAGATTAAAAGCTGTCAGAATGGGATCAGAGATAACTAAGAAAAGGCAGGCGCGAGAGAAGATACAAGATGCAAAGGAAAGGAGATAATAGGTCATAGAAGAAAAATGAAGCTTAGAGGTTTATAGCGGATGCATACATTCTTGTGACTCTTAATATTGCCAGCGGGTCTTGGTATTCAGGAGATCACTTAATGTGGCTCTGCATGTAAGTAGGAGTACGTCGTACACCATCCAAGAACATGAATATAGGGGAGTATGAATGAACAGAAGCCGCAGAATGAGTCTAAAACAACTACCAGACAAAAAGGTAATGTAGACCGACAGGGGAATAAAATGGTACGACAGAGTCACCAATATAGAGCTCGCGGAGAGAACTAAACAAATTCCAGTAAACCAAGAGGTGGGGAAAAGACACTGGTGCTAGATAAGACACACACTGAGAAAACCTGAGGACAATACAGCGGGACATTCTTTTGTCTGGAACCCACAGGGCATTCTAAATAGCGGAAGACCTCAATATACACAGAGAAGTGAATTGCAGACATATGTTTATGGAGATGTGGTTTTATTGAAGAATGCCGAAATTAACTGGACATTCAAAATGAGCAATCTGGACATTTTAAGGGAAGCTGAGTCGCAAAGACAACTTATCACAAACATCAGAAAGAAGCAGTCATCGTTGTTTGGCCACGCTATGCGAAGACAAAAACTGGAATATATTATGACAACCAGAAAGATCTGTGGAAAGAGAGATATAGAGGAAGATTGCGTGAGAAGATTCTTGACCGTCTTGTGTCATGGCACGGAAGGAGTCAACACACAAATTTATCCCTGCCGCCGGAGATTACAATTTGTGGAGAGGCATGATCGCCTACACCATCCGGCAATGTACTGGATAATGATGCAGTTAATGGTGTTGGGGCAACATGGAGGGAGCTGCAAGAGATAGCAAAAGATTGGACCACTTAGCCTGGTTTTGTTGAGAATCTGTGCCCCTACGTGGATACAGGAAGGCCCCGGTTAACGTCGGGATTACGTTCTTGGAAAACGCGACTTTAAGTGAAACGACGTATAGCGAAACACTTTACAGGTGACGACGTTATGGCGGAACGTAGCGTTGTAAAGTGAAGTTATGTCACAACGACGTATAGCGGGGCCTTCCAGTACAGAGCAGAAAAAGAAGACGACTGGAACGGTAAATGTCTAGCATTACTGAATGTGTTAATATATACTAGTTAGTTAGTTAGTTAGTTAGTTAGTCGCGGTTCCAACTTCACGGCAACGGGTCGTCCCCATATTGCTCCGTTCCCGTGCCAGTGAATATCACACAAAACGTTCCTCAATGCCAAAAGTGAACAATCGAATAGACAGAAGTGTTGGCAAGCCAACAGCCCGCACAGGTACACTGTGCATAATGCAGCACCAGAATGCCAACACAAGTCCTCCACGAAAACCACAGTTCATCGTCGATGGAAACAGCAGTCACCAGAAAGACTTCATTGACCCGGGTTTTATCCCATATGGCTCAATCTCTTTCCACAGGGCGACCCACCGAAAGCGCCGCACAAAGCGCGAACTCCGTAGCTACAGCGACGACTCCCAGGAGTCTCCTGGAAAAAGCACTCGTGAACCGAAAAGTCAATCCAGCAACAACCGGCCGTCATCGTTCTGAACATGTAGCTCACGCTAAAAAAAACCGCGGACAGATGCAAAAGCATTCCATGCGAAATTCACAGCTCACAGTGTTGCACCACGCACTCACTCAGTAGCAGGGCGACGGAACCATAGCCTCCTTAGTCGCCTCTTACGACGTGCATGGTAGGCAACAGGGTTACTATTCTTTGCTCCCCCGTATGGGCCCCGGCAACACACGGGCGGTTAATATATACTCAATCAGGCAACTTCTCTGTTGCTGTTCACAATGTAACAGATGCTGATTGGGAATACATTAGAAGACTGAGTTTCAACGCATGCAATCACACATACAGATTCTCAGCCACTACTACATATAAACATAATACAGAAGGGCGTCATACATCGGTAGATTCACAGCCACTACTACATACAAACACAACACACGTTGACGTACATACATGCACACACACATACATGTTATATACATACTCACTCACACATCGATACATATATACAGCACATAATTTTTTGTTATTGGTAAGCTCGGACTTTAATTAAAAACGTATATCTCCTTAATTAAGTGCTCGTCTCCTCTCATACTTACACATGGAGAAGCTCACTACAATGCACGAATTTCGGTGTGCCATCAAGGATCAAATCCGTGTATGCGTGTACCAGGACAATGCATGCTATACATCTACTACTACTACTACTACTACTACTACTACTACTACTACTACTACTACTACTACTACTACTACTACTACTACTACTACTACACGTCGCCGATGTTGACCAAGGGAAAGGCAGTAGCCAATGCAACTTGGCATCGGTTCCGTCGCCGGAGTTGCCAGAATTATGTTGTTTACAACATGGAACTGCCTTAGGGAATCCATCTCCTGATGTGTCCTCAGGGTTTACTCCCGAATCCTTTCCCATCTGGGTATATCCGCAAGGCAGCGGAGGTTTGAAATTTAGAGTTTCCGCTCTTAGAGAGGATACCAACCAAGGCTGACGAGCCTCCTCTGCCCGGGAATCAATAAAGAGAGAAGTCTACCATTCTTCCTTCCTGGCAGTGACCATACTGATCAGATGACCGTAGCCATTGCCTCCACTTAGAGATCCTCTGCCCACCGTCGCTGACTTGAAACCATAACCAACAACTATATATCGGCTACTCACAAGTCCGATCCACCACCTGCTCACGTGGCTTCACGCTACCCTGTTGGGTGAGGGGGGAGGGCTAAACGGGTGCTGTTGGTGCTACTACTACTTTTGTCCCATCCATTACAATGCTACACGCTTACCCATCCTGATAAACCGAGACATAGAAAAAGAAAATGTATCATGAGTCAACGGATAGTAACAATGAAAGATAAAATTAACTAAGACAATATTATTACGAGGTAATGGACAAAATTGAGACAGGAAGGAAATAATATCCTATCAATAGGGTGATTTTCACATTGGTCTTCAGAAAACAATGGCAAACTACAGAACAATAAAAAAAAACAGCTGCAGTGTGATCAACAGAGAGAACGGACACAGAGCACCCTCTGTGTCGAAGGGGTTACGGCGCTACTTGTAATCCCGCATACCGCGTTCGAAACATATGCGGGCGATTTGGTAGCAGATCGCCTTGCGTTTCTTTTCATAAAATGATATGAGTGCTGATCGTTCAGAAAGCAGTGGCAAACTACTCAACGTAAACTTGCCAAGAAATCACAAACAGTGAAAAAATGATGGGGTTGACTGCGACGTTCTGTAGTAGAAAGGACCAAGACAGGACTCAATGTTCTGAAAGTAACCGACGTAGAGCAAAACATGTCGTTCCAGTGTCACCAGCATATGATCATTTCCATGACTCAGAAGGTCTACGAAAGCTCGCAATAACCTATATCCAGCTGATGAAACCAGACGCATAAAAGAAGCCAGACGAATCATTCTCTACTGTACAAGTAATTAATTCATTCATTCAGTAGCATGTCCTTTGCAGAACCTCGCTCCCATAACAACCTTCCGGAAAACCTCTCGATCATAAGTAAGATGTCCCGCGTCCGAAACATCCATCTGGAGATCGTCCGCCACATCCTGCACCCATCTTCTCTTTGGCCTTTCTCTTCCCAGGCATATACCCCTCCATTATTGTTCTCTCCAAACTTTCGTGAAGTTTCAATGGACCAAAATATTTTAATTTCTTTGTTTTATCGTTTTTGATAGCCAACCTGCTTCAATATTCAGCCCTTGGAGTATTGGCGCATTTGTTCTTTTCTTTATCCAAAGTATTTTTATAACTCGTCTAGAAAATTTATATTCAAAGGCATTTATGCGCTTTTCAGCTTGTTTAGTAAGTGTCCAGGTCTCACGGGCGTATGTTGCAATGGGAAAGATGCATGCTCTTAAAAATCTAATTTTTGTGGTTTATCTGTCCCTCTCCACAATTTATTTAGTTGTTTTAGTCTTTGAAGAGCAATAGATATTCGTCTTTTAACTTCCTTCATTGTGTCACCATTGTTGGTAATCAATGACCCAAGATATTCGAGACTGTCCACCACCTCTAATTTGTCCTCAATATATATTTCTTTCTCCATACTGTATGCAGGAACACACCTATTTTATTTGTGACTTATACTGGCTTTGCTATCCATATGTGACAGGTGCAAGGTGCTCCAGACCAAGATGTACCTTAGGATTGCAGCAGATAAAAATAATTCCGTGTACGGTGTGTGTACATGATACTAAGGGACATATTGTGGATGGCACAGTCTGATGGCACAGCCAGTAAGGTGGTGGAATGGGCAGGATATCGCGTGGAGAAGAATGGGTCGTGGTGTTCCTTTACAATGAAGTATTGCATATAATTAAAGTTACATTGGGTCGAGAATGGGCTGCGGGTGTTGCAGAAGTGCCCATGCAGCATCTGAGTGAATACAACTCACATTCTGGCAATGTAGTTAGGGGGAAAGGGAGTGGGTGGTGTTTTGATTGCAAAGACAAATAGACATTGTTTTTTTTTTTAAAGTTACTTGTTGACATATGTTACTACAAGATCTAGTATGAGAGTAGAAGTCAAGGTTTTGATAGACTTTTCTACAAGAAACAAATAAAAACCGTAAACTAGTTAGAGAAGTTAGACGTAGACAGTCACAATGTTTTGGACACTTTATGAGAAGAAATAAATTGGAAAACTTGGTGACAGTTGGCAAGATTGAGGGGAAGTGAACAGGGGGAAGATAGAGAAGTAAATACCTGGATGGCTTGACCATGTGGCATGGCCGAGACAAGAACACAGAGCTGATCCACGACTCTGGCGATCAAGTGAGATGGCGAATCATGACAGCCTACACTTATCGGCATGGCACATGATGATGATGATACTTCACAAAAATATCTGTTTGGAAGCGCGAGGCAGAAAACTCTGACCACTGTGTGGTGGTCGGGGTCGGTGGTTGCCACCAGAAGTGACTTCCGCCTGGCAGCTTGTGTGTGTTATTCTTTCTTTAGTGATCTCACAACTAAGATGTATCATGTTACCGAGATCTGTTGGTTAAATAGTCTTTCGTAGGACTGATTGTCATAGTCAGTTCGGAATATGCAGCACCTGCCTGACTTTCCGCCACTCCCGCAGTGCTTCAGTCATCTTGTGGTCACGTCAGATGGGGATCCTCGCAGTCTACGGAGTCACATCTCATCGTCGCTGTCCAGAATCTCCGGCAGGACGGAAGGCTTCACCAAAACAGAATCTCTCGATGATTTTGATCACTACATCATGAATGGTACACACAGCAGTTTGTCGTGTGTGAACCATGCGGGTTCAGATAGTGAAGGACAGATCAATGCTGGTGGTGGTGGTTTGTCGAATGTTAAGAATCAGATCGCTCTTTACAATCAACGGAATTTGTCGGCGCAACAGTTTTCTCCAGGCGTCGAAAACACCAGCGATGCCAGCCCAGAACAGAAGAATCCATTTTTAAAATTGCAGACATCACTACAGAAATTGCAAAGAGAAATGGTAAGTTCTAAATCCCAAATGTGTGGATATAGAAATCCACAGGAAACTACCAAACTAATTTCTTCAGAATAACTTTATGGGGAGTAAATAAAAAGGTAGATTTATCTTACGCTGAGACAGCTGACTATGGTTTCTGTCAACTGTGATAAATAAATCTGCCGAGGATTCAGACTATACACCCATTCTCATCTTCAAAGTTAGATTTATAATGGTTTGGTATGTTCATTTCATACAGACAAGATATGCGAGACATCTGTAAAGAGGATAATTTGCTACTGCTTTCCTTCTTGGCAGTGACCATACTTGTGGGTGACCGTAATCATCGTCTCTATAAAGAACCTTTGCCTACCACTGTAAAAGTTCAAACTATAACTAACAACTATCTGTCAGTTGCTCTACAGCTCTACCCACCACAGGCTCGTGTGGTTTTATGCTACCCTGATCTGGGGACTAAACAGGTACTACACCCTGCCCGAGGGTGTCCTGTAGGCCAGTGAAGGGAAGGTGCCACCTACTTCTTCTTTCATAGGGGATACCCCTATCCCGCCACCCCTGAAACTAGTCCAGTCTGAATAACCTGACATGACTTCGCTGTTTCCCTGCCATATCGTCCCTCCCCAGCTGAAAGCCAAGTGAAGTACAGAGAGGCCCTGCTATATGTCGCTTTGGTGTATGTCGTTTTGCTATAACGTTGTTGTCACATAGGGGACACAACTTCACTTTACATCGCTACGTTCCACCGTAACGTCGTCACCTGTGTTGCTATGCTGCGCTGTCTTGCTAGCTTGCGGAGGAACTATGTAATGCTGCATAGTGTTACTGATATGGAATGTCCCCTTACTCAGTTGTTGTTGTCAGTTTTGTGTTATTGTCGCCATTTTACATTTTGTACAGTGCTTTTTCCAGGATTGTATCATGTAATCATTCATAATTATGAGTTCAAAGCGCACAGTAAGTGCTGATAGTGTGTCTTGTTATAAGAGAACCAGGAAATGTGTTACTCTTGAGGTGAAGTTAGATGTGTTGCACCATTTTGAGACTGAAGATCGGGCTGTTGATATCAGTAAAGTCCATGGTCTACCTCCAACCACGGCAGGGACAATTCGTGTCGAGGGCAGTACAAGCGCCATCAACTGTTACAAGGAGCTTTACTTAGAGAAAAGGAAACAGGCTGTGCAGCATACATTGGACACATGTTTTGTTCAAGCAGAGAAGAGGCAGGAAGAAGTTACAGTTTTATCCTCAAATGAAGAGGCAGAATTTAATGCCTTATCTCATCATGTTCCTCTTGTACTTTGCAGTGTCGAGGTGAAGTATAAACAACTGGAGAGTGCCCGTTTATGGGCTTCATGTATCAATATTCCCATGGACTCTGTTATTCCATGTGTCCATCGTTTATGTGGTGGGCCTCTTCTTCTGGTTCCACCTGGTCTTGCTTCCATCTGGTCTGTATATCATTGCTTGTTGTGGTATACTGGTAGTTGGTAGCCTACTTTCATGGCCAAACCATTTGACTTGCTGCCTTCTAATAAAATCTAGCACAGCTATAATCCCCACTTTAGCCCCTGATTTCTTCATTTCTGATCTTATCGCTTCTTGATACATTGAGTATGCCTACGCCTCTACGTCCCAATAACTCTACCACTCACCCTCCAACCCACCTCTATTTAGCTAATAACTATAAACAACCATTAAAATAAACATTACATAATACTCTGTATTTCTGTTAATTCTATGGGAAATAGTGTTTCACTATACGTCGTTTCACTTAAAGTCGCGTTTTCCAAGAATGTAATCGTGACAGTAACCGGGACCTCCCTGTATCTAGTTTACTACTCTGTGCAATAGTTTCTAACTCCTGACACTATACATAGAAATCAGACTCCCCAATGATTGTCTGAGCACTCTAGGAAATATTGCAGAATGCATGAAAGCCAGCCACACTATTAAGCTGTGATCTAGTGTATCTGAAGGTGTCACACATCGTGACCGTATGAGCTATGCAATTTCTTCTTCTTTCTCCACCTATAACTTTTAACCCTCCTCCATCCTCCTAAAGAGCCTAGGCCATCAACAGTTTAGTGCAGAGTCGTGTCTTTAGCCAGCATTTATCTTAACCAATGGGCAAATTGTTAACATTTTATGTACAAAGCTACTCTGATAGCATAGAGGCTAGTGTGTTCACTTGTTAACATTTTATGTGCAAAGCTACACTGATAGCATAGAGGCTAGAGTATTCACTTGTTAACATTTTATATGCAAAGCTACTCTGATAGCATAGAGGCTAGTATGTTCACTTGTTAACATTTTATGTGCAAAGCTACACTGATAGCATAGAGGCTAGAGTGTTCACTTGTTAACATTTTATATGCAAAGCTACTCTGATAGCATAGAGGCTAGTGTGTTCACTTGTTGACATTTTATGTGCAAAGCTAGTCTGATAGCATAGAGGCTAGTGTGTTCACTTGTTAACCCTTTACAGGACAGACGCTTGTCCGTTTTTTAGCCCTTAACGGGCACGATTTTTTCAGGTTTGGTAAAATTTTGGGTCGCGTTAGTAAAAACATCACAAATAAGGTGTTAGTCAACCGATTTTAATTAAATAAACAACACAATGAAGGGAAAAGCATGCAGAATATGTTACTCACGTGATTGTTGCCGGTAATCCATATATGAACACAAATATTTACGAAATACAGCATGTTGTTTGTGATTTTCCGTCATCTATACGGCAATTTACAAACACATTTTCAGAATCATAATCACTCTCTTTAAAGTCCGACTCACGACTGCTAATGCAAAGTAACGCTTTGCACTGATGTCTAGCTCCGATTAATAGTCAACTTCATGCCCTTTAATGTCATTTAAAATGAACCTAGCGAAATCTCGGTTATCACTTGAAGAATCGTCGAAATCCATTTTGAAAAACAGCGTAAAAATCCCGAAAACTATCAAAAAAAGTCCGTAAAAGTCCGTTCAAATTCATTGTAGCGCGTTTACAGATGGCGGCCACGTTGTCAAGCTATCGGCGAAAGCGAAAGTAGCCGTCGGAAGTGTCGGAAATCCGAGAGATCACGTTTTTACAATGCATAATAGTATCGGACGCAATCGGCCGATCCGCTCGTTTAAGCGATCGCCCGCTAACGGCCGCTCTGCCCTGTAAAGGGTTAACAATAGTGAAAAAGCACAGATCCCTTTTACACAGATTAAAGCTAGCATCGGGCATATGGTGCTAGACCCATACTTTATAGTCCAGTCAGCACTCAGTGGGTCATGTGGTCAGTAACACACCAGCCACCTTGACTTCCCAAGACATTTCCTGGTTCCCATCTCAGGATGGGTCGACCTGGGAGCCCTTGTCAGATTAAAAATTTTGAACCCGATGTGGACCTAACCAATGCCCGAGCGTCTAGTCAATACTGTGGCAAAGCAAGTAGTCAGAATTAATCATGACACTGTACCGAAGGTTGGTAGTTACCACAGAGTTAATCATATACTATACCAAGGCAAGTAGTTGCTTCAGAATTAATCATGACACTGTACCGAAGGTTGGTAGTTACAACAGAGTTAATCATAATACTGTACCAAGGCAAGTAGTTGCTTCAGAATTAATCATGACACTGTACCGAAGGTTGGTAGTTACAACAGAGTTAATCATATACTATACCAAGGCAAGTGGTTGCTTCAGAATTAATCATGACACTGTACCGAAGGTTGGTAGTTACAACAGAGTTAATCATAATACTGTACCAAGGCAAGTAGTTGCTTCAGAATTAATCATGACACTGTACCGAAGGTTGGTAGTTACAACAGAGTTAATCATATACTATACCAAGGCAAGTAGTTGCTTCAGAATTAATCATGACACTGTACCGAAGGTTGGTAGTTACAACAGAGTTAATCATAATACTGTACCAAGGCAAGTAGTTGCTTCAGAATTAATCATGACACTGTACCGAAGGTTGGTAGTTACCACAGAGTTAATCATACTGTACCAAGGCAAGTAGTTGCTTCAGAATTAATCATGACACTGTACCGAAGGTTGGTAGTTACAACAGAGTTAATCATAATACTGTACCAAGGCAAGTAGTTGCTTCAGAATTAATCATAATACTGTGCTAAGGCAAGTAGTTGCTTCAGAATTAATCCTACCCAAGGTTGGTAGTTACAACAGAGTTAATCATATACTGTACCAAGGCAAGTAGTTGCTTCAGAATTAATCATGACAGTGTACCGAAGGTTGGTAGTTACAACAGAGTTAATCATATACTGTACCAAGGCAAGTAGTTGCTTCAGAATTAATCATAATACTGTACTAAGGCAAGTAGTTATGACAGAATCAGTCATGATACTGTACCAAAGTAAGTAGTTGTTACAGAATTAATCATGACACGAACAAGGGAAAGTAGCTACTACAGAATTAATCATGAGATTTTATTAAGGAAAGAAGATACTGCAGAATAAATAATGACACTGAACCAAGGGGAAGTATTGTAAATTTATCAAAGAAAGTAGTTACGCAGAATCTGTCATGACACTAAACCAAGAAATGTTATTACATAATCTCCATTACACTTTACCCAGAAATGTAGTTTCTTCAAAATATACTATGATACTTCTCTAAGGATAGTAGTTGTTACAGAATCTACCTTGATGCTTTGTCAAAGACAGTAGTTGCTACACATCTGCCTTGACATTTTGCCAAGGGCAGTAGTAGCTACAGAATCTGCCTTAACACTTTACCAAGGATAGTAGTTTCTACATGACATGTTAAGTACTCTGTGACTCATGTCTACGTGCAACATTTTATAACAATGTTATCCAGGTAGAAGAAGACAAATGTTCATTTATTTGTCTACTCACAATTATTTGTGTTTTCTAATCCTCAGAAAGATCTGCGATACCTTGATATTTCATTATTTTGTCAGCTCCTGTCGTTGCATGATGCTGTCCAGGAATTTAAGAATACTGTTGCCGACCGCTATTCAGAAACAGGATCAGAATACTCCTTGGGAACAGCTAGCTACATGGGATCTATGTCCAGTTTGAACGATGACAGCGAGTGGGGGGATGATGGTGCCACATTCACCTACTCTCAGGAACATCCAGATAACTCTGAGCTTGCTGACGAATCTGAGAATACTCCAAGCGCATCGAGCCTCTTAAAGCAAATAACTGAACTTGTCTTGAAAGCTGATCATGATTTTTAATGTTAGAATTGAGCTGTCAGCATCAGTTTTTGTTTGGACAATGCAAATAGTATTGCCAGGAAAGCTTGGGTTTTTATATTAAAGGCTGTGATTTGATTTATAAATTGTAATTGCATTTAGGGGGGAAAAACGGCGCAAGAATTAAAAGGCAGTTTAAAGTGACTAAACCAATTTCTGTGCTGGTATTTGATTACAGGGCTTAAAGCTCTTTTGTTCTTTATTCATAGTCTTTCCTTCCATTGAATACATAGGGACATTATGCTCATGTTTTCGTGGATATAATTTCACACTACGGTGGACAGAGAACATTAAAGACATCACGGGTGTGAAAATTTATGAAGCAGGAGTTCTGGCCAAAGATCAAGGTTCTTTCTTGCAGGCCCGTGATGGGTGAAATATTCTTCACAGAACATGCTACATGAAAATTTCACACTCAGACATAACTTACAAGCGGATCAGCACTTTGGTGTTAACAATGTTATGGTGCCATTTTACCACTGAGCCACTTGTTTGTTTATCAGAATAATTATCTTATAGATCTGGAGTTTCATCTAGTTTTTACCTTTTGGAGATGTGTGAGTGAGGGTAAATTATGGTCTGTTAAGTCACTCTAAAGTAAATTAAGTTTATCTTATTATGATGGAAAAGGCCAGACTTTTCCTGTAGACCCATAGCTGTACAGTCACTGAGTTGTGTTTATCAGCTTTAACTATTCTTGTTGCCCATCAGCTAATTTTGCTGTGTGTTTACTCTATTTTGCTGCACAAATGTTATTTAGCTTTTATATACTCTTTCCAGATGTGGTCATTATTGAAAGATTTTTTTTGGGGTATTAACTCGCTTTGAACTCAAGCGTAGTCCATTCATGTGCTACAACCACTAGCGGTTGCCACTACTGGGGAGTGCACTGGACTGATGTTTGCGGGTGGATTAATTTTCCCTTTTACCAGCGTCCCTCACCATTAGGAGAATCCACTTAGACTTTTGAGGTACTTGTAATTTACGTCCCCAAATCAAGGACGAGAAGTCAAGATTTTAGTCCAGCTGTCCTGTGTAGTGGTTGAACCTGCTTCCTCAGCAATGACTGAATTAAAGGTGTACTGTCATATTGGAACAACACAAATAACGATGCATGAATGTCATTGGTTCCACCAGTCTCTTCTATCTTGCCTTCAGTTATTGAGACACCTGATGGTCTTCTCTTATTATTTTGGAATAATCAAACACTATCTTGATTCACCTAACCAAGGGCATTCAGACCCTTTGTTGGTGACCAAACTCCATGCTTCTAGAGTACAAGAAACTATGCTTCCATAGGGACATTCTAAACTGTAATACATTTTATGGCAGATTAACTTGTTTATATATCATGCTGGCATCGTGGCTAGATGCTCTGCTGATGATCATGGGCGAGGTGTGAATCTGCCTCAGGGAGGATTTTAACATTGATGTTTGCTGCCATGTTGACCCAGCCTGAAAGTGTACAAGGAAATGTCTAGGGAAGATAAGGCAGCCAATATGTTGCTAGGCCACATCACCTATCTACCATCACCAGGTGGTAAATGTCTGTAACAGTATGGGACTACACCATATGCATAGTCCACCCGAGGCTTCAAAAGGGGTTCTTTACATTAAAATAAAAACTTATTGCAGAAAGTAGATCATTACAAAGAAATGAAGAGAACTTAGTGAAGGATATAGAATTAAAGGAATATAAAAACAAGTATATAGTTTATAGAACTGAATATGGGTAACTAAGCAATAAAGAAAGTCTGTACCAGATACGATCTCCTATGCAGCAGAAAAAGCTGGAGTAAAATGCTAGACTGATTAACTGGCACCTTGCCATCATGACAGATGATAGTTTGTACAATTGAGTTGTACCTCTCCATAACACAAAGCCTGGGCTGAATTTAGAGACCATGTTTTGCCCATGCTGCATGATCCCTCTCTCAACCTGCCTAGTTTACTCCAGAGGAAAGGTAACACCAATACGTCTGGAGCAAGACAACTGTAGAAGCTGCTGGATCAGGAAAGCCAAACTCTGTGCACCTGTCGGAGCTTCCATCCTAGACCAGTTGCCGACAAGGCTTAGAGCCTGGTCTGCCAGGGAGTAGAATGCTGGGATTAGGGACATAATGATCGTAAGATATGGCTTCTTTGAGCATGCACATGGGAAGCTTCTGATTGTCAGAACAGGCCTCTAATTTAGAAGTTTTTAATCTCTTCTAATATTCCGGGAGAAGAGAATTTGAATTGTGACTTCCAAGCGTCTTTCTGTTACATTCTTGTACACTTAGAGCTCTGTTTACTTAATTTTGACACTGCTGTTACATTCTGTCCTCTCAAGGCACAGCTGAGCATGCCCACCTACTTTGCGACCAAGGTTTTGAGAGCGGTAGAATCCTTGACCTGGCTATTTTTAACTCCTGGTTAATATACAGTATCACATTTAAGTTCAGAGCAAGCAAGTGGCAGCTTCCTTCTCTGAGATACTCGGCGAATCTGATTCAGCAATTGTCACAGAAATATCGTGCAGGGAAAGTAAGAGTCGTAGGATGACCAACAGAGTCATGGGCATTCTCATGAGCTATTGAACATATATGGAATGGGATAGAAGTCTTCCCTGGGCTTGTAATAGACATCAGAGAAGAGGGAAAACACTTTTTCTTCTTTGTTCCTCTTTCGAGAGAAGAAAGTACCATTAAAAATAATTCATTACTGTAAACATCCAGAGGCTGCAGTAACCGGAATAACACATTCAGTAACACATTCAACTTGCATGATTTTTAACTGATGTGTAATCAGTGTGTTCATTATTATATAATAACATAAGTATATGTTACCAGAGCTGTTTAAACTTATTATCTTCATGATAATGAACTGTGTATGTCAGGGATCCAGATAGAGTAATCGGACAGAAAGAACGCCTGTTTTAGGCATGAGGCATCTGAGAAAAGTATATTTACTGACAGGAGAGCCACAGCATTTCACTTCAAGGCACTTAAGATACTGTCAGTACCTGTGTCAGTCCAGCTGTCTCAATCCCTGAATGAGGCGTTCTTTCAGTCTGATTACTCTCTCTGTATCCCTGACTGTATTTATCCAGATATCTATGCCATTAGCCAATATAATTAGTGGAATTATTTACACTTTAATCTATGTTGTTATGGTGATTGTAAATTTGTTTAATCTATCGATGCCTTTCAAGATATTCACTTTTAACGGCTTGTCTGTTGATTGCGTGTAAACTGTTAATTAATTTTTAAAAATCTGGTCCCTTCAGTCACATTAAAGTAACAGTGCTGCGCTTGTAACATTTTGGCAATTTCTCTACCATCAGTATCAGGCAGTGTGCACATTTCATTAAAAAAAACAACAACTTAACAGTCATTCTACCTAGAGCACTTTACAGTGTAGGACAGGGGGGGGGGGGGGTTGAGCCTGAGGAATTAAGGCCACCTGGCTAGTGCAGTCATGTGAACTGTGCAGTTAGGGTTTTCATTTTGCACCCAACGGAAAAAATCCATCATCTTGCCGAGGTTTCTTCTTTTGTTCACTTGAAATTTATTGTCTATATCTGCCATGTTGTCTCTTGTATGAACTTCCCTGTCTTTATTAGATCAGTCAGTGGTCCATAGCGTACCGTTGATTCAAACCCCTGGGTCTCCCTAATTGGAGCCTAACATTTTGGCCATTCGGCCATTAGCTCAAGTCATTTTTTTTTTATACTGATAGCATTTCTGGTGACTGTATTTGCTGTTGGCATTACAAAATTGCAGATTTAAAGTTTTCAAATTTGTTGCAATTAATCAACCAGATTCCCAACTACATGTCAGTGCTTTCATAATCAACTGAAAACTTATGCTGATTAATATTTAATTTTTATTCAATTGAAGATGTCTTAATCTGATTCCTGAATGTACAGTGTTTTTTCCTGTTTTGTTATTTCTCTGTTTCTTTAAATATGCCTTCCATTTGTTTGTTAGTTACCCATTCTTGAAGTGCACAAGTAAAAAAGAATCCACAGTTGTATCATCTTTATTCTTGATCTTTTTATAATATCTAATTCTCTATATTATTCATACTTATCTATTTTTGAATATTGCATTTATATGTATACTAATTATTATCTATATTCACATGTAAACTAAATCTTCAGTACTTCAGAACACAGTATCACTTCATTTTTCATCCATACAATTTCTGTTATTTGAAATGAAATCGGCATTAATGAACAGCATTACTTAGTTTTATTGTGGGTGATTTCTAGCTTGTTCTAATTCCATTGTTTTACATTTGTAACACGCACTACACACATGGTACAGCAGATCTAACATATCACATGTTGTGATTATATCTCTTGTTCATCTATGCCAGTGTTCCTGTGTTCTCCGGCTCCTGTATTTGTAATGATGCCGTCAGCACACCTAATGTCCATCTAAATTTCTCATCTCGTTGAGATAAAACAAGCAAACATACTCACCATAAAATTTATTGCTAAAGTATTTATAGATTACGTTGTAAATCACATTTTGAAAAGTATTACTTTATTGCATTTATAAATCTGTCTACTCTGCTTAACACATTAAGTGTGCACAATCTTTACAAACATTCTTAGTTTGTATTGTGTGCATATTAATTAGCTGGACAGATATAATTACCAAATTGCTGACAGTGACATCATGCAATTGGAACAAGAGTTTAACGTCAGCTGCAACAAGATTTTTTTCAAATGTCACAATAAGAATTTTGTGTAGAAAGTGACAAAATGAAATTATAGACACACTTCTGACTGAAAAGTGTCAGTGAATAATTCTTCTTCTTCTACTGCGTTCATCCGGAGTTTTTTTTCGGATGTGATTGCGTTGTGCCTGTTTACAGCAGTGCTGCATTCTTGCGCCGTCAGGCCGACACATCCGACTTCTGTGGGCATTTGTTGACCGGGTTAACCTTCCCGGGGAATAATTCTATTGCTGCATGAGTTTTCATTTGTTAGTTCATGAGTTTTGTTGTTAAAAAAAGCTAACACCTATTATTTATGGGACCAATTTCTTTTTGTTACCACTGTAGAAATGGACATTAACGTAACATGGACAGGTTCAGTAACTCTGAAATATGTTTGAGTTACGCCATGTGTAGTGTGGTTTTTTGTTGTTGTGTGTTCGGGAATGTTCAAATATTGATAAAGTAATGGGATCTGCTGTTTTCAAAGCTCTCTGTCTCTTTCTCGCTTCCCCCCCCCCTCTTCTCTCTCTCTCTTTCTCTCTCTCTCTCTCTCTCTCTCTCTCTCTCTCTCTCTCTCTCTCTCTCTCTCTCTCTCTCTCTCTCTCTCTCTCTGTGATGGTGGGTGGGTGAGAGTGAAGTTTTTCCCCTTCTTTTCCACAAAACCAATGTTGACATTATGGATGATTATACCTAGCAAAATTGAAAATTATAACCAGAATAACAAAATAACAGGTGCCTGCTACAAATACCAGCTTTCAGCTTTCATCTTGAACGCATGGAAATATTGACCCTCCATGTCCTGGCTTCACACTTGCCTGCTAGCCCGGTGGTCATATGTTCAAATCTCTTTGGTGGCACATTTTTAAAAAATGTAAGCTCGGTTGACCTAGTTTAAAATGGGTACCAGGAGATGTCCTGGGAGGCAAAGACAGCCAGTGTGATACTGACTACATGACCCGCTGAGTGCTGATTGGTCTTTACACGTCTGGAACTAGCACCATATGCCCAATGCAGTTCATGGCTTGGGACGGGGTCATTTACTGTAACCTTGACCTACTGGCTTTCCATCCTTTCAGAGTTATATTTAGAGCAGAGGGGTCATGGTGGTGGAGATTTTAGAGCTCTGTATTGTTAGCAGATCAAATCCAGTGATTACAGGGAACTAATCCATTAGTCTAAAGTTCAATTCTCAGTAATGTAAGTTTGCTTCCCTAAACATTATGGCTGTGGAGTTTCCCAGTTCAGTTTGACATGTGTCTACATGAAGATAGACCAATTTACTAGTATAGAATGATGGACATCAGATTACCTTCTTGTACATGTTTAAAAAAAGTTAGTTGCATGTCCTTTACAGGATGTCGCAGTCAACCCCAGCATTTTTTGGCTGTTTGTGATCTCTTGGCAAGTTTACATTCAGTAGTTTGCCATTGCTTTCTGAACGACCGGCATCCATACCAATTCATTAAAAACAAAACAACAACAACAATGCAATGCAGTCTGTTTCCAAATCGCTCACAGCTGTATTTCAGACACGGGTATGTGGGATTGCGAACTGCATTCGTAACCCCTGCACCACGGAGCCGGCATCTTGTACATGTAGAAAATTGTATATCAGAATTTCTTGTTGCCTTTTCCCTCCAGTTATCCGGTCGGTTGGACTAAAATGTTGACTTCTCATCTTTGGCTTGGGGATGAAAGTTACAAGTAACAAGTATCTCAGGGGTCAGAAGAGTTTGCTTGATGGCGAGGGACACTGGTAATAGGAAAAGCTAATCCACATGCAAAAATCAGTCTAGTGCACTAGGAATATTAGCACATGTATGGACTACGCTTGAGATCAAAGCTAGCGAACACAAGAAAGAATCCCCCCAGTGGAGCATAGGATGTCAACCATGTGACACCTGGCCATCCTTTTGTTTCCTATCTCTTGTAGACCTGGCTGCCTTGAGTGTATTACAAATCTCTCTCTGTGTGTCCTGTGTTTATAGATTTATGTTGCCTGGATGTCATAGTAAAGAATTTCTAGTTATGCTATCTTAATTATTCCATCAACAATTATGTTATGTTTATCTAATTAATAACTTAACACGTTTTGGTTACAAATTATTATTTTTATATTTTGTGACAAATTATTAACTTGTTGGTAGGTCAGAATAATTAACCAATTTGGTTGCAGTGCAATGTATACAAGTTGATGTTGCCACTTTTCTTAATAAAATAGCTTGATTTCCTGTTTTGACACACTATGTTTAATTAAATTATGAAACACTGCCCTGCCAGTTTGAACGGGACAGATAACTGCTATTACGGTATTCTGCATTTCATAAGTGACTGGTAAAATCTCTTGTCCCTAGCTGGGTCAGATATTCCTCTCGAACATAAAACAGAGGTAGTTTACCTTAACACTGTATTCTTGATTTATGACATGTGAATGACCTACAAATATTTGTAAGTTGTTTGTATGTATTTATCGTGCCATTAAATATGTTTTACTGTTATACTAAGATCACGTCATGAACATTCCACACTTTCGGGCACATCATAATGTTGCATTTGTTAGTACATATGTAGATTTTTGTAAGTTACATTAACACTTCCTACACAGTTTAGTAGGGCATAGCATGATGATGTTTTTAAAGAAAATATTTATGGATACATTAATTAAAAATTATATTTATGAATACATTAATTATTATAATGTGTGAGAGAGAGAAATAATGTGAAGCATAATGTTCAGCTGGTTCTTGTTTGCATTTACCTGCTTATGTGAAAGATAAAGTTTCAATTGAAGTGACATAGTTTTTTTTTTTTAGGAAGGCTATTTCATAAATGAGGTTTACCATTGTATCTTTGAAGTAGTGAATCCCTAGGAATGCTAACCTGGTTAAAAAATGCACGTTAAAATCAGATGTGTTGGCCTAAGGGTTTTGGCCCAAGGGTGCATAACAAAACACATCACAATTACATCTGAAAAAACACTCCGGATGAACGCAGAAGAAGAAGAAGAAATGGTGGATGAAGGCGGTAAGTCAGGTGGATAAAGTTAAATCTTGCATTTGTCTCGTTTTTCCTGAGATGTGTTTACTCATGGTACACTCCATGCCAGCTTATATGGCCTGCGGATTGACCCAGTAATGCCAGTAACCACTGACAGTGGCGCTCAGAGTTCATACAGTGACTACAGATATATGTCAAGTAGAATGTTTTACTTTTGCTGATCAAACAGCTGTGTGGAGGTCAGCATGGCTGAATGGATTAGTGCGTTTTTTCTTAAACATCCAGTGTGCTCATGCTGAGGTAGGGGGTTCAATCCCTGCACCGGACAGTTGGACTAAAATGTTGACTTGGGGACGTAAATTATAAGTACCTCTCAAGTTGAAATGGTTTCGCCTAATAGCGAGGGACACTGGTAATAGGAAAAGCTTTTTCTTCTTAAGTTTGTTTGAAATATGTCTACAACTGCAATGTTGTCTCTTGTATGAATTTAACTGTCTTTTTTAGTTCATTCAGCGGTCTATAGAGTGTATCTTCCACTGTCGTCTCTCTAGGCCAGAAGGTTTGCCTAGATATGTTATATTTTGGGCAGTCTTGGAGTATGTGCTCTGCTGTCTGCTACGCCAAACCACACGTGCACATGGCTGATTCACCAATCTTGAATTTTGTATACATGTGGTTGCGTAATCTATTGTGTCCTGTTCTGAGGCGCAGAATAATGACTTCTTCTGGTCTGTCCATAATGTGGTAGTCATCTTGAGCAGGTTTTGGTGGCTTTCTGACTGATTTGATCATTCTTTTCTTTTGGTGGTAAGTAACGGGCACATCAGGCTGTTCTTCTTTTGCTCCTTCCTTAGCAAATCGATCAGCTCTGTCGTTTTCAGGTATTCCACAGTGGGATGGTATCCACTGTATGGTGACCTTATGCTGACTGCTAAGTTCAGAAAGTAGTGTCCTTAGTACTGGCAATTTCCCAGATAGGAGCGTCTCGAGTACTGATTTTGCATCTGTCAATAGCACTACAGGTTGTGAACCATGGCAAGTATTTAGTAATTTCTCTGTTGCTATCTTGATTGTCTCAGTTTCAGCATCATAGTTATGGCAGTACTTTTCTGTTGGTGCTCTGGTCGTGTCCCTAGTAGTATTTGGGTATTCTATGTACACTCCTGCTCCTCTATTTCGAACAGCATTTTGTGCTGACCCATCTGTGTAGACTCGGATCCAGAGGTCCTGTGGGTATTCTTCATCAAGGAAGCTGAATAGGGAAAGCTAAAAATTAGTCCAGTGCACTAGAAGTGGTAGCAGTATAAGGTCTACACTTGAGTTCAGAGCAAGGGAACGCCAAAAAAAAAAAAAAAAAAAAAGCTTTGTCATTTAGGCATTGTTCATAACATGATTCAGTCTGAATACTAGCATAATATGTTATTTTTTGTTACTCCACCATTATTCTAGCTCTTTGACAACCCATAAACATTCTATTAGGAGATTCGTGTGATGGCGTTCCCTGGCATAGTTTCATGTATGACGATTCTCATATAACTTTCTAGTCAGGAAACATGCCAGTGCTGCTGGTGTGGCTTTCACATCCCCAAACTGATAGATTTTGAACTTCATGAAGAAGCAAGATCGCCCATGCCAATCAGCAAGGCACTTGATGATGATAATGGTACACTCAGTTCTTAATTTCCAAATAGTTTGAAATAACACAGATTTGTATATTCCTCCAAGTAGTGAGATAAACTAGTATGAGGTTTACAGTACGAGACAGTTCAATATTACACATTCATTTAGTAGGTTAAAAGTCGACATGGTCGACTTCATTGCACCGGGTTTTATCCCATATGGCTCGGTCTCTTTCCGCAAAGCGGAAAGTGTCGCACAAAGCACGAACTCTGTAGCTCTAGTGACGACCCACAGGAGTCTCTGAAAAATTTAACTCGTGAACCAAAGGACACGACCCGGAATCGAACCCACAACCTTCGGAGCCCGAGTCAAACGGCTTGACCACTTCACCACGGAGACTCCCACATTCATTTAGTACACACAAATAGTTCAACAGTCCAAAATTACACATTTAGTATACACACAGGTACAATAGGCCAAAATTACAGTTAGTATACACGTTTAGAATTTCAACAGCCCAAAATTACACATTTAGTATACACATTTACTGTTGCAACAGCCAAAAATTACAGATCTACAATAAATGTTTGCTTTTTGTAACAACCCAAAATTACAGATCTACAATAAATGTTTGCTTTTTGTAACAACCCAAAATTACAGATCTACAATAAATGTTTGTATTTTGTAACAGCCCAAAATTACAGATCTAGTATATACATTAACAGTTTGAAACCACCTAAACATGCCTACAGCTAATGCAGTTATTCTCAAGCTATTTTTTCTTCTCACTGAGCCACACTGTTATAATGACAATGTTCTGGATCACACCAAGCTTTAATGTTGATGACAAATGTCTCAATAACAATGAAATGCTTAATGTTAATACAGAGTTGGTATCATAGTTTGTGAACAGAATCAGCATCATAGTGTGAGAACAGAATCCGCAGCATAGTATGTGAACAGAATTGCCATCACAGCATGTGAACAGAATTAGCATCATAGTATGTGAACAGAATTAGCATCGTAGTATGTGAATGGTCGTACTTTCTGGTTGTTCCAGTAACACACAAACGAGAAAGAGGTTAAAATGAACACATTCTTTAAGACATTGGAGAATTGGGGACAATTATTGAACAGCATACAAAAAGGATTATCTTGGCTTAGTTGGAATAATTTGAGATATGGAGGTCTGTTACTGAAAGTTAGTTAGTTAGTTAGTTAGTCGACAGATCATCCTCGTTGCACATCGGACCATTCAGTCCATAAGTGCTCGGATCCCCTCCTCAGCAAATCCCGCAGCGTGTAGCGGCTAACGACGCCAGTTCTGTGTTGGTTTATCAATCTTCTTTGGCTTCCTGCGTAGTGTTCTTGTTTGGCCACCCCTCTTTTAATTTGCTGCTCTCGCAGTCTGGCCATTGTTGTAGATTGTGTAGATCATGTTACTGAAAGTACTGGAGGGCACGATTCAGATCCAAAATGTCCTAAAATAAACTACATCACACAAGGATGCTGTGTCTGAAACTGATCTAAAGGGAGTTGCTAAGAACAGGAGGCATTGGATGGATATGATCAGACAACTTTGACACCAGTCTTGAGAGTAAGTGACCTATTGAATGAAGTAAATCTGACACAGATATTTCCAATTGACGAGTTTATGAACACTAATGGCCTGTAGCCAGTATTACTGTGTGAATCATGGACCCTGGAATACTTCTTCCTCATTCGTAGAAGAAGAAGACAACCAATATGAGAAAGTCACTGAAGCCACGTAGGTGTCGTATTTTCGTAAAATATTGGGAATTAATCCTATGGGTTACTAAAACGACAGGTTTCCAGAAGAGGCAGATTCACAAGGACAGATCATTACTCACAGACTTCTGGTCGCTAGATCATTACTCTCACAGACTTCCGGTCGCTAACATGGCGGTTAGGCGTTGAACTGTTAAGGCCTGTGGCGTGTTTATGCTTGCAGCTACGGTTTGCAATCGTATTTTCCTCATGTTGGACTGGTAGAACATGGTTCCGTCGCCTTGCTACTGAGTGAGTTCGTGGGCGACACTGTGAGCTGTGAAATTCGCGGGGAATGCTTTTACATCTGTCCTGTACAGTGACCTGCATGTTCAGAATAATGGCTACCTGCTGTTGCTGAATTGACTGAGTTGCCTTTTCGCATTTTTCAGAAGACTCCCGGGAGTCGGCGTTGAAGCTGCAGAATTTGTGCTTTGTGCGACACTTTCAGCGGGTCGCCCTGCGGTAAAAGACCCAGCCATGTGAGAAAACCCTGGTCAGTGAGGTCTTTCTGGTGACAGCCGAGTCCATCGATGATGAACTGGTTTTCGTGGATGAATTTTGTGTTGGCATTCTGGCGGCGGCATTATGCACAGTGTACCTGTGCGGGCTGTTGGATTGCCGAGACTCCTGCCTATTCCACTTTTCACTTTGGACAGTGGGGTAACATTTTGTGTGATATTCACTGTCACAGGAACGGAGCATAATGGGGACGACCCGTTGCCGTGAAGTTGGAACCTCGACTAACTAACTAACTAATTACTCTCACAAGGAGAGGACAGTCGTGACTTGTTGGTGGTATTATGTGAAGAGAGGGCTTTGAAACTAACTCAAAGATTTAGGAAGTTTGAGGGGGTGACAAGAAGAGAGAAGGCAGCGTGGGTTAGCAGAGACATATGGAAAATGATCGCATGTTACACTGAATAAGAGCATGGTGAACATGATTGTAGAAGATTATTATCATCTGCACCACGCAACGTGGCACGTGATGATAATGGATGACCTCTCTATGCTCAATTTATCTTGACTTCAGCCAGAGAAGTATGACAAGAGTGGATTTATCGGATGGAAAGAACATGAAGATATTCGACCTGTCACAAGTGAAAAAACTGAGATTGAAAGAGTTTCATGTGAATTTGAAATACTGAATAGAATCCTTACAGCACAAGCAATATGCAGCCAATGAGAGATTGATCTATTTTTACAGGCTGTAGATATGTTCTGTTGACAAACGAGAAGCCCCTTGGACATGCATAGTAATGAAGATGTCTCAATATAAACCAACTAATGAAAAGAACTGATTACTCATATCTGAAGTAGACAATCCACAATCTCTGGACTTCTGAAAATGGGTAAATTTGATTATTGTCATCACAACAGGAATGTTGGAGGAGAAGACCTAGAGAGAAGTTGCTAAACAACTTGAAATCAAGGCATGGAGAAACATCAGTATCATAAAATATTAGCAATATGTGAGACAGGAGGCTGTGGACAAACCTATCCTTTTTTCCAGTCTCAGTCCTGTTTTGCTTTCTGATATTTTGATGAGGTTATTGTTGGTTATTCTATTTGTTTGCAGCTGTTTACACTTTCCACAATTATTATTCTCTGGCATTCTTTCCTAGTAGTGAATCTCCATGGTGAAGTGGTTGCACTGTCTGCCTTGTGCTCCTAAGGTTGTGGGTTTGATTCTGGACTACAACATTTGGTTTATGAATGCAAATTTCTTGGAGACTCCTGAGGGTCATCGCTGAAACTATGGAGTTAGTGCTCTGTGTGACGTTTTCGGCAGGTCGGCCTGCGGAAAGAGGCTGAGCCATATGGGATACAACCCAGTGCAATGAAGTCATTTTTGAAGTCTTTTTGGGATTTTGACTCCGTATTGTGTTGACATTCCAAGGATTTTGACACCATATTGTGTTGACTTTCTGAGGATTTTGACACCATATTGTGTTGACTTTCTGAGGATTTTGACACCATATTGTGTTGACTTTCTGAGGATTTTGGTTGAGAGTTTTTCGGACATGATTGCATTGTGCCTATTTACAGCAGAGCTGCGTTCTTGCGCCTTTAGGCCGACACATCCAACTTCTGCAGGCATTTGTTGGCCGGGTTAACCTTCCCGGGGGGACATAAATTACAAGTACCTCTGAAGTCAAAGTGGGTTTACTTGATGATCAGGGACACAGGTAATAGAGAAAGCTAATCCACATGCAAAAATCAGTCCAGTGCACTAGAAGTAGTACCTCATGTATGGTCTACACTTGCATTCAAAGCAAGCGAAGGCCAAAAACTATTTTTTTTAAACTAAAAAATATGTCGTAGAGAATGATGACTAATGATCCAGAAATCATGTGGTGTTCATACTTGTAAACATTGTGATTTTGGTGTGGCCTTGTAGCAGATGACACAAATCAGTGTTGATTGTCTGTGATATTGTATGGTGCCTTTGAACAGTTCACTAACCCCAATTCATGTGCATTGTCTTGAACTACTGCTGAATGCATTATTTTCAAGTACAGCACTATTTCATACCAGATAATGTGTACATTGTATTATTTCAATGATGGTTGTGTTTGTTTTAAACTAGTAATTTATTAATACAAAAATGTAGATTTTTAACTCTGTAACTAATGATTGTGGCTTGTAGAAATGTATGTACCACATGCAGCATACCCATAACAGCCACATGATTGCTGTTTGGCTCTCTAGGGAAGACAGAAGTATCACATGGACATTCCCCAAAGAGGCTTCTGTTGATGCAGAGCCGGCGCATGATGCTCTGGCTCTGACCCACCCAAAGAACTGTCTCCCCTACACATCCATTGTGACACAGGTGGGACAAAAGTAGGCATACAACGTGGGATGATGTATTGTAAGAACAAATTACCATCATCTGGTCTGTACTGTATACCTCCTTTGTTGCACCCTGTATGAAGATCTGTAGTCGGATATACAGTGCAAACTGCTTCAGTCAATATCAGATGTGGAGAATGTCTGTTGTGAAGTACAATTTGTTTATCCACAGCACTTTTACTTGTCTCTATTTTGTGTCTCCCAGGTCTACACTATATATATATATATATATATATATATATATATATGGCATGGTAGCACAATGGCTAGAATAGATGCCTGCTGGTCATGTGTTCAAATCCCCTTGGAGGTAGATTCTAAAACATTGACAGGGTTTCCCAGGTCGTTCCAGACTAACACTGCCACAAGGACAAAGATGTCATGGCAAACTACCCTACTCTATATATGTGTGTACATGGCAAACTACCCTACTCTATATATGTGTGTGTACATGGCAAACTACCCTACTCTATATATGTGTGTGTACATGGCAAACTACCCTACTCTATATATGTGTGTGTACATGGCAAACTACCCTACTCTATATATGTGTGTGTACATGGCAAACTACCCTACTCTATATATGTGTGTGTACATGGCAAACTACCCTACTCTATATATGTGTGTGTACATGGCAAACTACCCTACTCTATATATGTGTGTGTACATGGCAAACTACCCTACTCTATATATGTGTGTGTACATGGCAAACTACCCTACTCTATATATGTGTGTGTACATGGCAAACTACCCTACTCTATATATGTGTGTGTACATGGCAAACTACCCTACTCTATATATGTGTGTGTACATGGCAAACTACCCTACTCTATATATGTGTGTGTACATGGCAAACTACCCTACTCTATATATGTGTGTGTACATGGCAAACTACCCTACTCTATATATGTGTGTGTACATGGCAAACTACCCTACTCTATATATGTGTGTGTACATGGCAAACTACCCTACTCTATATATGTGTGTGTACATGGCAAACTACCCTACTCTATATATGTGTGTGTACATGGCAAACTACCCTACTCTATATATGTGTGTGTACATGGCAAACTACCCTACTCTATATATGTGTGTGTACATGGCAAACTACCCTACTCTATATATGTGTGTGTACATGGCAAACTACCCTACTCTATATATGTGTGTGTACATGGCAAACTACCCTACTCTATATATGTGTGTGTACATGGCAAACTACCCTACTCTATATATGTGTGTGTACATGGCAAACTACCCTACTCTATATATGTGTGTGTACATGGCAAACTACCCTACTCTATATATGTGTGTGTACATGGCAAACTACCCTACTCTATATATGTGTGTGTACATGGCAAACTACCCTACTCTATATATGTGTGTGTACATGGCAAACTACCCTACTCTATATATGTGTGTGTACATGGCAAACTACCCTACTCTATATATGTGTGTGTACATGGCAAACTACCCTACTCTATATATGTGTGTGTACATGGCAAACTACCCTACTCTATATATGTGTGTGTACATGGCAAACTACCCTACTCTATATATGTGTGTGTACATGGCAAACTACCCTACTCTATATATGTGTGTGTACATGGCAAACTACCCTACTCTATATATGTGTGTGTACATGGCAAACTACCCTACTCTATATATGTGTGTGTACATGGCAAACTACCCTACTCTATATATGTGTGTGTACATGGCAAACTACCCTACTCTATATATGTGTGTGTACATGGCAAACTACCCTACTCTATATATGTGTGTGTACATGGCAAACTACCCTACTCTATATATGTGTGTGTACATGGCAAACTACCCTACTCTATATATGTGTGTGTACATGGCAAACTACCCTACTCTATATATGTGTGTGTACATGGCAAACTACCCTACTCTATATATGTGTGTGTACATGGCAAACTACCCTACTCTATATATGTGTGTGTACATGGCAAACTACCCTACTCTATATATGTGTGTGTACATGGCAAACTACCCTACTCTATATATATATGTGTGTACATGGCAAACTACCCTACTCTATATATGTGTGTGTACATGGCAAACTACCCTACTCTATATATGTGTGTGTACATGGCAAACTACCCTACTCTATATATGTGTGTGTACATGGCAAACTACCCTACTCTATATATGTGTGTGTACATGGCAAACTACCCTACTCTATATATATGTGTGTACATGGCAAACTACCCTACTCTATATATATATGTGTGTGTACATGGCAAACTACCCTACTCTATATATGTGTGTACATGGCAAACTACCCTACTCTATATATGTGTGTACATGGCAAACTACCCTACTCTATATATGTGTGTACATGGCAAACTACCCTACTCTATATATATATGTGTGTGTACATGGCAAACTACCCTACTCTATATATAAGTGTGTACATGGCAAACTACCCTACTCTATATATATATGTGTGTGTACATGGCAAACTACCCTACTCTATATATAAGTGTGTACATGGCAAACTACCCTACTCTATATATGTGTGTGTACATGGCAAACTACCCTACTCTATATATGTGTGTGTACATGGCAAACTACCCTACTCTATATATATATGTGTGTGTACATGGCAAACTACCCTACTCTATATATGTGTGTACATGGCAAACTACCCTACTCTATATATGTGTGTACATGGCAAACTACCCTACTCTATATATGTGTGTACATGGCAAACTACCCTACTCTATATATAAGTGTGTGTACATGGCAAACTACCCTACTCTATATATGTGTGTGTACATGGCAAACTACCCTACTCTATATATATATATGTGTGTGTACATGGCAAACTACCCTACTCTATATATATATGTGTACATGGCAAACTACCCTACTCTATATATATGTGTGTACATGGCAAAGTAGGCTGTAAAGCCACTGTCCCGGCAAAGTTGTTAGGAAAGAAAATCTGACCATGAGCAGAAAGAGCCAGTTAGCTTGATCGGAATCTGCAGGGTGTAAACCTGGCACACATGCTGGCTGAAGTCAGTCACACTACCTTCTGAGCTAGGACAGTGCATCACTTAGTGTGGCACTTATGACAGAAATGAATGAAGAGGAAGACAAAAAATGCTTGAAAATTTTTCACCATCAGTTAGTTACAAGAATGTTTGTTTTTTGCTTCTGTCATTTATCATTGTTATGAACAACAGAATATGTGTTTATATTGTGGTTAATGTTTGTATCCCAAAGCTGCTGAGTTGCCTATTCTTGGAAGCCCAATGCTATTCTTATGAAGTTGCTGGCCCACTGTAGGTGTTTCAGGCACCCATAGAGTTTGTTTGTTGAAACTGTTGGAGGCAGCCCGAGTAGCTTGTCCCTGGCTTTTGAATGGGCAAGGCACTTAATGAGAAGGTGGATGGTTGTGTCATAATGATAAGAACAATATCTGCAGACATGCGTGTGTGTTGGGTACGGTTTAGATGGCTATTGACTCTAGCATGTCCTGTTCAAAAATTGAAAATTAGAGTGATATTTTTCTGCTAAGAGCATTGTTTTTTGGCTGGGCTTTTGGCAATTAAAAAAATTCAGGCCGGTTTTTCCTGTGGCCACATGTGTTCATGTAAAAATGTAGTGCTTGTGTGTGTATGGTTTGAACTTTTGACAAGTAACTACAACTGATTTGGTGAGGTGTCTTGATGGGACATGGCTTCTGGATTTTATCATACAATTCATGGCAAAAATATTTTTAAAATATCCCGAAGCAAGAACCAGCCATGGATCTGTGAAATGTTAGGACCTACATTCTGTAGACCTGAATGCATGCAAGAATTGGTGACCAGTCTTTTCCTGTCTTAGCCGACGACAAGCAGAGTTGTTGAACTTTGTGGTGTCATCAATGCGCCAGCTAGGGCAAGCATAGGCTAAACAATATAGCCAGAATATGCCCTAGTAGAGGTCAGCCAGGTCGAATGAATAAGTGCACTTGTTCTTAAACTTCTGGTGTGCTGATGGCGATGTAACGGATTCATCCCCCACATTGGTCAGTTGGACTACAATATTTTTTTCCCATATTGATTTAATACATGGTTATAAAGAAAAATGTAAACAGTATAACCTGTTGAAAAACGAAAATGAGTTTATAAAGGCTACCAGACATGATTGTTGGCTTACAATTACAAGTCCCGAAACTCTGGCTCTCCCGTTTTTAAGAGCTCATGAGAGATATTTTTAAAAAAGTTGGTTGCATGTCCTTTATAGGACGTCACAGTCAACACCAGCATTTTTTCACTGTTGTGATCTCTTGGCAGGTTTGCGTTCAGTAGTTTTCCATTGCTTTCTGAACGACCGGCACCCATACCATTGCATAAAAAACCAACGCAGCGCAGTCTGCTGCCAAATCATGCACAGCTGTGTTCCGAACACGAGTATGCGGGATCATGAACTGCGTCCGTAACTCCTTCGCCACGGAGCTCATGAGAGATATAAGCAAGTTAAAATTTGGATTGCAAGTGCTGCCAGATATTTGTTTGAGGTGTTGAATAAATTCAATATGGTACACGCAGAAGTCTGACATGGTTTCTCTAATTACAGATGTTTCCTGGCAACTGCTGAGAGCCAGTTAGGCACTTTTATTCTGCATGTTGTCAGCAAAATAAAGACATATTACTCACAGGTCTTTCAGCAAGTATATTTCTGTGCTGACTTATTGGTTTATCAAAGCACCATTAAGCATGTCAATTATTACTGCGACTATTGTTTACATACTATCATTCTTTTATAGTCAAATGAAATACAATGTGTCCAGATAACATCTGGTTGTCTAGCAGGTGTACTCCATCTACTGTTTGCATCCAGTTTGTGTATTTATTCTTATAGCCACAGGCGATTCCACCATAGATGTCTAAGGTGAAAACAACCGCAATGGGGGGAAAATGCATGTATTATTTTCTATTAGGCAAACACTCCCCCCCCCCCCCTGTCCCACCCCCTTCCCGCGCAGTTGTGTAAAGCATACTGTGTTGCATTTTGAAATATCTATCTTTAGCAGTATGGCTAAAATACAATAAAAGGCATAATATTAGTTCATGAAACATTAAAATGACAAGTGAGTAAACAATCTTGGTCTTCTGTCTTGCTTGAAATAGATCATTGTTCAGTTTAGTTCATATTATCATCATTACACATTTGGAAGGTCAGCAGGGCAGAATAGATAAGAGCTTTCGTTCATTTGAATTGCAAGTGGTGCCAGATTTTTGTTTGAAATGTTGAATAAATTGAATATGGTACATGCAGAAGTCTAGCATGGTTTCTCTGATTACAGATGATTACAAATTACTCTGATTACAAATTTCGGTCAACACATTTGGTGTGTTGATGCCGAGGTAGCGGGTTCAACCCCAACACCGGTCAGTTGGACTAAAGTATTGGCTTGGAGGCATAAATTACAAGTTTCTCTGAAGTCGGAGTGGATTCGCCTGATGGTGAGGTGCACTGGTAATTGGGAAAGCTAATCCACACGCAAAAATCAGTCCAGTGCACTAGAAGTAGTAGCACATATTGAACTACGCTTGGGTTCAAAGCGAGCAATGCAAAAACATTTAAATAGTGGATACTCATAGGTGTTTTGAAATCCATTGTAAATCCATCAGTATTCAGCGGCTAGTCATACCCGTCTGATGTTGAATGACAAGGCCTCTTTGTACACTATGTATGCTGGCCACACTGATCTTCAACCCGAATACCTGCATTGTGACTATTAATGGCGATTTATTCAGTTGACATCCCTTGTTTCGACCAGTCTAGCTGAATTCGGTTAAGATGTCGGCTTGTCCCATTGGTTGGCCCTGTGATGTAGTGACAGCGGCGGTCAGCTTATCTACTCTTTCATTGCCGACAATACTAATACTCATGTGTCTTAGTCTTAAACATGAGTGTGTTTCTGGATCATGCTCAGTGAATTATTTAGCACCCAGTGTGGGTAATAGTTCATTGTGCCTAGTAATACGAGGGGGGATTCAAATGAACACCTTAAAAGTGTGATAGAAATTATAATAACCATGCCATTGTCTTTTAACCTATCAATTTTGAATGGTTGTCAAGAGCGTTCAGCACGTGGCATCACGGTGCAGGCGAATACGGTACGTCATAAGGACAGTTTGAAGACATGCACCAAAGAGGAGCAGCCTTCTGTTATCCGTTTTTTTTTTTTTAAATCATTGAGGGGGTGAAACTTGTAGAAATTCGTCGGCGAATGAAGGTCCGGTATGGCGATGTATGCCTGTCAGTCCAGTAAGTGTACGAATGAAGTAGGAAGTTTCAAAACGGCGTGACAGACTGTTCACGACCGGGTCAGGCACACCGAGTAGTGACCCCCAGAGTGGTTACACATGCGACCAAGAGAATTTTTTTTTTCTCTACAGGAATCCAAGCACTTTATCGGTGCAGGAGGACATGCATTGAACGCAGTAGTTACTACTCGCGAAATAATACATTTGTTCTTTAATTTTTCAGAATATATTCACCCAAAAACAAAAAGAACATTTAAGGTGTTAAATTTGAAGCCCCCTCATACTAGTGTAGTGTCACCTTGCCGTCTTGAAAGGTGATAGTATGTGACACTGTGCTTTAAACGATGGCATAATAACTACAGCCCATGGCGGTGACCAGAGATGAAGTTATACCTCTCTATAGCACAAAGCCTGGGCTGAATTATAGAGACCATATGTTGCCCATGCTGCATGATCCCTCTCTCGGCCTGCAGACGAAAGATAACACAAATACGTCTGGAACAAGACAAGCTGCAGAAACTGCCGGATTAGTCATTAGCAATGCTCTAACTGTCCGCCTGTCTGAGTTTCGATCCTATTTGCTTAGGGCCTGGTCTGGTCTGCTGTGACATATTTTAAAAAATATATTAGATAAATCATACGCTTCAATAAAGAGAAGTAGTTCCAGCTATCAAATTAGTTATGAGTTAATTAAATGTTTGACCAAAAATAGCGGGCTAAATTTTACGTTGATAATTTTGTGTGGCACGCGGCTGATGTTATAAATATCCAAACTGCTTTCAGCAGACAAAAGGTCCTGCTCTGTATTAATCTTTTTTCTGAGGGCACACTGACACTGCTCTTGAGATGAAAGTCAATAACCAACGACCCTTCTCTTCTCCCCCACCCACCCCACCACATGGCATTTCCCCAACACCAGTATAGAAAAGATATGTGCTTTAGAGACAATACACAGCAACCCGACATGGCAGGCCGCGGCTAAAAACATAATTTTGTGTGTGCATATCTTATTTTACAGGACATCGCTGTCAACACCAGCAAGTTACTGCTGTTGTTGATGTCTTGACAAGTTTACGTTCAGTAGTTTGCCATTGCTTTCTGAACGACCGGCTCCCATACCAACACGCTAAAACCTAGCGCAACGCGGTGTCTCGAACGCGGGTAAGCGGGCTTACGAATCGCGTTCGTAAGGCCTTCGCCACGGAGCCGAAAAAAAAATACCACTGATATTGTCAGTATTCAAGACCATTTCCTTTGCTAGAATGAGGCGTTACATTAAAAGTGACCAGGTGGAGCTTTCATTAGGTTCTGTGGTTCCTGTGATGAAAGCTGCTCCAGCTTTGAAGCAGAAATGGTTGCAGTAAGAACCCTCATTGAACTGTTACACCAGTAGTTCGACATTGTAGGAGAAAAGCCACACGATGCGATTTTCAATCAGATCTTGTCTGCCCTTGAAACACCCGGAAATAAACATTCCATATGAGAGCAAACTGGTTTCTCTAGCAGGAACAGCCACCCACGGCATGGTCTTACTACATCGGCACAACATGACAGTGGATTACTGGATATGGGACCTCGTGGGAAATCAGAAAGCCAAGAGACTTGCTAAAGTAAGATCTGCAAATGATCAAAGGCTTAGGTGTTTGCAGTGCAGTATGAAAACAAATTCACACTAGCTGGGTAGATGGGCAAAATGAATGTTTAATATGTCGAGCTCTTTTTAATGAAATACTCCAATTAAACATAATGAAAGCAAAAATGGCCTTAGCAGGACAAACCAGAGTATAATTTCTCATTTTTTAAGAAGAAGAAGAACAAACTTTATTTTCAAACGGTTAAGAATTGGGCACGCAAGACCGTCTAACATTCCGCATTTCTGATCCCTCTCCTTACACATGATTTGGCAGGTGTGTTCACTAGAGGACATATAACCTGGCGAAGACTGAATATCAGAAGTATGCGGCATGTCTTTTTCAGTTTCTTTTGCATTAGACTGAACAGAGGTTGCAAATAACAAAACCTGATAGTGGTTGAGATAGAACTACAGACATTGCTTTTTGACCATTCTTCCCATGATATAATCATCTATACATATGAATCTGTTATTCAGCACACGAGGAGCTTGTTGGTTCGAACAGAGCTGTTAAGAAAGACACCGGATATGTTGCCTTGATTACGAAGAGACTAACCACCGAGGTTTTGGCGGTAACAAAGACAATAACAGGACTGGAGACACATGTTCACCTCTGCGTGTTTTCTCAGCGACTCCGTGAGAATGCTAAGGGAGACGGAAGTAAATGGATCACCAAAACACGAGAAGTAGACAGCGAGCTTTACTAGAACGCGAACACAAGCAACAACACAGATGTTGGGGCTAAAGCCTTCTATGGTATAGGGAAGATCGAGAAGGGCTGGGCCAGAAGACATTGGCTTTAATTAACGAGGAGGACAAGATTGGCTAATAATAGCTGTTTCATTGTTATGCCACGGCGCGGTGGTGTATGGTAAGAGAACACGAGCGCCCAGAAAGGCTTGGGGGGCTAGGATGCTGCAGGGGGCGGACGAGCAATTAACCAGACCAACATCCTGATCAGCCTCAAGGAGACAGGACGAGTCAATGTCTTAAGTTATAGGTGTGATTCTGAAATTTTGACCAGACTGCAAGAAAATCAAGTCAAACGGGTCAAACTAGACTAGAACACCATGCGTGAAGCCAAGGAAGAATAGTCAACACACACATAACTGGTGTCGTCAGTCGCTACACGCTGCGGGAAATACCGAGGAGGGGATCTGAGCACTTATGAGCTAATAGTTTGATGTGCATTAAGTATGATCTGTTGATTAACTTACACACATCTTTGCGTTCATATATCACATAACAGACTAATCTTGAACATTAATAATAATAATAATAAATGCACTACAAACTGCAAAAACAGTACTACTTCATTCAATATTGTTAACACTAAATGTTGACATGGCAATTGTAATTTCCTAATGGAATCAAATATAGTCAGTGATATCCTTTCGTACCTGCTCGACGGTAAAATTGTAATATAATTGCTATTCAATGGGCAAGACGGCGTTTACCTGCAAAGTGTTGTGGAACGCAATGAGCGCGGCAAGGCACGTAGAGCGCCCTGGTCATCCACTGCACCTGTATTCGTCTCCAGTCGTCTCTACTTGTCTTGTCACTGGACTCAGATGGACTCAGGCGAGAGAGTGAGGTCGACGAATTGCGCAACTCTTCCTCACTTTAATCCAATTCATCGGGCAAATCATTCTTCATCCAGCTTCATGTATCACCTTCAAGCCCTGTGGCGAAGAGGCAGGCGTGGGTACGCTGGCAGTCGTAGTCGCAGACCTGCACACAGGCGGCTGAGGCCATATGGTCGTCTTCTACTGACCGGAGCCTCAGTGGGATTCGGCAGCCCCCCCCCCCCCCCCCCCGGTGACTGGGCAGCCCTCTATAGGAAAGCACTGCTCACCTCCATAGCATGAGGAAGGGGCTAGAAAAGGTGCCCTAAACATTGTCTGCTCCATCACTACCTAACCAGCTAGCCGCGGTTGGTGGGTACCCTATACTTAGGTCGACATACAAACAAAGTAAAAACAGGTAAAGCTAAAAGAGCAAACCATATTCCCTTGACAATCGGAATTTGGAATGTACGCACCCTACTTGACAGAGACGGCGCGTCGGGTCCAGAGAGACGAACAGCACTGATTGGGAGAGAGCTGGGCAGGTACAACATCGACATTGCAGCCTTGAGCGAGACACGACTTGCAGAAGAAGGCCAAATCTGTGAAATAGGTGTCGGCTACACATTTTTCTGGAGTGGAAGGAAAAGCGAGGAAAGACGCCAATCCGGTGTGGGATTTGCCATTAAGTCGGCCCTGGACGGCAAACTAGCTGGATTTCCAAAGGCTATAACCGACAGGCTCATGGCCATTAAATTGCCCCTGCTGAATGGAAATAAGCATGCAACCATTGTGAGTGTCTACGCACCAACATGACAAATGAAGATGACGTCAAAAACAAGTTCTATGAATACCTGCACAACGTATTAACATCTGTTCTCAAAGGAGACAAACTTATTCTCCTTGAGGACTTCAATGCCAAAGTAGGTATGGACACCACCTCTTAGAATGGTATCATTGGAAAGTACGGAGTCGGAAATTGTAATAGAAATGGGCTCCTCCTCCTACAGACCTGTGCTGAACACGATCTCCTGATCACCAACACAATTTTCCATCTTCCCACGAGAAATAGGACATCATGGATGCACCCTCGCTCGAAACACTGGCACCTCATTGACTATGTCATCGTCAGGAGGAGTGACAGACAAGACGTTCGGGTGACAAAATCCATGTGCGGTGCCGAATGTTGGACAGACCATCATCTCATTATCTCGAAAAATAAACATTCACATCAAACCACAACGGCGTCCTCAAGGGGTAAAAATGCAAAAACAAAAACAACTAAATGTCACCCGCAAAAAAAAAAAAACAACGCAGCTGTCGTTTGAAAACATGCTGGAAGATCACCTCTAGCCAAATGCTGCACAGCTAAACAGGGTGCGGAAACAAGAGTGGAGAGCCCTAAAGGACATAATTTACAACACGGCTATGGAAGTCCTGGGTCCAGCCCCCCCCCCCCCCCCCGCCCCGAAAGCATAAAGACTGGTTTGATGAAAATTCTGAAGACATCAACCAATTGCTAGCCGAGAAACATCTTCTCATCAAGGCACATTTGAACGACCCGAAGTCAACATTAACAAAAAAATATGCCTTCAATAACATTCGGAGAGTAGTTCAGCAGAAACGTCGGCACATGCGGGACTCCTGGCTAAGCAACAAAGCTGATGAAATTCAAGGCTTTCCTGACAGACATGATATGAAAAACTTCTACGACTCACTGAAAGCGGTCTACGGTCCTTCATCACCAGACATAGTTTCCATCCTCAGTGCAGATGGGGAGCATTGGTCACCGATTACACAGAAATCCTTCAACGCTGGGCAGAGCATTTCAGCAACATCTTAAATGCAACTTCCTTCTTCGATGATGAAACCATCAACTGCCTTCCTAAAGTTCCCACTAATGATACACTTGATGACCTGCCAACCATAGTGGAACTAAACAAAGCCATCTAGCAACTTTCCAGTGGAAAGGCGCCTGGTCCTGACTCCACCCTAGTAGAGATATACAAGGCAGGTGGGCCGGTCCTAATAGAGCAGCTTCACCGAGTCTTTACAAACATATGGGTGAACGAGACCATGCCACAAGATTTCAAGGACGCGTCATTATCCACCTTTACAAACGTAAAGGAAATCATCAATCCTGTGATAACCAGCGAGGCATCTCCTTGCTCTCAATCGCAGGGAAGATACTCGCCAGAATTCTTCTCAATCGCCTCACGGCCCATCTCGATCAAGGTCTTCTTCCTGATAGTCAATGTGGTTTCAGAAAAGAACGAGTAACGGTTGACATGATTTTCGCTGCAAGGCAGCTGCAAGAGAAATGTCAGGAACAGAACTCTGAAATGTTCTCCACTTTCATTGACCTTACCAGGGCTTTTGATACAGTCAACAGCGAAGGACTGTGGAAGATTATGGCGAAATATAGCTATCCACAAAAGTTTGTCCAAATACTGCGGCTATTTCATGATGGTTTGCAGGCGAAAGTACAGGAAAATGGTGAACTGTCTGAGCCCTTTCCTGTCACAAGTGGAGTGAAGCAAGGATGTGTCCTGGCACCAACACTGTTCAGCCTCATGTTTTCAGCTATGCTGACGAATGCCTTCGAGAACAATGACATTGGAATAAACATCAACTACCGCATGGATGGAAAGTTTTCAATCTCAGAAGGCTGAAAGCCAAAACCAAAACTAACAGCGACACCGTCATAGAACTGCTGTTTGCTGATGATTTCGCTCTATATGCCAACTCAGAGGCAGACATGCAACATAATGTTTCAGCTTTCTCACATGCCTGTGCCAACTTTGGGCTCAATATCAACTTGGAGAAGACTGTAGTTATGTACCAGCCAGCTCCAGGGAATAATCACACTGTGCCGAATATCAAAGTGAATGATCATAGACTAAGTGTTGTGGACAAATTCACCTATCTTTGCGGCACTGTGTCACAAGCTGCCACAATTAATGACAAAGTGAATGCAAGAATCTCCAAGGCCAGTGCGGCCTTTGGCAGACTGTGCAAGAATGTATGGGACAGAAATGGAATAAGCCTGTAAACAAAGCTGAAAGTCTATAAAGCAGTTGTTTTACCCACACTACTATATGCTTCTGAAACATGGACAGTTTATCAGCGACATGCTAGGATATTAAACCACTTCCACACAGTCTGCCTTAGGAAGCTATTGAAGATTAAATGGCAAGACAAGATCCCAGACACTGAGGTTCTAGAAAGAGCGTCCATGCCCAGTATCCACACTATACTAATGAAAAATCAGATTCGCTGGGCTGGTCACTTAACTCTTATCCCAGATCACAGGCTCCCTAAACAAATTTTTTTACGGCGAGCTGCGTTGTGGTAAACGCTCCCAAGGCGGCCAGAGGAAACGATTTAAAGACACTCTGAAAATTTTACTGAAAGCTTTTGGAATTTATCTTGACACCTGGGAGACTGCTGCTAAAGACCGTAATTAGTGGCGTACATCATTACATAAGGGTGCAGTCACTTGTGAAGCAACCAAGACTGCAAGAGCTGTGAAGAAAAGGCTGGGCAGAAAAACCACTGCAGGCGATTCTCCTCCTGGAACGTCAAGCATTCTTTGCCCACATTGTCAAAGAACATTTCGAGCCAAAATAGGCCTTATCAGCCATCTTAGAACTCACGGCTCCATACTTTCAACACCACTGGATGAAATGAATGGTCATCATCATTCTTGATGGACAAACAATACAATAGCAAAAGTGCAATAGCATTAGGAGTTGAAGCGCAAAGAAACTAAAGAAAGTAGATATATTTCAAAAAGGCATAAGAGACACACACACTGTTAGTGTGAACTGTAAAACATAAAATGAAAAAGAAAACGAAAAGGAAAATTCGAAGACATTAAAATTAGAATGTAGGTAATAATTCTTCTTCTCCTTCTTCAGCGTTCCGAGCCATTGAGGTTCTTTGCTGCAGATACAATCCATCTCCATTCGTCTCTCTGGTTGACCTGTAGTAGGTAATAATACTAATAAATATTAAAATATAGACTACCTCAGATATTTTTTTTTTCACATCCTTTACAGGACATCGCTGTCAACACCAGCATCTTTCAGCTGTATGTTGATTTCTTGACAAGATTACGCTCAGTCGTTTGCCATTGTTTTCTGAGCGGCCGGCTCACATACCCCGTAAGTTACCGATGCGATTTGAACCACTGCTGATTCTCACCGTCATCACGTCACCGACGAGAGTATACGAGATTACGGAGAAAAGTCATAACCTCTAAGCCAGTGGTTCTCAACCGGTGGGGAATCCCCCCCCCCCCGGGGGGGATTTTTAGGGTTTCCAGGGGGGGGGGGTGATGAAGACCATTTCAAGATCGCGTTAATACAAGAACCGATTACTTGATATTGTTTTTCCCTTCATACTTTACAGTTATTCAATCGTAAGTTATTCAATCTCAGAAGGCTGAAAGTTAAAACCAAAATTAACAGCGACACCGTCAGAGAGCTCCTTTTGCTGATGATTGCGCTCTATACGCCAACTCAGAGGCGGACATGCAACATAATGTTTCAGCTTTCTCACATGCCTGTGCCAACTTTGGGCTCACTATCAACGTGGAGAAGACTGTAGTTATCTACCAGCCAGCTCCAGGGAATAATCACACTGTGCCGAATATCAAAGTGAATGATCCCCCGGGAAGGTTAACCCGGTCAACAAATGCCCGCAGAAGTCGGATGTGTCGGCCTAACGGCGCAAGAACGCAGCTCTTCTGTAAACAGGCACAACGCAATCACATCCGGAAAAAAAACTCCGGATGATCGCAGAAGAAGAAGAAAGTGAATGATCATAGACTAAGTGTTGTGGACGAATTCACCTATCTTTGCGGCACTGTGTCACAAGCTGCCACAATTGATGACGAAGTGAATGCAAGAATCTCCAAGGCCAATGCGGCCTTTGGCAGACTGTACAAGAATGTATGGGACAGAACTGGAATAAGCCTGCAAACAAAGCTAAACGTCTACAAAGCAGTTGTATTATTCACACTGCTATATGCTTGTGAAACCTGGACTGTTTATCAGCGACACGCTAGGAAATTAAACTACTTCCACACAGTCTGCCTAAGAAAGCTACTGAAGATTAAATGGCAAGACAAGATTCCAGACACTGAAGTCCTAGAAAGAGCGTCCATGCCCAGTATCCACACTCTACTGATGAAGAATCAGATTCGCTGGGCTGGTCACTTGACTCGCATGCCAGATCACAGGCTCCCTAAACGAATTTTTTACAGCGAACTGCGTTGTGGTAAACGCTCCCAAGGTGGCCAGAGGAAACGCTTTAAAGACACTCTGAAAATCTCAATGAATGCTTTTGGAATTCATCATGACACCTGGGAGGCTGCAGCCAGAGACCGAAATTCGTGGCGTACATCAATACACAAGGGTGCAGTCATATGTGAGGCAACCAGGACTGCAAGAGCTGTGAAGAAAAGGCAGGACAGAAAAACCACTGCAGGAAATCCTCCTCCAGAAACGTCAAGCATTCTTTGCCCACATTGTCAAAGAACATTTCGAGCCAAAATAGGCCTTATCAGCTATCTTAGAACCCACAGCTCCATACCTTCAACCCCACTGGATGAAATGAATGGTCATCATCATTCTTGATGGACAAACAACAACAAACAACTTTACAGTTATGTACGTCTCATCCTTCTAAAATTCATTTTATAAAGTAAGTAGACCCACAAATCACGTTTTATGTGGATGTCTATACTTGTTTTAGTATATGCTATTAAATTTACCTTCCATTTTTACATATACTGTGTAGGGGTGGGGGGATGTTTAGGTAGGAAATATAAAAGGGGGGAATGATGTTCTGAAAATATGGTGAAGGGGGGCACGGGCCAAATTTTTGATAGGAAGGGGGGGGGGGGGATGACGTTCTGAAAATATGGTGTAAGGGGGCACGGGCCAAAAATGTTGAGAACCACTGCTCTAAGCCATGAAGACACCTCAGATATACAGGGGGGAAATCACAGTTGTAATAGTCTCAGCGTTCATAATTAATATATTATAGATCAATTTAACTTATGCTGAAAAACAATGTCTATGAAATATTATACACAAAAGAATGCTAAACGATGTACAACGTATAATATATACCCCAATTTATAATCCAAATGTTGAACAGGATAATGAAAATAATAATAATTACTAAAGTTAAAGTTGTCGTTTAGTCCGAACGGCCGGTGTCGTAGAAACATCTGGCAATAGATTGGTTTACAATGGCGAACGTGGAGGATGTTTCACAGGAGTCGAAGGAGAATAACATTAATAATAATCAATTGAGTCAAGGTATTTGGCAGTGGCGTTTTTTGCAAGGAATTTTACAGCAAGTTGCATTAAGATTGAAAATATATACATATATTTTGTATTTTGTTTTGCTTGTAATTGTACGGGCCTATTGTTTCACGAAGATTTTGCTAAGAATTTTAATTATTATTAATATTAAATTTAATTTATTGTTTGCATATCTTATCTCGCCGTCTCTCTGGCCGAGGGGTTACAACACTTTCTCCGTAATCCCGTTTATCACGCAGAGTCTCGTAGCGGACGAGAGCTGGAAGCGGTTCGACCCTCGCTGGTGACTTGCGGGATAACAGCCGGCCGCTCAGAAAGCAATGGCAAACTACTGAGCGTAATCTTGCCAAGAAATCAACAATCAGCTGAAAGATGCTGGTGTTGACAGCTATGTCCTGTAAAGGATATGCGGAAAAAAAAATCTTATCTCATCCTTTTTTTACAGTTTACAGGACATCGCTGTCAACATTCTCGATCTCGATTCTCTATCCTTCGCCAGTTGCTTTATGCATTTTCATGCCCAGTGTCTTTGTAATAAAATGAAACCACAATATAGAATAGAAAAAGACATCAAAGCATATCTTATTTATCATTAAATTAAGTTAGATGTTTTTTCAAATCTGAGACATGATTAGATTTGCTTGTTGTTATGATACGCAGATATGGTACCAGTCATGTTTCTATACAACAGTTTGTATATACATGTTGGATTGTTGGTCAACAACGTTGTCATTGTTTACTGTTCTCTACCTGGATAGTGTACTGAACTGTAATCTTTAGGTAGATCAGTTGCCATCTTCACATGACAGGTCAGCTGTAATAATGGATCTGCAGCATGTTCTGCCTCTCAGGCTGCTAGTCGTCCAACTTCATCTTTCCAGTCTGTACTTTATCTTACTATTGAAATGGTTATCATCCTCTTATAGGGTTTCCTTCTGCCTTTTCATTTTGTTTTGGTTTTCAGCAGGGTACTGTGTTACATGGAAGCCGTGGAGTGCAATCGATAGAACTTTTGCATACCTGTTCACTGGTCATATGTTCCAGTCCCCTTCAATGTGGGGATGTCTGTTTTCATTAGCACAGACTGCCAGGTTGAGCCAGCCTCAGTTGGGTTCCAGGAGATGTTCTGGGAAGTAAAAGTGGCTGACATGATATCTGACCACATGACCCATTGAGCGGCGGTTGGTCTGAAAATATGAGGTTGGCACCATAAACCCAGTAAACCCCATGGCATTTCTTCTTTTTTCGCTCGCTTGCTTTGAACGCAAGCGTAGTCTATACATACTACTTCTAGTAGTGCTGGACTGCATTTTGCATGTGGATTAGCTTTTCCCTATTAACAGTGTCACTCACCATTAGGAGGTGAACCCACTCCGACTTCAGAGTTACTTGTAATTTATGTTCCCAAGTCAAGAACAACAGGTCAACATTTTAGTCAAACTGTCTGATGTAGGGGTTGAACCCGTTACCTCTGAATCCACACACCGGATGTTTAAGAATACGCGTTCTTATCCATTCGGCCCTGCTGACCTACTCTTAACCCTTTACAGGGCAGACGCTTGTCCGTTTTGTAGCCCTGAACGGGCAAGATTTTTTCAGGTTCGGAAAAATTTCGGGTCGCGTTAGTAAAAACATCACAAATAAGGTGTTAGTCAACCGATTTTAGTTAAATAAACAACACAATGAAGGGAAAAGCATGCAGAATATGTTACTCACGTGATTGTTGCCGGTAATCCATATATGAACACAAATATATACAAAATACGGCATGTTGTTTGTGATTTTCCGTCACCTATACAGCAATTTACAAACATTTTCAGAATCATAATCACTTTCTTTAAAGTCCGATTCACGACTGCTAATGCAAAGTAACGCTTTGCACTGATATCTAGCTCCGATTAATAATCAACTTCGTGCCCTTTAATGTCATTTAAATTGAACAGAGTGAAATCTCGGCTATCACTTGAAGAATCGCCAAAATCCATTTTGAAAAACAGCGTAAAAATCCCAAAAACTATCAAAAAAAGTCTGTTCAAATTCATTGTAGCGCGTTTACAAATGGCGGCCACGTTGTCAAGCTATCGGCGAAAGTGAAAGTAGCCGTCGGAAGTGTCGGAAAGCCGAGAGATCGCGTTTTTACAATGCATAATAGTATCGGCCGCTACGCTCGTTTTAAGCGATCGGCCGGTAATGGCCGCTATGCCCTGTAAAGGGTTAATGGTATGAAAAGAAGAACTGTTGTACTGAGTCCAATGTTGTAGGTACGCAGGATATGCTGTTTGTCAAGCCGTTACTAAAGGGTTACATTTGCATTTCCAAGCATTGTTATAAAGCATTGTCTGGTTATTTCTTCTATTCCCCCCCCCCCCCCCCCCCCCCCCCCCCCCCCGCGGCTCGCTTTGAACTCAAGCGTAGTCTGTACACGCTACTTCTAGTAGCACTGGACTGAATTTTGTGTGTGGATTAGTTTTCCCATATAATGTCCCTCTCTGAACCCACTCCGACTTCAGAGGTACTTGTAATTAACGTCCCCAAGTCAAGGACAAGAAGCCATTTTGGTCCAACTGACCTGTGTAGGGGTTGAACTCCCTACCTCAGCATCAGCACACCAGATGTTTAAGAACAAGAGATCTTATCCATTCGGCCATGCTGACCTCCCCATATCTTGTATATAGTCAGCTCATTTACATATCGTAATGGTCAATTCTGAGTTGGGTCCAGAACTGATATCACAGCACTCAGGATATCCTCATATATCGTAATGGTCAATTCTGAGTTGGGTCAAGAACTGATATCACAGAACTTGGGATATTCTCATATATCATAATGGTCAATTCTGACTTGGGTTAAGAACTGATATCACAGCATTCAGGATATCCTCATATATCGTAATGGTCTATTCAGAGTTGGGTCAAGAACTGATATCACAGCACTCAGGATATCCTCATATATCATAATGGTAAATTCTGAGTTGGGTCCAGAACTGATATCACAGCACTCAGGATATCCTCATATATCATAATGGTAAATTCTGAGTTGGGTCCAGAACTGATATCACAGCATTCAGGATATCCTCATATATCATAATGGTCTATTCTGAGTTGGGTCAAGAACTGATAACACAGCACTCAGGATTTTCTCATGCATGCTCCGTCCTGATATTCAACAGCCAGTGAAGAGTCCCAATACTAATAGTATATTCAGAGGGTAGGGAGCTGGTTGTATTTAGTAATTCTATTTCCAATGTTTATTTTTTTGTTGTGTGGTTTATTTGTTAAACTGGTTGCCAATACTCTGTTCTTTGTCAGAAAACACAGTGGAGGAGGTCATGGATGTGCAGCCATCGATTGATGATGTGCAGCCATCGATTGATGATGTGCAGCCACCGAATGATGATGTGCAGCCACTGAATGATGATGTGCAGCCACCGAATGATGATGTGCAGCCACCGAATGATGATGTGCAGCCACTTAATGATGAAGTGCAGCCACTTAATGATGAAGTGCAGCCACTTAATGATGAAGTGCAGCCACCGAATGATGAAGTGCAGCCACTTAATGATGAAGTGCAGCCACTGAATGATGATGTGCAGCCACTGAATGATGCAGAAGCTGTAGCATCAGATGAAACTGTTTCAGATAAAACTGTAGCAGGAGATGAAACTGTTTCAGATAAAACTGTATCAACAGATGGAATTGGTTCAGATAAAACTGTAGCAGCAGATGGAATCGGTTCAGATAAAACTGTAGCAGCAGATGGAATCGGTTCAGATAAAGTTGAAAATCCAAAACCCGACCAGAATGAGCAAAGTAGTCAAGATAAGGATGATGAGGAGAAGAAAGAGAAATCAGCAGAGCTGGCTATGTACTGGTCAGCCGTGGAGGAAAATCCTATGGACTTTACTGGCTGGACTTACCTGCTTCAGTATGTGGAGCAAGAGGTAGTAGCATTTCTCACTGTGGTTTTGTTATTTTCCTTCTGGTGTGGTGTGTATGTTGATATTTGGTATCTATTATTTCATTGTGGCATAACAACACACAAAGATAAGAGTTTTTGCTTGTATCAAGGCAAATAAGTTGCCTTATGAGGGACTAGGATCTGACCATCCATGATGGCATCAAGGGAAAGTCTGCTGTTGTTTGCTACACTGGTGTTCCTTAGGTTGCTGTGCTGTTGTCTACCTGGATGGTGTACTGTAGGTAGATGTAGTGTCTGTTCTCTACCTGGATGGTGTACTGTAGGTAGATGTAGTGTCTGTTCTCTACCTGGATGGTGTAATGTAGGTAGATGTAGTGTCTGTTCTCTACCTGGATGGTGTACTGTAGGTAGATGTAGTGTCTGTTCTCTACCTGGATGGTGTACTGTAGGTAGATGTAGTGTCTGTTCTCTACCTGGATGGTGTAATGTAGGTAGATGTAGTGTCTGTTCTCTACCTGGATGGTGTACTGTAGGTAGATGTAGTGTCTGTTCTCTACCTGGATGGTGTAATGTAGGTAGATGTAGTGTCTGTTCTCTACCTGGATGGTGTAATGTAGGTAGATGTAGTGTCTGTTCTCTACCTGGATGGTGTACTGTAGGTAGATGTACTGTTGTCTGTTCTCTACCTGGATGATGTACTGTTGTCTTTTCTCTACCTGGATGATGTACTGTTGTCTTTTCTCTACCTGGATGGTGTACTGTTGTCTGTTCTCTACCTGGATGGTGTACTGTTGTCTGTTCTCTACCTGGATGGTGTACTGTTGTCTGTTCTCTACCTGGATGGTGTACTGTTGTCTTTTCTCTACCTGGATGGTGTACTGTTGTCTGTTCTCTACCTGGATGGTGTACTGTTGTCTGTTCTCTACCTGGATGGTGTACTGTTGTCTTTTCTCTACCTGGATGATGTACTGTTGTCTTTTCTCTACCTGGATGGTGTACTGTTGTCTGTTCTCTACCTGGATGGTGTACTGTTGTCTGTTCTCTACCTGGATGGTGTACTGTTGTCTGTTCTCTACCTGGATGGTGTAATGTTGTCTGTTCTCTACCTGGATGGTGTACTGTTGTCTGTTCTCTACCTGGATGGTGTAATGTTGTCTGTTCTCTACCTGGATTATATACTTTAGGAAGATGTACTGTTGTCTGTTCTCTACCTGGATGGTGTACTGTTGTCTGTTCTCTACCTGGATTGTGTACTGTTGTCTGTTCTCTACCTGGATGGTGTACTGTTGTTTGTTCTCTACCTGGATTGTGTACTGTTGTCTGTTCTCTACCTGGATTATATACTTTAGGTAGATGTACTGTTGTCTGTTCTCTACCTGGATGGTGTACTGTTGTCTGTTCTCTACCTGGATTATATACTTTAGGTAGATGTACTGTTGTCTGTTCTCTACCTGGATGGTGTACTGTTGTTTGTTCTCTACCTGGATGGTGTACTGTTGTCTGTTCTCTACCTGGATTATATACTTTAGGTAGATGTACTGTTGTTTGTTCTCTACCTGGATGGTGTACTGTTGTCTGTTCTCTACCTGGATTATATACTTTAGGTAGATGTACTGTTGTCTGTTCTCTACCTGGATGGTGTACTGTTGTCTGTTCTCTACCTGGATGGTGTACTGTTGTTTGTTCTCTACCTGGATGGTGTACTGTTGTTTGTTCTCTACCTGGATGGTGTACTGTTGTTTGTTCTCTACCTGGATGGTGTACTGTTGTTTGTTCTCTACCTGGATTATATACTTTAGGTAGATGTACTGTTGTCTGTTCTCTACCTGGATGGTGTACTGTTGTCTGTTCTCTACCTGGATTATATACTTTAGGTAGATGTACTGTTGTCTGTTCTCTACCTGGATGGTGTACTGTTGTCTGTTCTCTACCTGGATGGTGTACTGTTGTTTGTTCTCTACCTGGATGGTGTACTGTTGTCTGTTCTCTACCTGGATGGTGTACTGTTGTTTGTTCTCTACCTGGATGGTGTACTATTGTCTGTTCTCTACTTGGATTGTGTACTGTTGTCTGTTCTCTACTTGGATTGTGTACTGTTGTCTGTTCTCTACCTGGATGGTGTACTGTTGTTTGTTCTTTACCTGGATGGTGTACTGTTGTTTGTTCTCTACCTGGATGGTGTACTGTTGTCTGTTCTCTACCTGGATTATATACTTTAGGTAGATGTACTGTTGTCTGTTCTCTACCTGGATGGTGTACTGTTGTCTGTTCTCTACCTGGATTGTGTACTGTTGTCTGTTCTTTACCTGGATGGTGTACTGTTGTTTGTTCTCTACTTTGATTGTGTACTGTTGTCTGTTCTGTACCTGGATGGTGTAGTGTTGTCTGTTCTCCACCTGGATTGTGTACTGTTGTCTGTTCTCTACCAGGATTTTTTTGTATCTGGATGTACTGTTGTCTGTTTTGTACTGTATCTAGATGTACTGTTGTCTGTTCTCTACCTGGATGGTGTACTGTTGTTTGTTCTCTACCTGGATGGTGTACTGTTGTGTGTTCTCTACCTGGATGGTGTTCTGTTGTCTGTTCTCTACCTGGATGGTGTACTGTTGTCTGTTCTCTACCTGGATTATATACTTTAGGTAGATGTACTGTTGTCTGTTCTCTACCTGGATTATGTACTGTATCTAGATGTACTGTTATCTGTTCTCTACCTGGATTATGTACTGTATTTAGATGTACTGTTGTCTGTTCTCTACCTGGATTATGTACTGTATCTAAATGTACTCTCCCGTGTGTTTCCGGGGCCCATAAGGGAAGCAAAGAATAGCAACACTGTAGCCTACCACGCATGTCGTAAAAGGTGACTAAGGAGGCTATGGTTTCGTCGCCCTGCTACTGAGTGAGTGCGTGGCGCGACTCTGTGGGCTGTTGAGTTTCGTGTGAAATGCTTTTGAATCTGCCTGAGGTTTTTTTGGAACGTGACTGCATGTTCGGAGCGATGGCAGCTGGCTATGTCCCAGAGTTGACTGGTTTTTGCCTTATGCAGAAATGCGTGGCTGCTGGGCTTCTGGTTGACTGCCACTGCCATCGACGATGAATTGTATTTTATTGGACTGTGTGGGTGAACATCTAGGAAACATCCAGATGGGAAAATGACTGCCGATTCCATCAGAGATAAACTGGATGTTTCGTGGGGGACTATTGTGTTGACATTCTGGCGGCGGCATTATGCACAGTGTATCTGTGCGGGCTGTTGTTTGTCGAGACTCCTGTCTTTTCCACTTTTCACATTGGGCAGTGGGGAGCATTTTATGTGATATTCACTGGCACAGGAACGGAGCATAATGGGGACGACCCGTTGCTGTGAAGTTGGAACCGTGACTAACTAACTAACTAACTAACTAATCTAGATGTACTGTTGTGTGTTCTATACCTGGATGGTGTACTGTAGGTAGATGTACTGTTGTCTGTTCTCTACCTGAATGGTGTACTGTTGTCTGTTCTCAACCTGGATGGTGTACTGTAGGTAGATGTACTGTTGTCTGTTCTCTACCTGAATGGTGTACTGTTGTCTGTTCTCTACCTGGATGGTGTACTGTAGGTAGATGTACTGTTGTCTGTTCTCTACCTGGATGGTGTACTGTAGGTAGATGTACTGTTGTCTATTCTCTACCTGGATGATGTACTGTTGTCTGTTCTCTACCTGGATGGTGTACTGTAGGTAGATGTACTGTTGTCTGTTCTCTACCTGAATGGTGTACTGTTGTCTGTTCTCAACCTGGATGGTGTACTGTAGGTAGATGTACTGTTGTCTGTTCTCTACCTGAATGGTGTACTGTTGTCTGTTCTCTACCTGGATGGTGTACTGTAGGTAGATGTACTGTTGTCTGTTCTCTACCTGGATGGTGTACTGTTGTCTGTTCTCAACCTGGATGGTGTACTGTAGGTAGATGTACTGTTGTCTGTTCTCTACCTGGATGGTGTACTGTAGGCTACTATACTGTTGTCTGTTCTCTATTTAAGCAGTGTACTGTAGGTAGATACACTGTTGTCTGTTCTCTACAGACAGTTACAAATTAATGTATTTATTTGTATCATTTTTAGAATGACCCAGGAGACTGTCGCAGGTGTTACGATGCATTTTTTGCACATTACCCGTACTGTTACGGCTACTGGAAAAAGTACAGTGACGTGGAAAAGAAAAATGGCAACAAGGAGCGGGCTAAAGAGGTACGGCATGACAAAGGGTGCAAATAAGTAAGGTTTTGTAATTGAGTGAGGTTTTATAATATATACCTCATTGGACCAACAGTATATTAAATCTCTCAAGCATTTCAATTAGACATTTTATTCTAATGTATATTCTAGCTAGAGACTTGCACATTGCAAAACAAAAATTTAACCACACTTTTTTGGTTTCATTATTGACATTATACACAGTATGGGAGTGTTCTTATTGTTCATCATCATGATTGTATTATTCAGTGCTTTCTGCCAGATGTTAGTTTTATGTAACAGTAGTTGAGTGTTCTGTTCCCTGAATTGGTATTGGCTATATTCCATACATTCAGAGTCGGTTCTATATTTTGAACAGATGTGAAGAAATGTTATTATTTTTATACATTAATTGACATTTATTAGCTCTGAGAGGATAGGAAGGTAATATTAGAGGATGCAGTAGATAACAATAATGTACGTAACAGCTACTTATATATGCACCAGTCAGGTAATTTATTTGGCCAATGTTGAGATGGGTTTCTCCTTCATTCCTATTGTTTTGTTCACTTTTTCCATGCTCTGAAATTAATTGACAGCTTTTATCTTAAATAGAATGGAACAGGAACTAGTGGTCTTGTCTGTTTTCTTTGTTAATCATCATCATCTTCAAGTGCACTACCAACTGGTGTTGGTGATCATGCTTCAGCACAGCTCCCACAAAATGTATCTTGTGCTGATAATATCTCTGCCACAATGACAGACTAGAGAACCTTTATGCCAATGTCCATTAAAGTTACCAAGTGTTACAGTGCGATCCAAGCTTTCTCTGCTAATAATGGGGTCCAACATGTTCCCAGCTTTCTCTGGTCATGTGACCCACGTGTTGACTTTCTTCTGGTGTTTGTTATAAATTGTCTCTTTCCAACTGTTTAGATTGATTGATAATACAATGGTGAATTAGAGAATGTGTTGCTGACATGCTAAGATAATCTAGTACTGTGATGGTTTTCACCATAGATATTTTCACAGACATGTAGAAAAGACCAGTTGTCTCGTCATTAACATCAAGTGCACTTCACTGTTATTGTTAGAAGGGTATCACTACTGTTGAGGTCTGATCAGAAACAATTTAATGTGAAATGTCATCCGGGAATTACACAGAGAGACACATACAACATTTCAACCTAACTCTTCATCAATGAGCAAAATAGTAGGTAGGGCAACATAAAATGCTTATCTCGGTGCTAAATGTTATCTGAGCACAAGGTAGCACAGCTAAACCAGGTGTGAAAGAAATTACGGGTAACCAGGTAAAACAGAGTCACAATAGCACGGCTGATGAAATTACTGCCCTACCTGGTCATCGGTCATTTCTTTCATGCATGGAGGAGTTGTGTTATGTTCACTCGTAAGTTTCATCATCATGTGCCATGCCAATAAGCGTGGGCTGTCATGTTTAGCCATCTCACATGATCACCAGAGTCGTGGATCAGCTCTCTGTTCTTACCTCGACCATGCCACATGGCTAAGCCATTCAGATATTTACTTCTTTGCTTTCCCCTTGTTCTTTTCCCCTCAATCCTGCCAGTTGTCACCAAGTTCTCTAGTTTATTTCTTCTCATAATTTGTCCAAAAAAATGTTGACTGTCTGCGTCTTATTTCTGTGATCAGTATATGGTTTTCATCTGCTTCTTGTAGGACTTGCTCATTGGTTTTACTGTCAGTCCATGGTATTTTTTGCATTTTCCTCAGAAACCGCATTTCCACTGCTATTAAATGTTTTTCAGCTTGTCTGCTCATTGTCCACATCTCACATCCAAACAAAAGTACAGTTTCTACATAGCACTTCAACACTCTTTTTTTCATTGCAGTTGACATCTTTTTATTGGTCACTATGTTTTCCATCTTGCAAAAGAGTTACTTTCGCCGTGCAATTCTTGTTCTAATCTCTTCAAGGCATCTCCCATCAGATGTTAAGACTGTTCCGAGATAGTTTTACCAATTCATTTGTTTAAGTATATTCCCACTTACCTGTATATTGTGGTATTCTTTCTTCCTATTGACAACCATAATCTGTGTCTTCTTACAATTTAATTCTAGCTCTAGTTGTTCACTGTGTACAATGTTTAGATTAGTTTTAGTTTAGTCGACGGATCAACATCACGGCACACGGGTGTAATCCATAAGTGCTCTGTTGTACTCCTAACTCAAACCTGAGTCTGGAGAACCTCAGCTCAGTGCACAAACTCCTGAAATACTTTGGGTAGATTTTTAACTAGAAATTTTGCCTGGGCAGCGTCGTCAGGCTACTCTTTTTCGATTTCCAACCGCCAAGGGATTTTTTACTTGCACAACAATACACACGGGCGTCCGATCTCACTATCCAGAGACCAGGGGAAATTTTGTTACTAGAAGTCCACGTGAAAATATTCCGGGGCTTGAACCCGGAACCTCCAGCACTTGAGGCGGACACCATACCTCGAGACCATCAACCCCCTCACTCCAATAAACGCATTTACTAAATGTTGCAGATGTTGTCAGTTTCAACCCAAGATAAATGTTTTTTTGTAGTTATCTTTAGCTTTTGTTTGTGGAAAGACTTGTCAAACCGTTCAGTTTTATAATTATTTTGTCAAGCTAGTCACATAGGACATGAATTTATAATCTCTGTTCTGGGGTGCCAACACCCTAGCCATTCCTATTGCTTTGGTACTCTTTAAGGAGTCATGATAGGGGGGTGTGTGTATTTATGTAAGTTATACAGAGATTACAAGGTTTTTTCTCCCTTCTGTTTCAAGGGTAGAAAAGAAGCAACAATAAAAGTGAAAGATTTGTATCAGACATACAGTAAGCCATTAGAAAACATGAAGTTTATGTTAAATTTTAGAAAACTACAATTAAGCCAATAACAAAAAACTAATGATGTGGTGGTGACAAGCATTCATGAACAAACATTAAGAAACCAACTATAAACTAACAAACACTTAAATAACAATAGAGTGCCTACCTAGAGGCATAATATTATGGGAGCAAATGTAATAAAAATAAGTGAACAGAAAGAAATAAAACAATTGACACTTATCTCAGGGGCTCCCAATACAGAATGGGGATAAAAAAGTCTTTCTTTTGACTTGAAACAACTAGCTGCTGTATGCTTTCTGATGCTTAATAGTTTCTTTATCATTTTGAAAATAGATTTTGTTTTCTGCCTGCTCCTCCGGCTCCTGGCACTGATTATAGAGCTGGTCTTCTTTCCCTGTCTTACATTTTCATCTGATTACACAATCTTTTATCTTCATCTTGTGTTTATTTACTTTTTCCCCTAATGTTCATCAGTTGTAGAATCTCCTGTCATCCATTTCTTCTTTATTTCTAGTATGATTTCTTTTGGTGTCGGTTTACTAGACTCTTAACATTTGCCATTGTTCAGCTATACTGCTTATGTTTTCTATGGAATTGTACCTCTTCTATACAGTAAGGTTATATTTCTGACGCATTTTATGATTTGATTCAAGAATTGCCAAATCTGCCCAGCTTGATATTTCTAGGACCCCTCATTGCTTTTTTTTTTTCAAATTTGTTTTTCTTAGTTTTCCAATTACTGTCACATGGTCACAGTTGCAATCTGCTCCTGGTCTTGTTTTTAACAAGAAGTATCAATAAGCTGTTTCAAAATTGATTGTATGTCGTAAATTTGATTGTGATTATTTATAAGTATGTGGTCAGTTTGATTGCGACATTCGTTTCTGTATACTTCCTACACAGAGGTAAATGTAGGTTCTACAGCAAAATGTGTGCATGCAACCAACATTTCAGACTACAGGAGACATATTACAACATTGTAGCAAACACAGCATAGACAGGCCCGTTCTGTATCTGATGTAATAACTCCAGATGTTAAACTACAGCAGTGTGTACATGCAGCCAAACATTTCAGACTACAGGAGACATATTACAACATTGTAGCAAACACAGCATAGACAGGCCCGTTCTGTATCTGATGTAACAACTCCAGATGTTAAACTGTAGCATCCCGCAGAAGTCGGATGTGTCGGCCTAACGGCGCAAGAACGCAGCTCTGCTGTAAACAGGCACAACGCAATCACATCCGAAAAAAAACTCTGGATGAACGCAGAAGAAGAAGAAGAAATTATAGCAAACACAGCATGGACAGGCCCGTTCTGTAGCTGATGTAATTATCGACCATGGGGCTGGCCTGGCCTTGTTTACATAAGATGAAATAATGTCTGTAGGATAGCGGTCGGCATGGCTGAATGGATAAGAGTGCTCGTTCTTAACTACCTGGTGTGTTGATGCCGAGTTCATGGGTTCAACACGTACACCAGTCATTGGGACTCAAATGTTGACTTCTCATTCTTGACTTGGGTATGTCAATTACAAGTTCACCTGAAGTCAGAGTTATATGGTTGAGACAAGATCACTGAGCCGATCCATGACTCTGGTGATCGAGTGAGATGGCAAAACATGACTGCCCACACTTTCCGGCATGGCACATGATAATGATGATGATGAAGTCGGAGTGGATTCACCTAATGCGAGTGACACTGATAATATGGAAAGCTAATCCATACGTAAAAATCAACCGGTGCACTGGAAGTAGTAGCACTTGTATGGACTATGCTTGAGTTCAAAGCAAGTGGGGGGGGGGGGGAATACATATATATATGTAGGATGGTGTTGTTTTCTTGTTTGGGCCTCTACATTCTTATGTCTTTATACACGAGATAAACTCACTAAGGTGGGACCATTCCTTGTTGACATTTTAAATGTTTCCTTTTGTGCTCAGGTTGTTCCTGTGAGTGAGATGTTAATCAGAGTCCAAACTTGGGCTTTGTGTCTCTTGCATCTTTGGACACAATAAGTAAACGCTGTGATCATGGGCTGGTCTCGCCTGACATCCTCTCAACGGTAATACAAATGTAGCTCGCACTGTATCGAACCTCGAAGAAACGTTGTGCGCCCATATCGGCCTGCCTCGATTTTAACCTAGTAATTGTTTAGATGTTTGTGTTATGTGTTGCTTTCAAACGTTCTTTCCCTACAGGTGTTTGAAAAGGGGCTTCGAGCAATCTCGCTGAGTGTTGAGCTATGGCTGCATTATCTTAGTTTTTACATCGCAGAATTTGGATCGGAACCCAACGCTAAGGATAATATCAGGAAGTAATCGTTTTTTTTAAATTGTTCTCATTTTCACAATCTTCTTCCTTGTCTCCTCTTTCTTCTTCTCTTCTATCTTTTACTTTCTTTTCTGCTGTCTCGTCTTCTTCTGCTGCTTCATCTAGTCTTGTCATGTGATATCTTAATGAAATTGATGTTACTTGTATAATTATTTATTGTCCAGCTCAAAGGAGTCCATATAAATCTTTCTTTGTCCAGTATTTACCACGGAAGTTCCACCATTTCTGTTTTGGCCCATAAGTTTTCACTTTTCATTTCCTTATGATTTTAATGAGAGAAATAGTTTTCTTATCTACCCATGATATTCTCAACATCTTTCTTAAAAACCAGAACTGCATTGCCTCCAGATTCTTGACCATTTCTTTAGTTAGTCGTTAGATTAACCTCACTGCACATTGGACTATTCTGTCCATAAGTACTAGGATCCCATCCACCAGTATGTACCGATCAATGACACCAGTTCTGTGTAGGTTAACTTCTTTGGCCTCCTGCATAACGCTCTTGTCTAGTTTCACCCCTTTTGACAGATCTTCTGGCAGTCTGATCAAGATTGCAGTTTTGTAATCATCTCTTGATTTGTGTAACTGATCTGCTTCTCTGACAGCATATATCACCCCCATCCATTGTTCGCCTGCTTCTCACAGTTGTATCGGCATGCTATGTTCCTCTTACACCTGCGTGGCCTGGCACAGGAATACATCTGACTTTCACCAAGCTTGGCCTTCTCAGAGACTCCACCCACTTTCATCAGGCTTGGCCTTCTCAGAGACTCCACCCACTTTCATCAGGCTTGGCCTTCTCAGAGACTCCACCCACTTTCACCAGGCTTGGCCTTCTCAGGGACCCCACTCACTTTCACCAGGCTTGGCCTTCTCAGGGACTCCACCCACTTTCACCAGGCTTGGCCTTCTCAGAGACTTCACCCACTTTCATCAGGCTTGGCCTTCTCAGAGACTCCACCCACTTTCATCAGGTTTGGCCTCCTCAGAGACTTCACCCACTTTCACCAGGCTTGGCCTTCTCAGAGACTCCACCCACTTTCATCAGGCTTGGCCTTCTCAGAGACTCCATCCACTATCACCAGGCTTGGCCTTCTCAGAGACTCCACCCACTTTCATCAGGCTTGGCCTTCTCAGAGACTCCACCCACTTTTATCAGGCTTGGCTTCCTCAGAGACTCCACCCACTTTCATCAGACTTGGCCTTCTCAGAGACTCCACCGACTTTCATCAGGCTTGGCCTTCTCAGAGACTCCACCCACTTTCATCAGGCTTGGCCTTCTCAGAGACTCCACCCACTTTCATCAGGCTTGGCTTCCTCAGAGACTCCACCCACTTTCATCAGGCTTGGTCTTCTCAGAGACTCCACCCACTTTCATCAGGCTTGGCCTCCTCAGAGACTCCACCCACTTTCATCAGGCTTGGCCTTCTCAGAGACTCCACCCACTTTCATCAGGCTTGGCTTCCTCAGAGACTCCACCCACTTTCATCAGGCTTGGCCTTCTCAGAGACTCCACCCACTTTCATCAGGCTTGGCCTCCTCAGAGACTCCACCCACTTTCATCAGGCTTGGCCTTCTCAGAGACTCCACCCACTTTCATCAGGCTTGGCTTCCTCAGAGACTCCACCCACTTTCATCAGGCTTGGCCTTCTCAGAGACTCCACCCACTTTCATCAGGCTTGGCCTTCTCAGAGACTCCACCCACTTTCATCAGGCTTGGCTTCCTCAGAGACTCCACCCACTTTCATCAGGCTTGGCTTCCTCAGAGACTTCACCCACTTTCATCAGGCTTGGCTTCCTCAGAGACTCCACCCACTTTCATCAGGCTTGGCCTTCTCAGAGACTCCACCCACTTTCATCAGGCTTGGCCTTCTCAGAGACTCCACCCACTTTCATCAGGCTTGGCCTTTTCAGAGACTCCACCCACTTTCATCAGGCTTGGCCTTCTCAGAGACTCCACCCACTTTCATCAGGCTTGGCCTTCTCAGAGACTCCACCCACTTTCATCAGGCTTGGCCTCCTCAGAGACTCCACCCACTTTCACCAGGCTTGGCCTTCTCAGAGACTCCACCCACTTTCACCAGGCTTGCCTCCTCAAAGACTCCACCCACTTTCATCAGGCTTGGCCTTCTCAGAGACTCCACCCACTTTCATCAGGCTTGGCCTTCTCAGCGACTCCACCCACTTTCATCAGGCTTGGCCTTCTCAGAGACTCCACCCACTTTCATCAGGCTTGGCCTCCTCAGAGACTCCACCCACTTTCATCAGGCTTGGCCTTCTCAGAGACTCCACCCACTTTCATCAGACTTGGCCTCCTTAGAGACTCCACTTTCACCCACTTTCACCAACCTGGCGTCCTCAGAGATTCCACCCATTCTCACCTGGCTTGGCCTCCTCATAGACTCCACCCACTTTCACCAACCTGGCCTCCTCAGAGATTCCACCCACTCTCACCAGGCTTGGCCTCCTCAGAGATTCCACTCACTTTCAAAATGCTTGGCTATCTCTGTCTTCAGCACCTTTCTTTCGCTAGGGTAGACTGTAGTCTTAGTTAGAGTTTAGATGTTATGTATGTACACATGTCTGTGCATGTATGTGCATACTAGATATCTAAAGCATTCTGGTTTTACGGCGCTAGAGACTCGCCATCGCCCCTTCTCCTGTTAGTTAAAACAGTCCCACCACATGAAGGCCAGGAGTTGGGCTATTGCTGCCAGAAGTGATGAATGCACAAACCGTGTGGGTATTTTGCAAGGTTGGGAGCTCACCCTCAATTCTGTGCCCCTGGCTATAACGGCAAATCAGCCACAATGCTAGATTTGCGGTGGAGTGACATGCTTAAAAACTTCATACCAGATCTGGAAATTGGTGACCCTGAGGTGACATGGAGCTTCAGGTCTGGCTACTTTCACTTATAGCAATGATTTGTTTTTTTTTACATAGGTTGTATGAGAGAGCTCTGGCAGCAGCGGGGTTAGAGTTCAGATCTGACAAACTATGGGATTCTTTCATTTCATGGGAAAGTGCAAATGGCAACCTGAGGGGGCTAACTGCAATTTATGATCGGCTGATTCAAACACCAACGCAACTGTACAGCCATCATTGGGATAAGTAAGTCTTGTAATTGCATGTTTATATAAAAAATGTTTTTTATTCTTTAATCAATTTTCCGAGTTTAACTTTTAGTATTGCCATTAACTCTTTACCGGGCAGACGCTTGTCAGTTTTTTAGCCCTGAACGGGCAAGATTTTTTCAGGTTCGGTAAAATTTCGGGTTGCGTTAGTAAAAACATCACAAATAAGGTGTTAGTCAACCGATTTTAGTTAAATAAACAACACAATGAAGGGAAAAGCATGCAGAATATGTTACTCACGTGATTGTTGTCGGTAATCCATATATGAACACAAATATTTACGAAATATGGCATATTGTTTGTGATTTTCAGTCATCTATACGGCAATTTACAAACACATTTTCAGAATCATAATCACTTTCTTTAAAGTCCGACTCACGACTGCTAATGCAAAGTAACGCTTTTCACTGATATCTAGCTCCGATTAATAGTCAACTTCGTGCCTTTTAATGTCACTTAAATTGAACCTAGCAAAATCTCGGCTATCACTTGAAGAATCGCCGAAATCCATTTTGAAAAACTAAGCGTAAAAACCCCGAAAATTATGCAAAAAGTCCATTCAAATTCATATTAGGCGCTTGCAAATGGCGGCCACATTGTCCAGCTATCGGCGAAAGCGAAAGTAGCCATCGGAAAGCAGAGAGATCGCGTTTTTACAATGCATAATAGTATCGGGCGCTTTGGGGCGGACTGCCTATTTAAGCGATCGGACGGAAATGGACGTTCCGCCCGGTAAAGGGTTAATAGCTCATGATCAGCCATTGCTGTGCAGGCTTTTTGCAGCTATACTTGTTTAATATCATAGTTGAATTATTATATGGAATATTTGGTTTCTGGTATTACCATCCTGTGACGTCTTGGTAAATATCCTTCTAGGATGTTGTTGAAACAGTATATTGACAATCATCAGTTACAGTGTATTGACTATCATCAGTTACAGTGTATTGACAATCATCAGTTACAGTGTATTGACAATCATCAGTTACAGTGTATTGACTATCATCAGTTACAGTGTATTGACAATCATCAGTTACAGTGTATTGACTATCATCAGTTACAGTGTATTGACAATCATCAGTTACAGTGTATTGACAATCATTAGTTACAGCGTATTGACAATCATCAGTTACAGTGTATTGACTATCATCAGTTACAGCGTATTGACAATCATCAGTTACAGTGTATTGACAATCATCAGTTACAGTGTATTGACAATCATCAGTTACAGTGTATTGACAATCATTAGTTACAGCGTATTGACAATCATCAGTTACAGTGTATTGACTATCATCAGTTACAGCGTATTGACAATCATCAGTTACAGCGTATTGACAATCATCAGTTACAGTGTATTGACAATCATCAGTTACAGTGTATTGACAATCATTAGTTACAGCGTATTGACAATCATCAGTTACAGTGTATTGACAATCATCAGTTACTGTCAGTTGACTATCATCAGTTCATTTTCAGTGTAGAAAATTACCAGTTGATCCCCTACTCTAGTGTGGTTTCCTACACTGTGGTTTCCCAACACCTGTTTCTCTTCTGCTGTTCTCTCGATGCCACTCTGGCATTACAATATGTCATTATTATTATGATTTAATTGTTACTGATGTCCTCTACTGAATGAGGAGTGGCTGGCTGAGTTGCTAGAACGCCAGACTCTCATTCGGGAGACCCGGGTTCGATTCCTCGGCAAGGTGCATGATTTTTTTCTGTCGTGGGGCAAAAAGAAAATCCTAACCTGCACAGTTCGCGGCGACTGCACTAGCCAGGCGGCCTTAATTCCTCAGTCTCAAAGACCCCTCTGCCATACACCGCAAGGTACTATATTGGCAGTAAATGACAGTTCTACTGAATAAATTGTGGAGTGAGACAGATAGAACTAGAAAACTCATATTTTTAAGAGCATGCATCTTTCCCATTGCAACATACGCCTGTGAGACCTGGACATATACTAAACAAGCTGAACAGCACATAAATGCCTTTGGATATAAATGTTATAGACGGGTTCTAAGAATATCTTGGATAAAGAAAAGAATAAATGCATCCATACTTCAAAGCTGAATATTGAAGAAGGTTGGCTATTAAAGACGATAAAACAAAGAAAAGGTAAATGTTTTGATCACTTGAAACGTCATGAAAGTTTGGAGAGAACAATAATGGAGGGGTATATGCCTGGGAAGAGAGGAAGAGGAAGGCCAAAGAGAAGATGGGTGCATGATGTGGTGGATGATCTCCAGATGTGTGTATCGGACGCGCGACATCTTGCTTATGATCGTGAGGTTTTGCGGAAGGTTGTTATGGGAGCGAGGTTCTGCAAAGGATATGCTACTGAATGAATGAATGAATAAACGATGTCCTCTACAATATTTTAAAGAATGTTATAATGTGATTCAGTGTCTTCCTCTCCAGCCATTGTTGTTGGTGTATGTACTTGCAGCAATGTTATAGCCAAGAAGTGTGCATACTGTAATTTTATTATCTGTTGTAGATTTACGGTAGTGGTAGAGGTACTTGCATATTCCAATGACACCCAAGAGCTATGCCAATGGTAGTGCAGCTATTGGTAGGGCCCCCCATGTTAGAGAAGTCAGGGGATAGGAACCAGACGAAGAGAGACACAAACCCGCTGTCTGGTAGGTCAGTCAAAGTGCTAGGGAAAGCAAACCCAAAAAAATGCTTGTTGAAGTCGGATGTACTGAGCTACAGGCTTGACAAAACAGTGCAACGCAACCCACTTGATGATGATGATGATGCTGCAAGTACAATGCTACTCTGTAGGTATATATACCCAAGTATATATTGTTACTGCCTTACCATGGAGACAGCTAAATTATAGCTATCAGTTGTTTTCTGTTGTTTTCTCTCTTTGGCATGTTTTTCCTCTTTTCTCACTTTGACACGCTTTCCTCTCCTTGACACGTTATTTCTCTCTTTCACGCGTTATATCTATCTTTCACTGGGACGGTAACCCAATCAACAAATGTCTGAAGAAGTCTGATGTGCCAGCCAAAAGGTGCAAATATCTCAGCTGTTGCTGTAAACAGGCACAACACAATTACATCTAATGCAGAAGAAGAAGAAGATACCTCTCTTTTCTCTCTCTTGACACATTATTCCTCTCTTATCTCTTTGTGACACGTTATTCCTCTCTTTTCAGCTTTAAAAATCACATTAATAATCACCACCCGAGAGAAATCCTTGACGTAGATGCCTTTCTAAAATTCCGATCAGAAATAGTTGGGAAATCCTTAAACTACCAGTTTGATGAGGATCAGGAGGTAGGGCTGGATGAGGCCTTACAAGCGGAGTCTACTGACCTGGATGCCCCACCTGGCATGTTAACAACGCTGGTAGGTCGGTTTCTCTTTGGTTATATTCAAACCTGGAGTTTTTTTGTTGTTACTACAGTGAGTTTATAAATACTACACGTTTATAGTCAGAATTACTGGCCCGATACTACTATTGTAATCTCACTACAGCTGTAATAATGAAATAGAGGGAGGCTTTAAATCATATGGAAAAGAGAATTAGAGACACCCAGGAAGGTTAACCCGGTCAACAAATGCCCGCAGAAGTCGGATGCGTCGGCCTAACGGCGCAAGAACGTGGCTCTGCTTTATACAGGCACAACGCAATCACGTCCGAAAAAAAAATTACTCCAGATGAACGCAGAAGAAGAAGAATTAGAGGCAGATAAATCATGTGGGAATGATATGAGAGTATCTACAGGAAACGGCAACAGATGGGCTGGTTTAATGTGTTGGTTGAGGAGGAGACACAGGTTAGGAAAGAATGCAGCTTTACAGCCCACTTTGTGTGATTTCAACTGCCCTGGAATTTGTATTGTGTACAGCTTACTAACTGAACCTTTTGTTTTTGTTTCTTGACCTGGGAAGGCTGTGTATTCAATTTCACTACCCAAGAGATCAGGAGGATGGGAGACATTAGACAACAAAGGTTCTTGTTAAAACTTCCAGCCCTATGCTAGGGTTCGAACCCAGGAAGATCTAGGCCACAGTGGCCAGCATGCATGGGTTCGACTTCACATTGAGGCAGATTTTTACAATTGACCGGGGTCTCAGGTGGACCCAGCCTAAAAGGGGTGTCAGGAAATGTCTGAGGAAGTAAAAGCAGCCAGAATGATATTGACCACATAAGCATACGCTGGCACCTGGCCGTCTTGACAGATAATAGTTTGTTAGATTGTGCGTAAAAAAGGCATACTACCCATGGCAGTAGTGAATGTGACTGATCAGACCAATTTGCACGGTAAATGTTTGTCCACATTGGATGCATGTGAACACATGGTCATTTCCACCATCATGCACCACCTGACGTCTAACATGGTGTGCCATAGAACCATGCTTAATTTGTAACCAAATTCCTGTAATCGTGTTTATGACCTATTAGGGACACATCTCATTAATGGCTATCTTCTGTTCTATTGTTTATGACCCATTACGGACATATCTCATTAATGGCTCTCATCTGTTCTACTGTTTATGACCCCTTAAGGACATATCTCATTAATGGTCATCTTCTGTTCTGCTGTTTATGACCTATTAGGAACATATCTCATTGATGGTCATCTTCTGTTCTACCTCCTAATCTCATCAATTTTCTCAATATTTAAAATAAATTTTACATTCATTACGGAGGTCAGTGCAGCCGAAAGATTTAATGTGCTTGTGCTTAAACTTTATGTGCACTGATGACAGGGTAGTGGGTACATTCCACACTCTGGGAAGTTGGGCTTAATCATGACTTCCTGTTCAGAACGCACTGGAGAACTACTGGATGTAAAATGTCCCAGTGAATAACAAACAGCCATTAGGGGCTGCGGGTTATTGCAACAGCCTCCACAGAACTAGCAGTTTGATTTAACATCCACTCCACTCCTATTTTCCCTGTCACAGTTTCCCCATGAATTCTTTGTTTTGGTTTTTTTTCCCATAATTCTCAATGGGAATTCTCATTGGGACAATGCAGGAACTTTTAATGTGCGAGAACCATCTCATATTGTAGCCTAGTATGCATTAAGAAATAGGTCTTTCCTGAACACATGACGAATGTACGAAGAAATAGATCATACCCTTCCTGAACAAATGATGAATGCATAGAGAAATAGGTCTTTCCCTTCCTGAAAACATGACAAATGCATAGAGAAATAAGTCTTTCCCTTCTTGAACACGTGACAAATGCATGGAGAAATAGATCTTTCCCTTTCTGAACACATGACGTATCCATGGAGAAATAGGTCTTTCCTTTCCTCAACACATGATGAATGCATGGAGAAATAGGTCTTTCCCTTCTTGAACATATGATGAATGTGGAGAAATCTTTCCTTTCTTGAACACATGACGAATGCATGGAGAAATAAGTCCTTCCCTTCCCGAACAATTGACGAATGCATGTAGAAATAGGTCTTTCCTTTCCTGAAAACATGATGAAAGCATGGAGAAATAGGTCTTTCCTTTCCTCAACACATGACGAATGCATGGAGAAATAAGTCTTTCCCTTCTTGAACACATGACAAATGCATGGAGAAATAAGTCTTTCCCTTCTTGAACACATGACAAATGCATGGAGAAATAGATCTTTCCCTTTCTGAACACATGACGTTTCCATGGAGAAATAGGTCTTTCCTTTCCTGAATACATGATGAATGCATGGAGAAATAGGTTTTTCCCTTCTTGAACACATGACGAATGCATGGAGAAATAGGTTTTTCCCTTTTTGAACACATGACGAATGCAAGGAGAAATAAGTCTTTCCCTTCTTGAACACATAACGAATGCATGGAGAAATAGGTCTTTCCCTTCTTGAACACATGATGAATGTGGAGAAATAGGTCTTTCCCTTCTTGAACACACAATGAATGCATGGAGAAATAGGTCTTTCCCTTCCTGAACACATAACGAATACATGGAGAAATAGGTCTTTCCCTTCCTGAACACATAACGAATGCATGGAGAAATATGTCTTTCCCTTCCTGAACAAATGATGATTGCATGGGGAAATAGGTCTTTCCTTTCCTGAACACATGATGAATGCATGGAGAAATAGGCTTTCTTTTCCTGTCCAAACCTCTAACGATCATGCTCATGACACCACCAGCTTAGCATCCGAGCAACTACACTAATTTGCACACTATTTTGATTGTAGGCAGGTTATAGTTTTTATTTTATTTTCAGGGTGATGAAAAGGAAGTGAAGATAATTCGTGAAAAATTGATTGAAAGCAGGGAAAGATTATTCAAAGCAAATGAGGCAGAAGTTAGCAAAAGATGGACGTTTGAAGAAAGTGTGAGTATATTTGTTGCATATTTATCAACAGATGTCTGAAAACACTGTCAGTGCAGAAATTATCATAGAACTTGTAATCTGCCAGTGCAGAAAGTAGCATAGAACTTGTAAACTGCCAGTGTAGAAATTAGCGATGAACTTGGAAATTGCCAACGCTACAACATGCTGAATGGATAACTGACTGATAACTTTGTAGTATCGTTAGGATAGTTTTATGCTTGTGTTAATTTATGAATAAGATCAAGGATTGCATTAGCCACAAAAACAGGTGTTTCATGAGAAACAGGTATTGCATTTCAATGTTAGTGGATTTCAAGAGGAACAACAGTGGCTATACGTGATTAAAATAATTCTTTTCCAGGGGAATCCATGCATTTGTAGGCCCTGGGTATCTGTATTCAGCTCACTGATGGCTACATTGAAAAATGATATTTGCATGCCACTTTGAATAAATCTTGAAAAACAATATTTCTGGTTTTTAATCTCTCACATATATGCTTGCTAGCTAGCTAGTTAGCTCTCTCTCTCTCTCTTTTTTTCTCTCTCACAGTCGCATACACACATAATTACAACTACTATCACCAGCGCTACCATTACTCATCTTTTTGATAATGTTTATAATAATATCACCACTAATATTTGAAAGAGGTAAAGAGTACAAGAGTGTAATCTATAGGTAAAATATTAACAGCTTCTCTATTGTTTTATCAAAGATTCGTAGACCATACTTCCACGTAAAGCCTCTGGAGAGAGGGCAGCTGAAGAACTGGCGAGACTACCTGGATTTTGAAATCTCTCAGGGCAACCACGATAGAATAGTGATCCTGTTTGAGCGATGCATGATTGCCTGTGCATTGTATGAAGACTTCTGGATGAAAGTAAGTTCAGTGTTTATTTCTTGTCATGGTGTTAGAATTTCAGGGGCAGAATGTTTATTGTTGACAAATTAACTGTGTACTAGCAAGTCGCTATAAATTTGGAGCTGGCTAAGCACAGGTAAAACAGTTCTGTTATCAGACCATACAGAGGAAGGAGTGGGCCTAGTGCTACCTAAAGAGGTAGGGAAAATACTAATAGAGTGAGAAGCAATGAGTCCAAGAACAGTAAGCGCAACATTTAAAACTACAAAAAGCAATGTGAACATAAATATGATCTATTGTTAACAACCAACAAATAACAGACATGAATCAGTTAAGAGGGGATTTTCCATGAAACTTTAAAGTATTATAGGTAATCTGTTAAAGGTAAACCACTGTGTGGAGTTAAGAGCGCAGTTTGTAATCCCACATGCCACGTTCAAAACACAGCTGCAGACGATTTAGAAGCAGACAGCCTTGCGCTGATTTTTATACAATGGTATGAGTGCTGGTTGTTCAGAACACAATGACAAAATACTGAATATAAATTTGTCAAGAGATCACAAACAGCCAAAAAATGCTAGGGTCGACTGCGGCGTCCTGTAAAGGATATGCAACTAAAAAGAAAAATAAGAAGGTAATCTGAGAATCAGCAATATCAACATTTTCATAGGTGACCTGATTGCCAAGATAGGGTCAGATAACACTGAGTACAAAAAAAAACTGTTGGGAAGCGCAGACTTTGGGTAATTAACGAAAATGGAGAATTATTCAGCAATTTTTGCTCAGTGAAGCATTGTTGCAGATGGAAATGTTTTTCCACATAAAAGAATATATACAATATTATGAGTATCACCAGACAGATTGTCAAATTGATCACAACTATATTAATAAGAAATTTAGATCAACTCTACATTATATATGTATGTTTTAGGGTTGCAAATGTACGTGCAGATCACCATCGGCTGATGAGTGAAATGAAGTTAAAACTCAAGAGATATGTAACAATGTGTAGTTCAGTATCATGTAGGAAACATGAGAAATCAAGAACCTGAGGGACAGTTTGTGGACCCGGTCTCTGATAAGTACCAGGTCTTGCTCATCTGGTAGATGAATTGAGCACAGAAAACTGCCGGCCACAGGTTGAAAGAATTTGGAATGAATCATGTATGGTAGTCCTTGGAAAAGGGGAACGAAGACATAATGCATGGATAATACTGGGAACCCTTAAGAAAGTAAAGAAAGGAAAGAGAAAAAAGCAAATACAAATAATAGCAAAACCAGAGGTCATAAGTCAGAGCCCAGGAAAAACACACAGAAACTAATAAATAATTTAGGAAGCGGATATGTGCAGATAATGTTTAGATAACTTTGCAAAGGAAGCAGCTTTTAAAGGAAACCTTAGAGACCTTTATAGCTTTCTATAAATATTATTATAAATATTATCTGCCCATATCCACTTCCTAAATTATATTTAGATAACTTTGCAAAAGAAGCAGCTTTTAAAGGAAACCTTAGAGACCTTTATAGCTCGACAAGGAAACTAGTAGGAAAATAAAATCACTTTATCAAAAATAGTCATGGAAAAGTTCTCTTGGGGCATGTTGGCAGAGGATGTATGCGCTAATCAGGGATGAAGGGCAGAAGATGAAGAATGATGTAAACTATGTTGGAATCTTTGATTTTAAAAGAAAATTAATAAAAAACAAATTATTATTATTATTATTCTTCTTCTTCTTCTTCTTCTTCTTCAGCGTTCCGAGCCATTGAGGTTCTTTGCTGCAAATACAATCCGTCTCCATTCGTCTCTCTGGTGGACCTTCTCTTGCCAGTCGTTGATTCCAAGTGCTTGTAGGTCTGTACATGTATTATCTCTCCACCGCCCTCCTGGTCCACCTCGGGGTCTACGGTCATTTATTTCCTGAGTGCAAGCGAGTTTTGTTTCCCTATTATCTTCCATTCTTTCTATATGCCCCAGCCACCGCAGTCCATTAGCCTTCACGATACCAGTGACCAGCGGGGACCTAAACAGATCACAAATGTCTTTGTTACTTCTTCTTTTCCACTCTCCACTTTGTGTATCCCCAATGGGTCCAAAGATTATTTATTAATAATAATTATTATTATTGTGCTCATTAAATCTGACATATTTTTTGGGGCCCTTTAAATTGAGCTTACTGAGATTGTTTTTTTGTTTTTTGTTTTAGTTTTTTGTAGTACAATGATTATGTCAGTATTCTAAAGTTTGTGACTGTTTTATGTGGCACAAATACTATTTCGTGTACTGTAACAATTATGTCAATATTCTAAAGTTTGTGACTATTTAATGTGACACAGATATTATTTCTCAGCAGTACTGTAATAATTATATCAATATTCTAAAATCTTCTTCTTCTTCTGCGTTCATCCGGAGTTTTTTTTCCCGGATGTGATTGCGTTGTGCCTGTTTACAGCAGAGCTGCGTTCTTGCGCCGTTAGGCCGACATATCCGACTTCTGCGGGCATTTGTTGACCAGGTTCACCTTCCCGGGGGTTTCTTAGGACGTTTGACTCCCACTGTTGTGGTGTTATCTCCCATCCTAGCTGGCCCATATAGAACAGCCAAAGACATCCTGGTCAACCCTCAAGGGAAGGCAGGGGCAGACCATGGGCATTCCCCGCCATCCAAGGAGGCTTCCATAATTGCAGAGCCAACACACAGCGCTCTGGTACTGGGCTCACCCAAGGAATCGTCACGTCCTGCACATGGCTGCTTAGCCTCACTTCCGTATATTGGGCCTTCCGTTCCCCATAGGCTGTTCTTCCGGAAACCAGAAGAATGCAGTGTGCAGATGACATCCACACAGTGAGCTTTCGATTCGGACTTTCCGCATAATGGATTTGCTATCCGAGCAATATTCCATTTCGTGCCACTAGGACACTTTTTCCACCTTTTATGGAGTCCACACAGTGAGCTTTTGATTCGGACTTTCCATGTAATGGATTTGCTATCCAAGCAATATTCCATTTCGTGCCACTAGGACACTTTTTCCACCTTTTATGAAGCCCACACAGTGAGCTTTTGATTCGGACTTTCCATGTAATGGATTTGCTATCCAAGCAATATTCCATTTCATGCCTCTGGGAGGCTTTTGTAACCGACATACCTGTGGTATGAAGTGTGGCGGTCTTAATACTTCTTCATACACCTTTAAATGTCAACCTGTATGTAGTTAAAGTAAGCTGCGGTCAATTTGAGCTTGTTGATATCTCCATAGAGCTTGTCCTCAAAAGAAGCAGGTGTGGGCCAAAATATCTTTCTCTGTTCTGCATATATTGGGCAATCCTGCAGCAAATGTTTTGCTGTAATTTTTCCAGTTCGACAATTACATTCATCAGTATCTCCTATCTTTAGTTTATTGAACAAGTGGTATTTCAGCCTGTTATGTCCTGTGCGGAGTCTGAAGATTGCTACTTGTTCTCTCCGGTCGAGTTTGTAATATGCATCATCCTTCTGGTGGCCTGGATGCTCTGATTCCCATTTGGTTCTATAGGTGCTTTTTATCAACCTCTTTGCCTCATTATAGGTTATGTCTATGTCAGGCTGTGGTAGTCGTCCGCCCTCTTTTGCTAGTCTGTCAGCCTCTTCATTTCCAGGTATACTGCAATGTGATGGGATCCACTGTATTACAACTTATTTGGATTTCTGGCATAGACCATGGAGTGCTGCTATTAGGTCAGCTAGTTCTGTGCTGTTTTTGCTCTTTAGTTTTGAGACAGCTGACTTTGCATCTGTGAAGATAGCTATTTGCTTCTCTTTATTTTCCTCCATCAAGAGCATTTCTGCTGCAGTTTTCAGAGCCTCTACCTCCACTTTGAAGTTACTTGAAAACTTTCCAGTTGCTACTGAATGTGTTTTTTTCACTCCATTTTTTAAATTTAGGAGAATTCCTCCTCCTCCATTCTCTATTGAATTTTTGGCTGATCCATCTGTATATGCATGGGTCCAATTGCTGCTTGGGTAATGTTCTTTTATGTAGTTTAGGGTTATTTCTCTTCTTTCGGTTTCATGCTGAGTGTTCTTTTTCTCAATACCAGGAATGTTTTCTATCATCTCGGGCAGTTGCTGCTGTCTCCAAGCTGGGAACTTGTGTGCATTGTAAATGGGTTTGACTGTTTATATGTTAAGTATAGGATCTGCCCTAATATTTAGTTTTGCAGTGTCTACAAAGTTGCTACGCTTCAGTCTTCCCTTTCCAAAACCACTAAACCTTTTATACATAGGGTGGTCTGTCAATCTTCTAAATTTTTCTGCTTGTTGCTGGGCTCTGCTATCTCTTCTATCCTGCATTGGTTGTAAACAAGTGATCTTTTCTAGTTCATTAATAGGCGTTGTCTTCAGGCTTCCAGTTATGATTCGCATTCCTTGATTTTGGACTCTACTTATTTTGTTAAAGTTTGACTTAGCTGCTGTTGCCCAAGCTGCAATGCCATATTCCAGTACTGGTCTCACACGTCCTGTATATTTCTTCTTGAGAACTTTCTCATCTGCTCCCCACGTTATATCAGCAAGCTTTTTCATGATTGCCATTCTTTGCCTTGCTCTTGTTCGATTTTTCTCAACCTGTGTTTTCCACGTCAGGCGACGATCAAAGGTGACTCCTAGATAGTTTGGATTTTCTTCATGGCGCAATATTTTTCCATTCAATACCAGCTTAGGTTGTTGAGTTTTCTTTGAGAGGGAGAACACTGTGTATGTTGTTTTCTCCTCACTTATCTTCACTAGCCATGATTTTGACCAGTCCTCTAGCGCTAATAGGGCTTGCTGTATTCTGCTGTTAGCTGTACTAATATATTCTTCAGATGTCCATATGGCTAGGTCATCTGCAAAGAATGATGTGTGTACTCTGGCTGGAAAATTTTCCGTGATGTCGTTTATATATGCTAGGAATAATGTTGGTAAAAGAATTCCTCCTTGGGGGACACCTTGCTCCAACAGCATCATTTTGCTGGTTTGTCCTGGCAGTTCTGTTCTCAAGGTAGTGGCTGATCCATTTGTACATTTTCCCACAAACATGCATTTTTTGCAGTTTTACTTTCAGTCCTTCCTTCCATACTTTATCAAATGCTTTTTCTAAATCTATCCAGACCGCTAGTGTGTGCTTTTTCTCTTGGAAGGCATCCTCTATTTCCTGAGCTATATAGGTTATTTCTTCTTCTTCTTCTTCTTTTCGTTCATCCGGAGTGTTTTTTCAGATGTGATTGCGGTGTGTCTGTTATGCGCCCTTGCCAAAACCCGTAGGCCAACACATCTGGCTACAGCGTGCTTTTTTGACCAGGTAGCATTCCTGGGAGACTCACTTTTGTGGTGCCATCCACAACCCAGCTGGCCAAGTTGGAACGGTCGAAGGCAATGGTCATCCCTCAAAGGAAGGTAGGGACAGTCCATAGCATTTTCCGCCATCCAAGGCTGCTTCCATAGTTGCAGGGCCGACACATAGCGCCCTGGTGCTGGGCTCACCGAGGGAATCCTGCTAATGGCTGCTTTAAATTCTCACTTCAATATATTGGTCATTTCGTTTGCCCCGGGTCATTCCCGCACAAACCAGACAGGTTTGCAGACGGTATCCACTCAGCGAGTTTTCGGTCATGTGCTTGTCGTTGCGCCCGTCAGAGCTGTTCCAGGCACGACAGACATTCGGAAAACTACCTAGTCAGAGCTGTTCCGAACAAGAGCGGCATTCGGAAACTAGGTAGTCAGAGCTGTTCCTAGCACGAGAGACATTCGGACGAGACATTTCACTCGGACGTAATTATTCTAAAGTCTGACTGTTTTATATGGAACAAATATTGTTTTGTTTGTGATTACGTTCTGCCTGTTTACAGCAGAGCTGCGTTCTTGCGCTGTTAGGCCGACACATCCAACTTTTGCGGGCGTTTGTTGACCGGGTTAACCTTCCTGGGGATTTATTGGTTACTGTCCAAGTCACGCAGATGTTCAAATAAGCCTCATTTTGAAGCCTGATCAACACTGCAACAAGCAACAACTGTTGGAATTGGGACCAAAATGTCTGCTGTTGGGAAGGAAGAGAGACTCATTTGGTTTGTTGGTTGGTGAAACCTCTGGAAGGCTTGATTTTATCTCTTTAAGTCCAATGTGGGTCATGTGAGTCCTGATAGGGCTTGCAGCTATGAGAGTGAGAAACTTTCCACCCGATCCGGTACCAAAGTTCCATTTTTGTGGGGCTTGTGTTGCAGAGATTTCCTTCCCATTTCTGAGCTCAGAAACAAATGGGGAGGGGTGCAGGACCAGGACTGACACTTCACATCTGTGGAGAAGCATGAAACAAGTCAGATGTATTCAGCAAATATGTACTGACAGATTAAGCTGAGGCTGGTGGCCATGTTTCCTCCGTGGTTTTAGGTATATCATAATCAAGAGGCTCAAACCCAAATCCTATATTGACAGGAGGAAAGGGCGGCCTCTCTCCCTCTTTCTCTCTCTCTCTCTCTCTCTCTCTCTCTCCTCTCTCTCTCTCTCTCTCTCTCTCTCTCTCTCTCTCTCTCTCTCTCTCTCTCTCTCTCTCTCTCTCTCTCTCTATATATATATATATATATATATATATATATATATATATGGAATAAACAGTTTATTCCATGCTCAGTCTTCGTAGACTTAGATGGATAGGACATCTTAGGCGGATGGATGATGGTAGAATACCAAAGGATATCTTTTTTGGTGAATTACAGATGGGTAAGAGATCTCAGGGTCGGCCTCTACTACGATACAAAGATGTGTGTAAGCGGGACATGATTGATACAGGCATTGATAATGCACATTGGGAGCAAGTCGCCGCTGAACGTGTTGCATGGAGGGCAAATATCAGAAATGGAATAAAGTCAAAGGAGAAAATTATTGCAGAAAAGTCACACACCAAGCGTTTGAGACGTAAGATGGTGCATGATGGTGGAAATGACCACGTGTTCACATGCACCCACTGTGAACGGACATTTACAGCGCAAATTGGCCTTATCAGTCACACTCGCTACCGCCATAGTTAAAAGTTATTATGCCTTTTTAAAGCACAAACTATCGTCTGTCAAGACGGCAAGGTGCCAATGTGTGTATATATATATATATATATATATATATATATATATATATATATATATATATATATATATATATATATATATATATATATATATATTCTTTCTCTATATACGAGGAGGCTTCAAATGAAAACTGTAAATGTTTTGTGTGCGAATATATTCTGAAAAAGTAAAGAACAAATTTATCATTTTTCGAAGTAGTCACGACTGCGTTTAATGCACATCCTCCAGTGCTGATAAAGTACTTGGATTCCTGTAGAAAAAAATGCTCTTGGTCGTGTGTATAACCACTCATGCACCACCTGCTGTACATCTTCATCAGGCCAAAAAGTTTTGAAACTTCCTCCTGCACTTATACACTTGCTGGACTGACAGGCAAGCATCACCATACTGGACCTTCATTCACTGATGAATTTCTGTAGCTTTCACCCCTTTACTGATAACCCCAAAAAAACAGATAACAGAATGCTGTTTCTCTTTGATGCATATCAAAAGTGGGGTGGCCATCTTTAAACTGTCCTTACGAAGTTAGCGTGTTTGTCTGCACCGTGATGTTACATGCTTAACCCTCTTTACATCCTTAACAACAATATTGACAGGTTACAAGACATTGGCATGGTTATTGTAATTTCTATTTCTCTCTCTCTCTCTCTCTCTCTCTCTCTCTCTCTCTCTCTCTCTCTCTCTCTCTCTCTCTCTCTCTCTCTCTCTCTCTCTCTCTCACATACACACACACAGAGGGAGGGAGGGAGGGTTGATTGGTTGGTTTGATTCAGGAGTACACATACTTCCTGTCATCTGATATATGAAACTGAGAACCCGTGAGTGTGCCCAGGGTGTAGTAGTGAGTCGTCCCCTAGTAACACAGATATCCCCCTAGTAACACAGATATCCCCCTAGTAACACAGACATGCCTGTTTGTTCCTGTGGTCATGCAGTATGCCAAGTACCTGGAGCCGCAGCACATTGATGTTGTCAGAAGTGTCTACCAACGAGCGTGTGACATCCACCTGCCCAAGAAGCCCTACATCCACCTGGCCTGGGCCGCCTTTGAAGAAAGAAGAGGTTTGTCAATCATTTCTGAATGAAATTTCTTAAACAGAATGACCAGCATAGAAATGGTGAGGGACAAATCTGTTGACAGGGAAGTGGGAAATAAAACGTTGTTAGGAAGTTAGTCAACAGATTATTCTCATTGCAGATTAGATCATTCTCATTGCATAATGGATCATTCTCATTTGACATCAGATCATTCTCATTGCGCATCGGATCATTCTCATTGCGCATCGGATCATTCTCAATGGGCATCAGATCATTCTCATTGCGCATCAGATCATTCTCATTGCACATCAGATCATTCTCATTGCACATCAGATCATTCTCATTGCGCATCAGATCATTCTCATTGCGCATCAGATCATTCTCATTGCACATTAGATCATTCTCATTGGACATCAGATCATTCTCATTGCACATTAGATCATTGTCATTGCACATCAGATCATTCTCATTGGGCGTCAGATCATTCTCATTGGACATCAGATCATTCTCATTGCACATCAGATCATTCTCATTGCACATCAGATCATTCCATTGGACATCAGATCATTCTCATTGCACATCAGATCATTCTCATTGCACATCAGATCATTCTCATTGCACAATAGATCATTCTCATTGCACATTAGCTCATTCTCATTGCATATCACATCATCCTCATTGCACATGGAAGGAACTATTAGTCCATAATTGCTTAGGTCCCCTCCTCAAAATATCCCTGATGACATCAGTTTTCTGTTGGTTAATATTCTTTTTTGTCCCTCCAAGTGGTTGATTAGTTGCATATCCTTTACAGGACATCGCACTCAACCCCAGTATTTTTTTGGCTATTTGTGATTTCTTGGCAAGTTTAAATTCAGAAGTCTGCCATTGATTTCTAAATAACCAGCATTCATACCATTGTATGAATACAAGCTTAAGGCAGTCTGTTGCCAAATCGTGTTGTGAGCGGGAGTATGAATTGCATCCGTAACCCCTCCGCCACCCCAAGTGATGCAGTTATAAAATTCAGTAGGGGTTGCAAGACACATACAATTATATGTATATCTCTCCTTTGTGCAGTTTAGTGTTGATTTACTTTTGATCTTAGCTTTGTAGCAAACACCCTAATTTGTTGATGCAGAAACAGGAAGTCACACTGTCTTCAACCACTCAGTGACAGTTCCATTACGTATGTATAGTATGATGCCCTTCTGTGCTGACACAAAGTAACAAGTAAAGGTATGTGGGTGCATATATGTGTGTTATTCACCATCTCAGAACATAATGAGAGCTGCAGTAATGTAGAGACTAGAGGCTGACATGGGGGATGCAGTAATGTAGAGACTAGAGGCTGGCATGGGGGCTGCAGTAATGTAGAGACTAGAGGCTGGCATGGGGGATTCACTAGTGTAGAGACTAGAGGCTGGCATGGGGGCTGCAGTAATGTAGAGACTAGAGGCTGGCATGGGGGATTCACTAGTGTAGAGACTAGAGGCTGGCATGGGGGCTGCAGTAATGTAGAGACTAGAGGCTGGCATGGGGGATTCACTAGTGTAGAGACTAGAGGCTGACATGGGATCTGCAGTAATGTAGAGACTAGAGGCTGGCATGGGATCTGCAGTAGTGTAGAGACTAGAGGCTGGCATGGGATCTGCAGTAGTGTAGAGACTAGAGGCTGACATGGGATCTGCAGTAATGTAGAGACTAGAGGCTGGCATGGGATCTGCAGTAGTGTAGAGACTAGAGGCTGGCATGGGATCTGCAGTAGTGTAGAGACTAGAGGCTGACATGGGATCTGCAGTAGTGTAGAGACTAGAGGCTGGCATGGGATCTGCAGTAGTGTAGAGACTAGAGGCTGGCATGGGATCTGCAGTAGTGTAGAGACTAGAGGCTGACATGGGATCTGCAGTAATGTAGAGACTAGAGGCTGGCATGGGATCTGCAGTAGTGTAGAGACTAGAGGCTGGCATGGGATCTGCAGTAGTGTAGAGACTAGAGGCTGACATGGGATCTGCAGTAATGTAGAGACTAGAGGCTGGCATGGGATCTGCAGTAGTGTAGAGACTAGAGGCTGACATGGGATCTGCAGTAATGTAGAGACTAGAGGCTGGCATGGGGGATTCACTAGTGTAGAGACTAGAGGCTGGCATGGGGGATGCAGTAATGTAGAAACTAGAGGCTGGCATGGGGGCTGCAGTAATGTAGAGACTAGAGGCTGGCATGGGGGCTGCAGTAATGTAGAGACTAGAGGCTGACATGGGGGATGCAGTAGTGTAGAGACTAGAGGCTGGCATGGGGGATGCAGTAATGTAGAAACTAGAGGCTGGCATGGGGGATTCACTAGTGTAGAGACTAGAGGCTGGCATGGGGGCTGCAGTAATGTAGAGACTAGAGGCTGGCATGGGGGATTCACTAGTGTAGAGACTAGAGGCTGGCATGGGGGCTGCAGTAATGTAGAGACTAGAGGCTGGCATGGGGGCTGCAGTAATGTAGAGACTAGAGGCTGGCATGGGGGATTCACTAGTGTAGAGACTAGAGGCTGGCATGGGGGATGCAGTAATGTAGAAACTAGAGGCTGGCATGGGGGATTCACTAGTGTAGAGACTAGAGGCTGGCATGGGGGCTGCAGTAATGTAGAGACTAGAGGCTGGCATGGGGGATGCAGTAATGTAGAAACTAGAGGCTGGCATGGGGGATTCATTAGTGTAGAGACTAGAGGCTGGCATGGGGGCTGCAGTAATGTAGAGACTAGAGGCTGGCATGGGGGCTGCAGTAATGTAGAGACTAGAGGCTGGCATGGGGGATTCACTAGTGTAGAGACTAGAGGCTGGCATGGGGGCTGCAGTAATGTAGAGACTAGAGGCTGGCATGGGGGCTGCAGTAATGTAGAGACTAGAGGCTGGCATGGGGGATGCAGTAATGTAGAGACTAGAGGCTGGCATGGGGGCTGCAGTAATGTAGAGACTAGAGGCTGGCATGGGGGCTGCAGTAATGTAGAGACTAGAGGCTGGCATGGGGGATGCAGTAATGTAGAGACTAGAGGCTGGCATGGGGGCTGCAGTAATGTAGAGACTAGAGGCTGGCATGGGGGCTGCAGTAATGTAGAGACTAGAGGCTGGCATGGGGGATTCACTAGTGTAGAGACTAGAGGCTGGCATGGGGGCTGCAGTAATGTAGAGACTAGAGGCTGGCATGGGGGCTGCAGTAATGTAGAGACTAGAGGCTGGCATGGGGGATGCAGTAATGTAGAGACTAGAGGCTGGCATGGGGGCTGCAGTAATGTAGAGACTAGAGGCTGGCATGGGGGCTGCAGTAATGTAGAGACTAGAGGCTGACATGGGGGCTGCAGTAATGTAGAGACTAGAGGCTGGCATGGGGGATTCACTAGTGTAGAGACTAGAGGCTGGCATGGGGGCTGCAGTAATGTAGAGACTAGAGGCTGGCATGGGGGCTGCAGTAATGTAGAGACTAGAGGCTGGCATGGGGGCTGCAGTAATGTAGAGACTAGAGGCTGACATGGGGGCTGCAGTAATGTAGAGACTAGAGGCTGGCATGGGGGCTGCAGTAATGTAGAGACTAGAGGCTGACATGGGGGCTGCAGTAATGTAGAGACTAGAGGCTGGCATGGGGGCTGCAGTAATGTACAGACTAGAGGCTGACATGGGGGCTGCAGTAATGTAGAGACTAGAGGCTGACATGGGGGCTGCAGTAATGTAGAGACTAGAGGCTGACATGGGGGCTGCAGTAATGTAGAGACTAGAGGCTGGCATGGGGGATTCACTAGTGTAGAGACTAGAGGCTGGCATGGGGGCTGCAGTAATGTAGAGACTAGAGGCTGGCATGGGGGCTGCAGTAATGTAGAGACTAGAGGCTGACATGGGGGCTGCAGTAATGTAGAGACTAGAGGCTGACATGGGGGCTGCAGTAATGTAGAGACTAGAGGCTGGCATGGGGGCTGCAGTAATGAAGAGACTAGAGGCTGACATGGGGGCTGCAGTAATGTAGAGACTAGAGGCTGACATGGGGGCTGCAGTAATGTAGAGACTAGAGGCTGACATGGGGGCTGCAGTAATGTAGAGACTAGAGGCTGGCATGGGGGATTCACTAGTGTAGAGACTAGAGGCTGGCATGGGGGATTCACTAGTGTAGAGACTAGAGGCTGGCATGGGGGATTCACTAGTGTAGAGACTAGAGGCTGGCATGGGGGCTGCAGTAATGTAGAGACTAGAGGCTGGCATGGGGGATTCACTAGTGTAGAGACTAGAGGCTGGCATGGGGGCTGCAGTAATGTAGAGACTAGAGGCTGGCATGGGGGCTGCAGTAATGTAGAGACTAGAGGCTGACATGGGGGCTGCAGTAATGTAGAGACTAGAGGCTGACATGGGGGCTGCAGTAATGTAGAGACTAGAGGCTGGCATGGGGGCTGCAGTAATGTAGAGACTAGAGGCTGACATGGGGGCTGCAGTAATGTAGAGACTAGAGGCTGACATGGGGGCTGCAGTAATGTAGAGACTAGAGGCTGGCATGGGGGATTCACTAGTGTAGAGACTAGAGGCTGGCATGGGGACTGCAGTAATGTAGAGACTAGAGGCTGACATGGGGGCTGCAGTAATGTAGAGACTAGAGGCTGGCATGGGGGATTCACTAGTGTAGAGACTAGAGGCTGGCATGGGGGCTGCAGTAATGTAGAGACTAGAGGCTGGCATGGGGGCTGCAGTAATGTAGAGACTAGAGGCTGGCATGGGGGCTGCAGTAATGTAGAGACTAGAGGCTGACATGGGGGCTGCAGTAATGTAGAGACTAGAGGCTGGCATGGGGGCTGCAGTAATGTAGAGACTAGAGGCTGACATGGGGGCTGCAGTAATGTAGAGACTAGAGGCTGGCATGGGGGCTGCAGTAATGTAGAGACTAGAGGCTGACATGGGGGCTGCAGTAATGTAGAGACTAGAGGCTGACATGGGGGCTGCAGTAATGTAGAGACTAGAGGCTGGCATGGGGGATTCACTAGTGTAGAGACTAGAGGCTGGCATGGGGGATGCAGTAGTGTAGAGACTAGAGGCTGGCATGGGGGATGCAGTAATGTAGAGACTAGAGGCTGGCATGGGGGTTGCAGTAATGTAGAAAATAGAGGCTGGCATGGGATCTGCAGTAATGTAGAGACTAGAGGCTGGCATGGGAGCTGCAGTAATGTAGAAACTAGAGGCTGGCATGGGATCTGCAGTAGTGTAGAGACTAGAGGCTGGCATGGGGGCTGCAGTAATGTAGAGACTAGAGGCTGGCATGGGGGATTCACTAGTGTAGAGACTAGAGGCTGGCATGGGGGATGCAGTAATGTAGAAACTAGAGGCTGGCATGGGGGGATTCACTAGTGTAGAGACTAGAGGCTGGCATGGGGGATGCAGTAATGTAGAAACTAGAGGCTGGCATGGGGGATTCACTAGTTTAGAGACTAGAGGCTGGCATGGGGGCTGCAGTAATGTAGAGACTAGAGGCTGGCATGGGGGCTGCAGTAATGTAGAGACTAGAGGCTGGCATGGGGGATTCACTAGTGTAGAGACTAGAGGCTGGCATGGGGGCTGCAGTAATGTAGAGACTAGAGGCTGGCATGGGGGCTGCAGTAATGTAGAGACTAGAGGCTGGCATGGGGGATGCAGTAATGTAGAGACTAGAGGCTGGCATGGGGGCTGCAGTAATGTAGAGACTAGAGGCTGGCATGGGGGCTGCAGTAATGTAGAGACTAGAGGCTGGCATGGGGGATGCAGTAATGTAGAGACTAGAGGCTGGCATGGGGGCTGCAGTAATGTAGAGACTAGAGGCTGGCATGGGGGCTGCAGTAATGTAGAGACTAGAGGCTGGCATGGGGGATTCACTAGTGTAGAGACTAGAGGCTGGCATGGGGGCTGCAGTAATGTAGAGACTAGAGGCTGGCATGGGGGCTGCAGTAATGTAGAGACTAGATGCTGGCATGGGGGATGCAGTAATGTAGAGACTAGAGGCTGGCATGGGGGCTGCAGTAATGTAGAGACTAGAGGCTGGCATGGGGGCTGCAGTAATGTAGAGACTAGAGGCTGACATGGGGGCTGCAGTAATGTAGAGACTAGAGGCTGGCATGGGGGATTCACTAGTGTAGAGACTAGAGGCTGGCATGGGGGCTGCAGTAATGTAGAGACTAGAGGCTGACATGGGGGATTCACTAGTGTAGAGACTAGAGGCTGGCATGGGGGATTCACTAGTGTAGAGACTAGAGGCTGGCATGGGGGATTCACTAGTGTAGAGACTAGAGGCTGGCATGGGGGATTCACTAGTGTAGAGACTAGAGGCTGGCATGGGGGCTGCAGTAATGTAGAGACTAGAGGCTGGCATGGGGGATGCAGTAATGTAGAGACTAGAGGCTGGCATGGGGGCTGCAGTAATGTAGAGACTAGAGGCTGGCATGGGGGCTGCAGTAATGTAGAGACTAGAGGCTGGCATGGGGGATGCAGTAATGTAGAGACTAGAGGCTGGCATGGGGGCTGCAGTAATGTAGAGACTAGAGGCTGGCATGGGGGCTGCAGTAATGTAGAGACTAGAGGCTGGCATGGGGGATTCACTAGTGTAGAGACTAGAGGCTGGCATGGGGGCTGCAGTAATGTAGAGACTAGAGGCTGGCATGGGGGCTGCAGTAATGTAGAGACTAGAGGCTGGCATGGGGGCTGCAGTAATGTAGAGACTAGAGGCTGACATGGGGGCTGCAGTAATGTAGAGACTAGAGGCTGGCATGGGGGCTGCAGTAATGTAGAGACTAGAGGCTGACATGGGGGCTGCAGTAATGTAGAGACTAGAGGCTGGCATGGGGGATTCACTAGTGTAGAGGCTGGCATGGGGGCTGCAGTAATGTAGAGACTAGAGGCTGACATGGGGGCTGCAGTAATGTAGAGACTAGAGGCTGGCATGGGGGCTGCAGTAATGTAGAGACTAGAGGCTGGCATGGGGGATTCACTAGTGTAGAGACTAGAGGCTGGCATGGGGGCTGCAGTAATGTAGAGACTAGAGGCTGACATGGGGGCTGCAGTAATGTAGAGACTAGAGGCTGGCATGGGGGCTGCAGTAATGTAGAGACTAGCGGCTGGTGTGGTGGTCATGTGTTTGAATCTGTTTAGATGGGGCGTGTTTACATTGACCTGACTTCCAGGTTGACCCAGTTTCAAATGTGTACCAGGAAATGTCTCTGGAAAGTTCAGGTGGTCCGCCAGGTGTTCACCACATCATCCTGAAGTGCCTATTGGCCTATATAAATATGGCTCTAGCAACAGATGCCTAAAGTGACTTAAGGCATTTAAACGGATTGCTGTCATTATTTTGTTTTTAACAAAAACCATTGTTCACAATCACTTGCAGGTAACTATATACATGCACGCAAAATTTTAACAAACATAGAGAAGAATGTGCCTGGCCTGGCCATGGTGTGCATGAGAAGGATAAGTCTGGAACGACGAAGCAAAAATTACCAGGCTGCCGAGGAGCTGTTTAAAACATACATAGACTCGGCTGTGAGCCTCAAAATGAGAACCTTCTTCTCAATCAAGTGTGCCAGATTCTTGCAAAAGGTAAGGTTATGTTTGAAGATGGCTTGTCTTTTTATATTAAACAAGCTGTAATGGTAAGGTGAACAATATTTGAATATTGAAAATATAAGTAAACAAATGTCCATGTATCTTGCTATTTGTTACCAGGGCATAAAAGAGAAGCAGAGAATAATAATGCCTTTGCTTAGGATGTCGATGAGACCACAGATAATTTTGGTCTATTCATAATTTGTAGAAATCCAATTCCAGAACTTAAATATCCACGTGACACAGTCCTCTCAAATAGTGCTAAAGGATTAGAAGAGCTGACCAGGAGGTGGCTAGTAATTAAAGGATAAATGGTATATTTATTACATAACATCCTTGTAAGCAATCATGATATGGTCAGTAATTAAAGGATAAATAGTACATTTAGAACATGACATTCTTGTAAACAATGATATTCTTCTTCTTCTGCGCTCATCCAGAGTGTTCTTTCAGATGTAATTGCGTTGTGCCTGTTTACTTGCACCTTTAGGCTGACACGTCCGACTTCTGTGGTCATTTGTTAACCTGGTTAACCTTCCCAGGCAATGATGTACCATTTGATGAACATACCATAATGCTTGAATAGGTGTTCAGTGTTGTTTTGGCAGACAGGATGTGGGGGATAGTGCAGCTGGCTGTGCAATCAGTGCCAACGGGAACCGCCAGATACATACTCTTCACCAGCGGCTGTGGGCGACTGAGCACCTGTGGACATTCTACGAGTGCACTGACGTCTGTTCTAGGTAACAGTAATAGGTTGTAACTCTAGTCAGATGTAACAACAACTACTGGTGTCATAGACAAGATCCAACAGGCAGGAGGGTCAGTTGAGACTCACCAGAATAGAAGCAAATATTGGACAACTCTGGGGTCCCATCAGTAATGTGATGATGATGATGCTCATAATTTGATGTTCAAGCTGAAAATACTTGACTTTTGTTACAGGTTATGGGAGAAATGGAGAAGGCTAAAAAGGTGTTACTGGATATTTTAGATAAAGATAATGTAAGTATAATCCCTTTTGTTTGTTATTGACATAAGCCTGGGTCATTGACATTGAGTTGAGTGACCGGGCATGAGAAAGAATGGAGATGAAAGTGGGAGACAGTAAAGTGACTGACCTGGCTATGAAAAAAACAGCCAGTCCTGAGAAATAAAATAGTGAGGGTAGAGGAAAAACCCCTGGGGGGGGGGGGGGGGGTGGGGATGGGGCGAGAGATAGTGTATTTGTGTGTGAAGTCAAGGGACTTAAGGGAGTTGAGTTTGAGATACCGAAGGAGTCGGTAGTCCACGGAGAACGGTGTTGTGTTGTTCTCCGAGTTGTGAAGACAGGCCTGAACCAGAGTGGGTTCTATAGGGAGTGAGGGCCTAAACCCAGAGTGGGTTGCATAGTTGAGCATTGGCTCCAACCCAATGTGTGGGTTGTAGTGTAGGAGATCCAGCCGTGGATAGTAGTTGGACTAAATGTCTTGTGGATTTGATATGAAACAGGCTTGAGAAGGCATTGATGTGTGCTGGTTAAATTGTGAGGAGGATATTATATTCTATGGATTACATTATTTCTGGATGTATAAACATGTTCCGTCTGTCCGTCTTATTTCTGTAATAAAGGATTATGTGCGCCAACGGAATCTTGACTGGTGAATATGCACTGCGGGGGTGAGTTATATTGCAAGACAGTTAGATATCTCCATTGACACACCATGAGTATCGTTACCTAGACAACGACCATCACACGACAATATCATGAACATATCATCGTAAGAACTTCGTGATATTATCATCAAGAACGACGTGTGACAGTTATTCTTACTGCCAGTTGGGTCGTTGTGCTTGGGTAACTCACTACCATATGACTGAACTATAACTCAATACCATATGGCTGAACTGTAACTCTCTACCATATGGCTATGTTCTGTGACTCACTACCATATAACTATGTTTAGTAAGTCACTATCACATGACTGGCAGATAATCATACTAGCCACTGAGCTAATGCGGTTCTCTAGAGAGACATACATTGTATAAATGATGGCCAGTTGTATGGGATCCTAGAGAGACATACTATTTATAAAAGATGGCCAGTTGCATGGGATCCTAGAGAGACATACTAGTTATAAAAGATGGCCAGTTGCATGGGATCCTAGAGAGACATACTATTTATAAAAGATGGCCAGTTGCATGGGATCCTAGAGAGACATACTATTTATAAAAGATGGCCAGTTGCATGGGATCCTAGAGAGACATATAATGTATAAATGATGACCAGTTGTATAGAATCCTAGAGAGACATATAATGTATAAATAATGACCAGTTGTATAGAATCCTAGAGAGACATACAATGTATAAATGATGACCAGTTGTATAGAAACTTAGAGAGACATATAATGTATAAATGATGACCAGTTGTATAGAATCCTAGAGAGACATATAATGTGTAAATGATGACCAGTTGTATAGAATCCTAGAGAGACATACAATGTATAAATGATGACCAGTTGTATAGAATCCTAGAGAAACATACTATGTATAAATGATGGCCAGTTGTATGGGATCCTAGAGAGACATACAATGTATAAATGATGGCCAGTTGCATAGAATCCTAGAGATACATATAATGTATAAATGATGACCAGTTGTATAGAATCCTAGAGAAACATACAATGTATAAATGATGGCCAGTTGTATGGGATCCTAGAGAGGCATACAATGTATAAATGATGACCAGTTGTATAGAATCCTAGAGAAACATACAATGTATAAATGATGGCCAGTTGTATGGGATCCTAGAGAGACATACAATGTATAAATGATGACCAGTTGCATAGAATCCTAGAGAAACATACAATGTATAAATGATGGCCAGTTGTATGGGATCCTAGAGAGACATACTATGTATAAATGATGACCAGTTGCATAGAATCCTAGAGAAACATACAATGTATAAATGATGGCCAGTTGTATGGGATCCTAGAGAGACATACAATGTATAAATGATGACCAGTTGTATGGGATCCTAGAGAGACATACTATGTATAAATGATGACCGGTTGCATGGGATCCTATATTTTTACTTTATCTTGTATCTGTCTTCATTGCTGCATCCCAGCCTTCCCTGTGGAGGTCATCCAGTTTCATTTCCATGTACACCAGCATGACCTGGTCAGTAGAATCACTTAACGAGACTCAGGTGCTGACCCGATTACATGAACTGGGAGTGAAGCTTGGTCAGGCACGTCGATGCCATCTTTGAGGAAAGTATAAAAAACACCATAACCAACTCCTCATGGGAACGGGGAGCAGAGATACTTTGGCATGGCTGTTGCATCTGAGGACTGAACGTGTATGGGAATGCCTAATGGGCAGTGATGTGGTTCGACATAACAATCACTTCTTCTTGTAGATTTAGTTCACTATTCATAGCAGAAAGTTTCAGTGCATTTTTTTTTTTTTGCATATCCCTTGCAGGACGTTGCATTCAACATCAGCATTTTTCATCTGCTGTTGATGTACTAGGCAAGATTAATAGTTTCAGTGCATATTACACATGATTATTGTCTTCATGGCAGAAAGTTTCAGTACATATTACACATGATTATTGTCTTCATGGCAGAAAGATTCAGTACATATTACACATGATTATTGTCTTCATGGCAGAAAGTTTCAGTACATATTACACATGATTATTATCTTCACGGCAGAAAGTTTCAGTACATATTACACATGATTATTGTCTTCATGGCAGAATGTTTCAGTACATATTACACATGATCATTGTCTTCATGGCAGAATGTTTCAGTGCATATTACACATGATCATTGTCTTCATGGCAGAAAGTTTCAGTACATATTACACATGATCATTGTCTTCATGGCAGAAAGTTTCAGTACATATTACACATGATCATTGTCTTCATGGCAGAATGTTTCAGTACATATTACACATGATGATTGTCTTCATGGCAGAATGTTTCAGTACATATTACACATGATGATTGTCTTCATGGCAGAAAGTTTCAGTACATATTACACATGATTATTATCTTCACGGCAGAAAGTTTCAGTACATATTACACATGATTATTATCTTCACGGCAGAAAGTTTCAGTACATATTACACATGATTATTGTCTTCACGGCAGAAAGTTTCAGTACATATTACACATGATTATTGTCTTCATGGCAGAATGTTTCAGTACATATTACACATGATTATTGCCTTCATGGCAGAATGTTTCAGTACATATTACACATGATTATTGTCTTCACGGCAGAATGTTTCAGTACATATTACACATGATCATTGCCTTCCTGCAGTCTAACGAGAAAGTGTTCTTGCAACTGCTGGACCTGGAGTACCAGTGTCAGCCCATTGACGAGACCCGGGTCATGGACGTGTTCAGTAGGTCATTGAACAGTGATGTGTCCTTAGAGTTCAAGGTCATGGTTTCCCAGCGACGGATGGAGTTTCTCGAAGATTTTGGGGCTTGCATACAGAAGTAAGCAGCTGTTGGTGTTGTTGCGCTCAGTGGGCTTGAGTTGTGTGTGGTGTGGTTGGGTGAAACATCTAGGCACAAGTGTTTCCTCTAGGTCTATAGCAAGGCAGCTTTTGACTGTAGATGCCTAAACTTTATATATACTTTCATGTAGATACTTTCATGTAGTTGTATCAGTGTGTGTTGTTTGGTGCTGACGGAGGCTTTAGCCGCAACGTCCATTTTGTCATTTGGGATTGTCTTCTAGAGCTTACTGGTGCTGCTTCTTGTTTTTGTTGATTTGCTGCTCTAGGACTGGCACATCCAGGCACACTGCCTTTGGGTGTCAAGTGTACAAGACCACATGGTCTGACTTTCCTGTGCAGTCTGGGGATCAAGAGGAATGAGAACTGACAGACAGAAAGACAGAAAAAGATAGAAAGACAGAAAGAAACAAGGAAAAACAGAACGAACAAGCATTGTTACTGACTGTCTGTTGCTGTCCCACATCCCAAATGCATATGCCAGGAGGTCTTGCACAGAACACAGTCTCACTTACAGTGACATTAAGTATACAAAACAAAACAAACATGGAAACATACGTTGTTGCTCTTGCGTTGAACAATATGGGCTATACTGGCCTATACAAAAAATTAGTTGCATATCCTTTAGGGAATGTCGCTGTCAATCCTCAGCATTTTTGGGCTGTTTGTGATTTCTTGACAACTTTACATTCTGTGGTTTGTCATTGCTTTCTGAACGACCAGCAATCATACTATTTTATGAAAACCAATGCAAGGCGGTCGGTCTACTGCCAAATCGCCCACAGCTGTTTCGAATGTAGTATGCGGGATTATGAATTGCCTCCATAACCCCTTCGCCACAGACCTATAAATCTTATAATAAAAGCGTGACTGACTGTTAACAGTTTACTCTTGCAGTTATAAATAGATCATTAGTAATGTTCTGTGCATTTTTATAAGCTTCAGAATTAACATTTTGTAGCAAGCATACCTCTTACTAGACCATACACCACTTGAGGTGGCTCAGAACTTGCAGACTCTTCTAATTCAAGCAGACCGGGATCAAAATTGGAAATCAAAAAGAGCAGGCTGGGGAGGCTGCTGGAAAAATCCCATGGTGTTCATGCTCTGTGCTGAAACTCTCCCTGTGCAGTTTAGAGGAGGAGACTAGAGCACCTGCTTGGATAACTATGTACAGTGAAAGTGGTCCATTACCAAATTTAACCTCTCTCCCTCCCTCCCCCCTCTCTCCATCTCCTCCCCTCCAAGTGTCTCTTTGTCTCTCCCTTTCCTTCCCTGTCTCTCTCTCTCTCCCACTTTGTCTCTCCCTCCCTCTCTCCCTCTGTGTGTGTGTCTCTCTCTGTGTCTCCTCTCCTCGCTCTTTGTCTATCTCGCTTTTTCTCTTCATGTTTGCCAAACAATTTCATAGCTTCACTATATCTATAGCTTCTCTATAACTTGATCCAATTTTGAGGATAGGTGTCCATGATTTATTAAGAATTGTTTTAAAGCCTTATTGAATCTGACTTTTTAGTTGCTCCATCTCTTAATTTTGTGCTGCAGATAAACATTAAGAAACCTTAACAACCATGGAGGGGTATATGCCTGGGAAGGGAGGAAAAGGAAGGCCAAAGAGAAGATGAGTGTAGGATGTGATGGATGATCTTCAAATGAGTGTATCAGATGCGGGACATCTTGCTTATGATCAAAAGGTTTACGGAAGGTTGTTATGGGAGCGAGATTCTGCAAAGGACATGCTACTGAATGAATGAGATAAACATATCTGGCATATTCATTTCTTTTCTTCACTTGAGAATGTGATACTTGTCTTTCTGGAAATTATATTAATTTGAGTATAGTTTAAATTATTTCAGTTATCAATTACAAATATAAAACATACACACAAATCATGTTTAGTCTGAGGATAGTTGGCTGACACACTGAAGGATTGATAAATTGTGAACAGAATGTATTTATCCACTGAGTACATGTTGAAATTTGTTGTTAGAATTACAGAAGCGTATGATGACCATCAGAAACTTCTCAAAGAAGCCGGCACCAGGAAGAAGCGCCCAGACAAGGAACACTTGTATGTGAATCTTTTATCATTTTTGTTTGATTATGTTGCTGTAGCTCATTAACAACGATAAGAAACGTATGTGAATAATACTTCTACCATGTTTTCTTTCAAGTGTTTTTGTAACTTGCTATCAATGTTAAGGAACATTTGTAAGTAATACGTCTATAATGTTTTCATTCAAGTGTTTCTGTAACTTCCTATCATGTAAACGAACAATTGTAAGTAATACGTCTACCATGTTTTCATTCAAGATGTTTCTGTAACTTGCTATCATGTTAAGAATCATTTATAAGTAATGCTTCTATAATGTTTCAAGTGTTTCTGTAACTTGCTATCATGTTAAGAATCATTTATAAGTAATGCTTCTATAATGTTTCAAGTGTTTCTGTAACTTGCTATCATGTTAAGAATCATTTATAAGTAATGCTTCTATAATGTTTCAAGTGTCTCTGTAACTTGGCTATCAGTGTTAAGGAACAGCTGTATGGTATCTACTGGTGGTGTTCTCTCTATAAATAGTCTACTTTCTTCATCGTCTTCTCCGGCCCTATTGGGCTTGCGTGTATAGTGCAGAAGAACGGACGGATCATCACGATGCTGCAGGGAGTGACCAGAGGATTTGGCTGACACTCAGGCCTCTGAGGAAAGACCAGATGGACACAAAATCAGACTGCTACTGGTACCATTAGTATTGGGACACTTCACTCACTTCTTGATTTATTGGAATCTCATTCTCTCAGTTCGTGTCAGATCTGTCTCTTCCTCACTTCTTGATTTATTGGAATCTCATTCTCTCAGTTCGTGTCAAATCTGTCTCTCCCTCACTTCTTGATTTGTTGGAATCTCATTCTCTCAGTTCGTGTCAGATCTGTCTCTCCCTCACTTCTTGATTTATTGGAATCTCATTCTCTCAGTTCGTGTCAAATCTGTCTCTCCCTCACTTCTTGATTTGTTGGAATCTCATTCTCTCAGTTCGTGTCAAATCTGTCTCTTCCTTTCTTCTTGATTTATTGGAATCTCATTCTCTCAGTTCGTGTCAAATCTGTCTCTCCCTCACTTCTTGATTTGTTGGAATCTCATTCTCTCAGTTCGTGTCAAATCTGTCTCTTCCTTTCTTCTTGATTTATTGGAATCTCATTCTCTCAGTTCGTGTCAAATCTGTCTCTCCCTCACTTCTTGATTTATTGGAATCTCATTCTCTCACTAAGCTCTGATATTAGTGACTGTCATACATGTTAGTTCTTCCTCACTTCTTGATTTATTGGAATCTCATTCTCTCAGTTCGTGTCAAATCTGTCTCTTCCTCACTTCTTGATTTGTTGGAATCTCATTCTCTCAGTTCATGTCAAATCTGTCTCTCCCTCACTTCTTGATTTATTGGAATCTCATTCTCTCAGTTCGTGTCAGATCTGTCTCTCCCTCACTTCTTGATTTGTTGGAATCTCATTCTCTCAGTTCGTGTCAAATCTGTCTCTCCCTCACTTCTTGATTTATTGGAATCTCATTCTCTCAGTTCGTGTCAGATCTGTCTCTCCCTCACTTCTTGATTTATTGGAATCTCATTCTCTCAGTTCGTGTCAAATCTGTCTCTTCCTCACTTCTTGATTTGTTGGAATCTCATTCTCTCAGTTCATGTCAAATCTGTCTCTCCCTCACTTCTTGATTTATTGGAATCTCATTCTCTCAGTTCGTGTCAGATCTGTCTCTCCCTCACTTCTTGATTTATTGGAATCTCATTCTCTCAGTTCGTGTCAAATCTGTCTCTCCCTCACTTCTTGATTTGTTGGAATCTCATTCTCTCAGTTCGTGTCAGATCTGTCTCTCCCTCACTTCTTGATTTATTGGAATCTCATTCTCTCAGTTCGTGTCAAATCTGTCTCTCCCTCACTTCTTGATTTATTGGAATCTCATTCTCTCAGTTCGTGTCAGATCTGTCTCTCCCTCACTTCTTGATTTATTGGAATCTCATTCTCTCAGTTCGTGTCAAATCTGTCTCTCCCTCACTTCTTGATTTGTTGGAATCTCATTCTCTCAGTTCGTGTCAGATCTGTCTCTCCCTCACTTCTTGATTTATTGGAATCTCATTCTCTCAGTTCGTGTCAAATCTGTCTCTCCCTCACTTCTTGATTTATTGGAATCTCATTCTGTCACTAAGCTCTGATATTAGTGACTGTCATACATGTGAGTTCTTCCTCACTTCTTGATTTATTGGAATCTCATTCTCTCACTAAGCTCTGATATTAGTGACTGTCATACATGTGAGTTCTGTTCTGCGCTGGCACTGGTTAATGAATGTTTGAGTTTATTAGTAATTGTTTTATTTGTTGTCCATTTTTCATCATTCATAAAGTAGTACTGATGTAATGATAGACTTAAATATTCTAAGTTTAATACTAGTTTTAGTATTTTGTAACTTCCGCACTTTTCCTAGTGCTATAAAAGCTTCTCTTGTCTTTTGTATTTCCAAACCTTAGATATCTTTATTAACATGTTATTATATATTATTCTTTCTCTCCTTTCTAGTCCTCTAAAATTATTAGCTGTTGCATGTTAATAAATTGAAAATGCACAAATAGCTTAGTTTATCTATGTGTACTGTAACTATTTTTTCAGACCTGAAGAACCAAGAGATAAAAAATTTAGGCTTGAACCAGTATCCAGTGTCCCTCCACTCCCAGAACATAGTGTTGCCCTTTCAATGCCACAGACAGGACCTCCGCCACCACCAGACACATCTTACGGCTACACTCCCTGGTCAAATTCTGGTTACCCTGCTGCAGTGGTAAGCATTCTTCTATTCCTCTTGATTGTAGCTCTAGATTATGGAATTATACTTAGGTGCACATGTCATTGTTCTTTGATATTTGCCTACTATGGCCGATCCTTTACTGACACACTCTCATGCAATGTATGGACATTCACAGGGACACTCCTTTTTAGTTTTCACTCTCGGCCACCATCATATCTCCTTTGCTTCAATTTTCCTGCCTCACCTTCCTTCCTGTCTTCTTGTGCCACTTCCACGCATTTACCTGGCATCTTCACTGAACCGTTACCATCCCATACCCCGTCCCCATAACACCACAGATTATCACATCTGTCTATATAAGATAAATAATTGCTATTGCGCAAACTGATTGACCCTCATGACCCATTGCTTAAGAGCCAGTGTGAGCCCTGAAATAAGATTTCCCGTTGTCCATACTCTTCCATGCACTTTATAATAACATTCCTGTTACTTAATGACTTTCCCTTGTAATTTGAACATGTGTTAATGAAGCTCTTGTGGAATCATAATTTGTAAGGGAGCACCATATGCAGCTGGTGATACCCGATCATCATGATGCAGCTGTGCACTTTTCTTCCATCCTCTTTCAAGGGAAATATAGCTATGTGCTCTCAATGGTTAGTGTGTCTTCAGTACTAGGTTTTGTTCCAGTAAACGTATCCCATTCTCTTTCAGGGGAAATATATCTATGTGCTCTCAAGGGTTAGTGTGTCTTCAGTATTAGGTTTTGTTCCAGTAAACGTATTCCATTCTCTTTCAAGGGAAATATATCTATGTGCTCTCAAGGGTTAGTGTGTCTTCAGTATTAAGATTTGTTCCAGTAAACTTATTCCGTCCTCTTTCAAGGGAAATATATAATGCATTTCTATTAGGTTTTGTTTCAGTAGAAATGTTGCATCCAGAGTATTTCCTAGCAATGTTGCCACAGCAGTGGTTTTACGGCCTACTCTTCGTGATTTCCAACTGGTGTGGGATTTTTAGTATGTACGACTTGTGCCCAGGACCTCCCATTGTTCACCCTTGTCTTAGAAAGAGGGAGGGGGGGCCTCCATGCCGTGTGGCCAGGCTGTCTCACTCAGAAGATCACGGGATCACTTTTGGACTGTCCTTTGATTCATGGGTAACAGGAATTTTAGGGGGTGTTGTTATTGCTGCAGCTACAGAGTTCGTGCTCTGTAAAATGTTTTCTGCAAGAGGTTGGTTGATATGTGGAGAGAAACCGAGCATGAAGGGATAAACCCTGGTGTAATGAAACCTTGATCAAAATGCCAGAGCATCATGTCACAATTGCTGAAGCCAGACAAGGATGCTAGGCAGTTGGCCAAAGGAGAATAGTCAGCCAGCGCAGAGCTGGTATTGTTGACTGCTACACACTGAGTGAAACACTGGGGAGGAGATCTGAGCACATATGAACTGACTGGTTTGATGTGCAGTGAGGATAACCTGATGGACTTACAAAACACACACACGAGTTTTGCAGTTATTTTATTCATGTATTTTCTTGCCCTCCACAGCCAAATGCTTATCCTGATTATCCATATCCAGCGTATCCGATGCAGTACAACTATTATGGATATTGAGGGTAATATAAAGTAGTTTTCATGCTTGTGCCTGTATGAGTTTGAATAGTTCTTGTGAAACTTTTACGGCATTTAGTAACGTTACTTGCCCATGCCAGGAATGTGAGATTTTTGTAATGGTCGAGGAAATAAAGGCAGCTTGACCAATCAGTGTTGAGGGTTAACATTTTTAAATTTACCTCCAGCTTGACCATTCAGTGTTGAGGTTTAGGATTTTTAAATTTACCTCCAAAGGAGGCTTGTAATATGTAAGACTGATGTTTTTACACTTCGATTTACCAACTCACTTGATGGGTCTTTGGAACAGCTGCAGAATATCTGAATCTTCATAGGAAAGGCATTGCACTCCCAAGAGTAGACAACTCAGTAGTATTGGGAGCCAAAACAATCCCATGGTTACCCACTCCTCAGTGAAAAAGAGAAAGATTGTTTATGTAACAACTAAATAATGAATAAATGGTAATTTGGCTTTTGCAGCAAAATATCAAGTCAAGAGGCAAGCTGGTATGGCTGTTAGATTGTTAGAAGCAAGTGAATCACAGTCAAGGACACAGCTGTAAACGCAGAACATGTTTGTTGAGGATCTTTCCTCCGTGAAGAGCTAAAAAGCAGATGTAATACTTTAAGGATAGCACATTGTGAAAAATCTGAAGAGCACCAGAGTTTCAGGGTAGTCACCTGCCCGTGTGGAATTGTGTGACTTGTTTTTCATTGTGTAGCAGCTTCTGTGCTGAAGATGGCTCTCATCATGGCCTGCTAGAAAGTCTCTTGGTTTCTCTGTTTCTCACCTGCCTCACGCCCTACATGCCCAGGGAGTCTGTCATTTCCTGCATCCATCTTCTCACCTGCCTCACGCCCTACATGCCCAGGTAGTCTGTCATTTCCTGCATCCATCTTCTCACCTGCCTCATGTCCCCACATGCCCAGGTAGTCTGTCATTTCCTGCATCCATCTTCTCACCTGCCTCACGCCCTACATGCCCAGGGAGTCTGTCATTTCCTGCATCCATCTTCTCACCTGCCTCACGCCCTACATGCCCAGGGAGTCTGTCATTTCCTGCATCCATCTTCTCACCTGCCTCACGCCCTACATGCCCAGGTAGTCTGTCATTTCCTGCATCCATCTTCTCACCTGCCTCATGTCCCCACATGCCCAGGTAGTCTGTCATTTCCTGCATCCATCTTCTCACCTGCCTCACGCCCTACATGCCCAGGTAGTCTGTCATTTCCTGCATCCATCTTCTCACCTGCCTCATGTCCCCACATGCCCAGGTAGTCTGTCATTTCCTGCATCCATCTTCTCACCTGCCTCACGCCCTACATGCCCAGGGAGTCTGTCATTTCCTGCATCCATCTTCTCACCTGCCTCACGCCCTACATGCCCAGGGAGTCTGTCATTTCCTGCATCCATCTTCTCACCTGCCTCACGCCCTACATGCCCAGGTAGTCTGTCATTTCCTGCATCCATCTTCTCACCTGCCTCATGTCCCCACATGCCCAGGTAGTCTGTCATTTCCTGCATCCATCTTCTCACCTGCCTCATGTCCCCACATGCCCAGGGAGTCTGTCATTTCCTGCGTCCATCTTCTCACCTGCCTCACGCCCTACATGCCCAGGTAGTCTGTCATTTCCTGCATCCATCTTCTCACCTGCCTCATGTCCCCACATGCCCAGGTAGTCTGTCATTTCCTGCATCCATCTTCTCACCTGCCTCATGTCCCCACATGCCCAGGGAGTCTGTCATTTCCTGCATCCATCTTCTCACCTGCCTCATGTCCCCACATGCCCAGGGAGTCTGTCATTTCCTGCATCCATCTTCTCACCTGCCTCACGCCCTACATGCCCGGGGAGTCTTTCATTTCCTGCGTCCATCTTCTCACCTGCCTCACGCCCTACATGCCCGGGGAGTCTTTCATTTCCTGCGTCCATCTTCTCACCTGCCTCAAGCCCTACATGCCCGGGGAGTCTTTCATTTCCTGCGTCCATCTTCTTACCTGCCTCAAGCCCTACATGCCCAGGGAGTCTGTCATTTCCTGCGTCCATCTTCTCACCTGCCTCACGCCCTACATGCCCGGGGAGTCTTTCATTTCCTGCGTCCATCTTCTTACCTGCCTCATGCCCTACATGCCCAGGGAGTCTGTCATTTCCTGCGTCCATCTTCTCACCTGCCTCATGTCCTACATGCCCAGGGAGTCTGTCATTTCCTGCGTCCATCTTCTCACCTGCCTCACGCCCCCACATGCCCAGGGAGTCTGTCATTTCCTGCGTCCATCTTCTCACCTGCCTCAAGCCCTACATGCCCAGGGAGTCTGTCATTTCCTGCGTCCATCTTCTCACCTGCCTCAAGCCCTACATGCCCAGGGAGTCTGTCATTTCCTGTTCTCTCCAAGCCACTTTGATGTTTAATATCACCAAAATTTTATAGTTCCTGAGTCACGATTCTGTGTATGAGCCATTTTTTTTTCGATGTTCAGATTTGTAGAATGTCAGTATTTTTCTTCTTCTTGGTCCATGATATTTTAAGAAATTTTCTGTGACATGTAAGCACAGAAACCAACAATTTGCTTCTGAAGCGATTGCACAAGGTCCTAGACACACATCCACATATTGCCAGCGGAAAGATGCACGTTCTCAAAGATGTTACATTAATCTGTTAGCTGGTGCTGTGCCACAGTTTCTTCATGCTGTTGAACCTTTGTGTTGCTGTGGCCCTCTGATCTCTTAGAACAGACTCCATTGTTTAGTTATATATGTGATTTCTATGTCTGTTACATCCCACCATGTACAGTTCATACGGTGTCTTGGTGATGAAATAATCTACTACAAATGGTGTGTTGTGATGAAAGAATGCACAAATATGATGTATTGATGATGAAGATTCTACTGGACACAGTGTGTTGGTGATGACAGATTTTGGGATATTTTTGCTACTGTAGATGTGCTAATGATGCAGTCACTATTTTGTCATCTTATCCATTGTTCTTACAGTGAGGTAACTATTAGCATCATTTGATGATCTCATATTGACCTGTTGTATTTTTAAAAAAAATACATTTCATGAAAATATCAGTCAACCATTCAGTCACAGATGGTTAAATAAACAGTATTTATTTCACAATTATTGTTACTTTTATTTGTGGCTTTTACGTTATTGTCATTTGTAAATGTGTAGCTTCTTTATTTCTGGTTGTTTAAAAATGGTAATATCAGGCACAAGTTTTATAATCCGATTATAAGAAGAAGTACTATTATTGCCGAAGCTGTTTTGCTAGGAGAATTACTAGAGCACCAGTGTTGATACTGTATTGAGAGGAGAATCATTGGGCCATTAGATGCTGTATTTGGAGAAGAACCACTGGACCATTAGATGCTGTATTTGGAGAAGAACCACTGGACCATTTTTGATGCTGTATTTGGAGAAGAACCACTGGACCATTAGATGCTGTATTTGGAGAAGAACCACTGGACCATTAGATGCTGTATTTGGAGAAGAACCACCAGGCCATTAGATGCTGTATTTGGAGAAGAACCACCAGGCCATTAGATGCTGTATTTGGAGAAGAACCGCTGGACCATTAGATGCTGTATTTGGAGAAGAACCACTGGACCATTTTTGATGCTGTATTTGGAGAAGAACCACTGGACCATTAGATGCTGTATTTGGAGAAGAACCACAGGACCATTAGATGCTGTATTTGGAGAAGAACCACTGGACCATTAGATGCTGTATTTGGAGAAGAACCACCAGGCCATTAGATGCTGTATTTGGAGAAGAACCACTGGACCATTAGATGCTGTATTACTATGAGAACTATTTTACTATTAGTGTTAATGATGTATTGTTAGAACTGTTAGTGTTGATGTCATATTCAGAAGAGAACTATCAGACTATTAGTGGGGAGCTGTGACAGAGATGATTGACTCATAAGATGCAAGGCTCGTCCCCCAGAACAGGCTTACAAGTTGTTTGCAAGAATCGCATGAATATATGAGGGCTATTCCAAAATCAACCCCTGATTGGTTGATATAAATAAATTGGTTGCCTTGGCGACGCCGTTCATTGCCTGCATTATTCAGTAGTCTTCCAGTAATATGGCGACGATGGAACAGTTTTCTTCAGAGGACGATTTTATTGGTATGTCTGGGGAGGATGTGATGTTATTTCGTATTCATTTTCGGAAGTTTTTCACAAGAATCCACAGAAGGCAGGTGGTGGGTGAAATAGTCCTAAAGATAAATAGTCCTAAAGATAAATAGTCCTAAAGCCAACATTTAGGGGTCTTGGAGTCAAAGGTTAAATATGCTCTTAAAAACATGCATTTTCTGCTAAAGTTGCAGGATAATGACGTTACTTGTTAATTTACTGTCAGATCTCTTTTTAATATTGTCTTTTGATGTGGCCGCAGAATTTCACTTGCCTATTTTTTATTCTTTCATCAACTCTTTTCATTCCTAGTTTGTCTTACTTCTATCCTGCTGGTCAGCCAACTCTATGCTGGTCAGGTCTGGAAATGAGAAGAACATTAAATCGTGACTTTCCATAATGTAGACAAGACTTGTCTTCATAATTTGGGTGTAGGTCAGCATGGCCGATTGGATAAGAACGCGTGTTCTTACACATCTGGTGTGCTGGCGCCGAGGTAAAGGGTTCAATCCCTACGACAGTTGAACTAAAATGTTGACCTATCATCCTTGACTTGGGGACGTAAATTACAAATACCTCTTAAGTCAAGCCTGACGGCGAGGGACACTGTTAATAAGGAAAGCTAATCCACATGCAAAATTCAGTCCAGCACTACTTGAAGTAATGTGTTTGGACTACGCTTGAGTTCAAAGTGAGCAAACGCTAAAAAAAAAATATTCTTAGTTTTTCTAGAATCTCTGTATTTGATTGTTTTTGTTTCCATGAAATTCCTAGTTTTTCTAGAACCTCTGTATTAGATTGTTTTTGTATCCATGAAATTCCTAGTTTTTCTAGAACCTCTGTATTAGATTGTTTTTGTTTCCATGAAATTCCTAGTTTTTCTAGAACCTCTGTATTAGATTGTTTTTGTTTCCATGAAATTCCTAGTTTTTCTAGAACCTCTCTATTTGGTTGTTGTTTCCATGAAATTCCTAGTTTTTCTAGAACCTCTGTATTTGGTTGTTTTTGTTTCCACGAAATTCCTAGTTTTTCTAGAACCTCTGTATTTGGTTGTTTTTGTTTCCATGAAATTCCTAGTTTTTCTAGAACCTCTGTATTTAGTTGTTTTTGTTTCCATGAAATTCCTAGTTTTTCTAGAACCTCTGTATTTGGTTGTTTTTGTTTCCTTGAAATTCCTAGTTTTTCTAGAACCTCTGTATTTGGTTGTTTTTGTTTCCATGAAATTCCTAGTTTTTCTAGAACCTCTGTATTAGATTGTTTTTGTTTCCATGAAATTCCTAGTTTTTCTAGAACCTCTCTATTTGGTTGTTGTTTCCATGAAATTCCTAGTTTTTCTAGAACCTCTGTATTTGGTTGTTTTTGTTTCCACGAAATTCCTAGTTTTTCTAGAACCTCTGTATTTGGTTGTTTTTGTTTCCATGAAATTCCTAGTTTTTCTAGAACCTCTGTATTTAGTTGTTTTTGTTTCCATGAAATTCCTAGTTTTTCTAGAACCTCTGTATTTGGTTGTTTTTGTTTCCTTGAAATTCCTAGTTTTTCTAGAACCTCTGTATTTGGTTGTTTTTGTTTCCATGAAATTCCTAGTTTTTCTAGAACCTCTGTATTTGAATAACGAAGACACAAACAATAGATTGCACAATTGATTGCCTGGCATATTTCGCTGCATCTCATCAGGTACATACTGCAGAAATCACACAACATAAAGTAAAATAACTAGATAAATCCTTCAAGCTGAAATTTACACATGTTCGCACAGTAATTTCTATTGTTTACCACGGTAATTTTAAACAATCATATCTTTTTGTTTGGTAGTCAGTTTAAAATTACCGTGGTAGACAATATGAAATTACATATTTTTCTGTACATCCACATCTCCAGGGCCCCTATTCAACTTTCTGATTACTTGTTCATTGTCCGGGCCTCTGCGCCAGATATTAGTGGAGAATATAAACAACACTGACAATATCTGTCATTTACTGCCTATTGTACCTTGCAGTTTAGGGCAGGGGGTTCTTGAGCCTGAGGAAGTAAGACTGCCTGGCTAGTGCAGTCGCCGCAAATGGTACAGGTTAGGGTTTGCTTTTTGCCCCCGACAGAAAAAAAATCTACACCTTACCGAGGATTCAAACCCAGGTCAATTCAATTAAATTCAACTTTATTTTAAAAGGGTTAAAAATTGGGCATGCAGGCCCATCTTACATTCAGCCATTCCAGTCACTCGTCTTTCATTCATTAATAGTGCATGATACATTCACATAGGAAAATACATTGTCAAATGAATGTTGTAAACATAAGCAATGCATATTACAATGTTATGAGAGACATCCCTCACCCACCCACACATCCCCCTCCCACCCACATACATCCCCCACCCACATACCCACCCACACATACCCTCATCCAGCCATACACATCCCCCCCCCCCCCAACCCACCCTTCCCTATTAACACACATCTCCCCACAAACACAACCCTCCCCCAGCCCACACCCACCCATACCCACACACCTCCAATCACCCAGCCAAACATGCATCCCCCAACCACACATCCCATCACAACTCCACACACTTCCTACCAGACATCCCCATCACACATCCCTCACCCACCCACACATTCCCCACACATCTCCCCTCCCACCCATACATCCCCCACTTACCAGCACATCCCTCACTCACACCTGCATCCCACACATACATCCTCCACCCATACACACACATGCCCCCTGTCGTGTCCTCCTTTAAAGTGTCGTCCCTGGAGTGAAGAGAGTCGACACCCACATTATAATATTTTTTTTCCTCTCAATATTCTGGAGAATCCACCAGCTTCCGTCCAACACACTCCATCAGCCTATGGACACCTTTTCCTATCACTCTCTCACTGTCGTACTATGCCCCCCCTTCTCATACTTTCCCAACGCAACATACTCAACAACTATTGCTTCTAAAAATTAATAAAGACTAATTTATTAAAAGAAAAGTGTAACGTATATGAGACGTGTATGCGAAGAAAAAAGTGTGTCGTGTATTATAACATAAATGTGTATGTCAGCCTTCAAAGTTCAGGATCATAGTGTACACATCATGGCAAGGATCACACGACATCATTCGAGTCAGTACGAAAAACCTCACCGAAGTCGTATCCTTCTCTCCAGACATGTCCTCCTCCAGGAACTCTGATGACCATGAGATCTGAATCCCATGTAAATATATAATCCGTGGAAAAAAACTGTTATTGTTCCTAACACAACTGTTCCTAACAGTTTATAGAAACTCCGGCTTCATAATTCCAGCGCGGTGAAAACAAACATGGAACACTGTCCTATGAACAAGACTTTTTGTCTCTTGATAAATGTTCACTAGTTCTCACTATTAAACAGTTATTGTATCTAGAATAAAATGGCTTGCTTTATTCACTAGATATAGTCTGAAAGTTCTGATTTCCTTGATACGTGGCACAACTACACTTCAATGTTTGGTTTCATCTAATGTGAACATCAGTTCCTACTGATCTAGTTCCACGTGGGCTGAACCTCCATCACTTCAGGTGTGTTAACGATTGGTATTCACTCATGTAGGATACATATACCATTAGACTCCACCGAGCAAGGTGTCTTAACTTCTTCCGTTGCGAAAGTTGCTGGCCCATCTCTCCACATCATACTTTATCCGGGATCGGATTTTTTAGTTGTTCCGGGTTCTTCATTCCAACCAGAGGAACCTTATGTAAAAACCGCCTCATTCCCGGGATGGCTACTACACTTTGCCATAACGGCACATGCTAGTTAATGTTAAATTAATCTAACACTGTAGAGCTCTCCCACAAACACGTCCATCATAATCCACGGTTTTTGTCAACTCCCCATCTCCAATCATGGTTTATGGCAAAACCTCTAATTGGTCACGTGACTGTATTCTTCCTGTCCCCACAGGTGTTATTTGGACATATCAGCCATTGTCAAGAATCTATTTTCCTGGCTTTAGTCCTTGTCAAAGTTGTCATTAATGGTTTTGACATCCAAAACAATCTAGAGAGTTACTGTACAGTTCCAACAAAGAGTTTTTCCCAACACGCTGTCAATCTTCTCGATGTTCCGGAAACAAGACTTGACAGATGTACTGTTTCCTGTCTCTCGCTGCCAATTCCGGTTTGTCTCTGACTGTTGACAAACTGTCAAGCTTCTGTTCAGTGGTGACAATCCCAGCAGCCATTTCGCCTGATGTCCGGAACTATAACTGACAGACAGGGCTGTTCCATGTACTGAGCCGGGCAAGGCTATGTGATTCTAAATGTTTATAAACTGCCAACGCATTGTATCCCTTCCTTCTCACTCACCACCAAATGTGTTTATGGGCTGACCCGATGTAACCTGTGCAGCTGTGTTTACTCTGTTAGTAAAAATAGTTGTCGCTGGCAGATCGTCCGCTTAATCCGAAAATCCTCTATAATAATCAACCTGTTAAACACACGGTTTTATTTTGTGACATAGGCCCCCTCTTAAGAGAGTAGTCCATCTCACTCTTCTCCACCGTGAGTTTAATCCAGATGATTCATTCTTCTTCTTCATGAGCTGGGTGTCTTGACAAGAAGTCCGCTCCAACATTTTCCTTCCCAGGAATGTACTCTACTGTGAAATTATACGGTTGAAGTAACAACGACCACCGCATCAAACGTGCGTTGAGCTTCTGAGAAGTAGCCAGGAACATCAGAGGTTGATGATCCGACTGGACTCGAAACTTAACTCCATACAAATATGGCTGAAATTTTTGCACTGCCCATACGAGGGACAAGCACTCTCTCTCGACGGTTGAATAATTCCTCTCCGCCTGTAGAAGTTTCTTACTTGCGTATGCCACAGGTTTCAAAACCGAAGCATCGTCTTTTCCTTCCTGTAACAAAGCGGCTCCAATTCCAATCGCACTTGCATCCGTTCTCAACACAAATGGTTTGGAAAGGTCAGGGAGCTGTAATACAGGTTTGCTGACCAAGGCCTCCTTTAACTGACTATAGGCATTCTCACATTCTGGTGTCCAAATGATTTGGTCCGGTAATCCCTTTTTCAAGGTTTCGGTCAACGGAGCTCCCAGTTCCGTGAAATGTGGGATAAATTTGTGGTAGAACCCACACAACGAGAGAAAAGATCGCACATCCTTCTTCGTTTTTGGCCTTGGTGCATTTCTGATTTTCTCCAGGTTCTTCTCTTCTGGAACAATGTGTCCTGGAGTGATGGTGTGACCTAGAAATTCCAGAGTCTGGTAACCAATCATGCACTTGGTTGGACGAGCAGTAAGCCCTGCTTCCTTGAGTCTATTAAACACTCTCTCCAAGGATTGTAAGTGGTCATCCAAGCTGTCACTGGAAATCAGAATATCATCCATGAATGAGATGATGGACGGATCCTGTAACGGATCTAGTAAAGTCCTCATCATGCGTGTAAACACACTGGGTGCATTGCTGAGTCCAAAGGGCATGACTTTGAATTCGTAGTGTCCACTGGGTGTACTGAAAGCTAACAGTGGTCGAATCTCCGGTTTGACTGGTATCGGATAGTACCCCCGACTCAGATCCACCTTTGAAAAGTACCGAGCCTTATGGAGCCTAGCGAATAACTGAGTTGGATTCGGCAAAGGTTCCACCTGAAATTGTGTATGACTGTTCAGAAGTCGGTAATCTATACACAACCGGTGTTCTCCACTTGGTTTGCGTAACAAAACTACCCCTGCATTGTATGGGGATGTGGATGGTGCAATCACGTCATCCTCCAGCAGTTTCTGTATTTCCTCCTCCAGGGCCTTTTCTTTAGAGAATGGCACTGGGTAAACCTTTTGGCGAACAGGCTCCTGTGTGGTCAAAGTCATCTCGAACTCAACCAACCTCGTTCGTCCTGGTTTATCAGTCAGTATCTCCTTATGAGACTTGAGAACCTGGGTTATCCTTTCCCTCTCCTGGGAGGTCAGATCAGGGTTCACTTTCACATCCCTATAGGTTTCCTGGTATACCAAGGGATATTCCCTGCCCTCGCTGGTTCCCACTTCTGTCTCCACTGCAACAGCCATTGCCATGAGGTGCGCTGCCTTGTCTCCGGGTCTCTCTTCGTATTTCCGCAAGAGATTGATATGGAAAATCTTCGACTTTCCCCGGATCCGGATCTGATAGTTGGTTCTGGATATCACCCTTTCCACGGGAAATGGTCCTTGCCAACCTATCTCCAGTTTGTTGTTTCCCGTTGGGAGTAGCAACAAGACTTTGTCTCCCACCTCTAGAGATCTTTCTTTAGACCTACGGTTGTAGTAAGCCGCATGTCTTTTCCTGGCCTTTTTCAAGTTTTGATTTGCCAGAGTCCATCCCTTGTGGAGTTTTTCTTTCAGTTCCTCCACGTATTTATAGGATGAGATCACTTCTTCTGACGTCCCCTCTTCAGTCCAACTCCTCAACATGGCTTCCAACGGTCCTTTGATTGGACGACCAAACAGCAACGTAGCGGGTGGTAGTCCTGTTGAGCCATGAGGAACTTCCCGATAGGCAAAGAGTGCTGCTGGGATATATTCATCCCACCTATCAGGTTTTTCCTGCGCTAGTTTCCTGAGCATTGTCATCAACGTGCCGTTGAAACGCTCTACTTGTCCATTGGCTTGAGGGTGGTAAGGGCTGGTATGTATGTGGTTAGAGTGAAACACCCTAAATACCTCCTCCATGAGTTTTCCACAAAACTGAGATCCATTGTCCGTCAGAATTTGATCCGGAAAGCCTAATCTGGTAAAGGCCTCCATCAGTGCGTCCGCCACTCTTTTCGAGTCAATCGTGGTCAACGGTATAGCTTCACCCCACATTGTATAGCAATCCACCATTGTGAGTATATACATGTTCCTCTTCCTAGTCCTGGGAAGTGGACCCACGATATCAATGGCTACCCTCTCGAAAGGAGAGTTCATGATGGGCATCTCACCCAACACCACCGGTGCTGTCCAGTGTTTTGGTGCCACCCTCTGGCACCCAGGGCAGGACTTCACATACCGACGCACATCATCTGTCATTCCCGGCCAATAGTAATGGCAGGAAATCCGCTGCATGGTGGCGGCAATACCCATGTGTCCACTAAAGGAGATGGTATGCCCCATATGAAGAATCTGGGACCGATGAGCTTTCGGGACGACCAACTGACCGTATAGGTTGTCTCCCCTTCCTGCTCTCCTGTAGAGTATCCTATTCTTCATGTAGTACTGCCCCCGTCCTGGCGGATCAGCACTTTTCTGCAGCTTTTTGTAGCAAGGACGTAAAGTATCATCCTCACTCTGGGCAGTTCGTAGCTCCCCCGGCATTGGGTTAGTCACAATTGCGTCTGCCTCTTCCGTTTTCGTCTGAGAGCGAGTCTGCATTGCTCCCATATGGATTGGCTCCCTGGGCATTCCCAGAAAGACATACCGGCAACCTAGGATGACTGGAAAAATGGGATCGGTCAATACAGCGGCCTTGATGGTGCCGGTGACGTACCTTGACCGAATCTCCACATTAGCAATGGGCAACTTCATGGCTACAGCACTCTTCTGTGCAGGCTGTATATCCAATGTTTCACCTGTGAATTGTTCTGGATGTACCAGATCCGCAGAAATCACGGCCTCCCCGTCCAGTCCTGTGTCGTATAAACACTCCACTTGACGACCGTTAACCTCTACCAATTCCACTACAGGTGGTTTTTCCTGGTCTGGAGTCTCTTCCTCGGCCTCGACCTGTTCGGTGGGCTCCACCTTAGGTTTCCCGGGGCACACGACGAATTGAGTGTCTCCTGACTTTCCCTTGCAGTCAATAGCATTGTGCGTATTCGACTGACATTGGTTGCACCATTTCCCTGTCCTAGATTTTCTATTGTCGGACTTGAGTGAGCTCTCCTGGTGGCGAGCTTCCTTGTTGACCTTGGTCTTTTCCGTGACAACCTCCTTGGAAGTCACTTGACATGCTGCAAAGTGAGGGTTCTTAGCCTTCGATTTGCAGTCCCTCGTATTGTGAGAGGGTGACTTACAAATTGAACACCACTTCTCCGACCACGGTCGTTTAGGTGTAGAGCTTGAAGTGCTCTTGCTTCCCTCCTTCTTCTTCTCTGAACTATCCTCTGATTTTTGCACATAAGGTTCCCACTTTTTTGTTCCTGAGTTTTTGGTTTTCTTCTTGTCATGTTTCTCTTGACTTTTGGAGTTGGTGGAAAGGTTCTCCCCTGCCTCCCCATGTACCTCGACGAACCGTTCTGCTAATTTATTCACGAGCTCAATACGTTCCGCTCCTTGTTCTCCCAGGAACGTCCTGAGAGGTTTAGACATTTGCTTCTTCAGCTGGTCGACCACCATGAGCTCTTCCAGACTCTCATAGTCATGTGCGAACCCAGCCAAATCCATCCACTTATGGAGATAAGATTTTAGACGCAAACTGTAGGCGGCAAACAACTCCCCCGGTTCTCGTTTCGCTGCTCGAAATTTTTTCCGGTAGGTATGTGACGTAACCTCGAATCGTTTCAGCAGAGCCGTCTTTAACTCGTCATAATTGTTCTCATGTCCTGGTGGCAGGCGAGTATAAACCTCGTATCCCGTCCCGCGTAATCCCTGGGATAGCTTAAGATTCCATTTGTTATGCTCCAGACCCATAGCAACTGACATAGCCTCGAAGCGTTGAAGGTATTGATCAATCTTCTCTTTGTCCTCCTCGTAGACCGCCAAAGGAAACTTCATGGCATGGTACCCATGTCCACCTACTGGTGTTGACCCTGGGATGGAGGAACCTCCAACTGCTCCCTCAGTTTCTCCATTAGATTGACTCTTCAACTCGAGTTCCCTCATCCGGTACTCGTGCTCCCTTTTCTGTGCTTCCTGTTCAGCTTCTAATTTCCTAGCTGCTTGTTCAGCTTCAAATTTCCTAGCTGCTTGCTCAGCTTCCAATTTCCTAGCTGCTTGCTCAGCTTCCAATTCCATCCTTCTCAATTCCAACTCGGCCTTTCGATCTTCCCTTTCTGCTTGACGATACTCTCTCTCCACTTCCTGTATGTAATCCGTTAGAGCAGACCCCCCCAATCCCATGTCCTCCCCCTTTGCCTTTAATTCTAACGTGGTTAGTTTAGGGGTGGCCATTATACAGAGAGGTAAGCTAGCAGGTCTAGTACAATATAACTGCAAATTACTATACAGATATATGAACAAGTACTATAAATCTAGATATTACTACACACAGCACATTCACTCAGTGACAAGAGTAGAATCAGGACCACAGACCTATGCAGACGTGTGAAGTGTGAACAGGTAAGATATTAGTCCTAACCCCTATCCACATTCACTCTAGCTGGATTCTCCAAAATGATATCTCCCTCTTATAACTAAGGATCCCGTGTCAAAAGACCCCGCCGTCAGAAGATCCCACTGTCGAAGGTTCCTGTTTGCAGGAGATCTCGCTGTCCAAGGATTCCGTTCACGGGAGATCCCGCTGTCCAAGGATTCCGTTTACGAGAGATCCCGCTGTCCAAAGATCCCGTTTACGAGAGATCCCACTGTCCAAATATCACGTTTACGAGCCCCCAATAATGTCGTGTCCTCCTTTAAAGTGTCGTCCCTGGAGTGAAGAGAGTCGACACCCACATTATAATATTTTTTTTCCTCTCAATATTCTGGAGAATCCACCAGCTTCCGTCCAACACACTCCATCAGCCTATGGACACCTTTTCCTATCACTCTCTCACTGTCGTACTATGCCCCCCCTTCTCATACTTTCCCAACGCAACATACTCAACAACTATTGCTTCTAAAAATTAATAAAGACTAATTTATTAAAAGAAAAGTGTAACGTATATGAGACGTGTATGCGAAGAAAAAAGTGTGTCGTGTATTATAACATAAATGTGTATGTCAGCCTTCAAAGTTCAGGATCATAGTGTACACATCATGGCAAGGATCACACGACATCATTCGAGTCAGTACGAAAAACCTCACCGAAGTCGTATCCTTCTCTCCAGACATGTCCTCCTCCAGGAACTCTGATGACCATGAGATCTGAATCCCATGTAAATATATAATCCGTGGAAAAAAACTGTTATTGTTCCTAACACAACTGTTCCTAACAGTTTATAGAAACTCCGGCTTCATAATTCCAGCGCGGTGAAAACAAACATGGAACACTGTCCTATGAACAAGACTTTTTGTCTCTTGATAAATGTTCACTAGTTCTCACTATTAAACAGTTATTGTATCTAGAATAAAATGGCTTGCTTTATTCACTAGATATAGTCTGAAAGTTCTGATTTCCTTGATACGTGGCACAACTACACTTCAATGTTTGGTTTCATCTAATGTGAACATCAGTTCCTACTGATCTAGTTCCACGTGGGCTGAACCTCCATCACTTCAGGTGTGTTAACGATTGGTATTCACTCATGTAGGATACATATACCATTAGACTCCACCGAGCAAGGTGTCTTAACTTCTTCCGTTGCGAAAGTTGCTGGCCCATCTCTCCACATCATACTTTATCCGGGATCGGATTTTTTAGTTGTTCCGGGTTCTTCATTCCAACCAGAGGAACCTTATGTAAAAACCGCCTCATTCCCGGGATGGCTACTACACTTTGCCATAACGGCACATGCTAGTTAATGTTAAATTAATCTAACACTGTAGAGCTCTCCCACAAACACGTCCATCATAATCCACGGTTTTTGTCAACTCCCCATCTCCAATCATGGTTTATGGCAAAACCTCTAATTGGTCACGTGACTGTATTCTTCCTGTCCCCACAGGTGTTATTTGGACATATCAGCCATTGTCAAGAATCTATTTTCCTGGCTTTAGTCCTTGTCAAAGTTGTCATTAATGGTTTTGACATCCAAAACAATCTAGAGAGTTACTGTACAGTTCCAACAAAGAGTTTTTCCCAACACGCTGTCAATCTTCTCGATGTTCCGGAAACAAGACTTGACAGATGTACTGTTTCCTGTCTCTCGCTGCCAATTCCGGTTTGTCTCTGACTGTTGACAAACTGTCAAGCTTCTGTTCAGTGGTGACAATCCCAGCAGCCATTTCGCCTGATGTCCGGAACTATAACTGACAGACAGGGCTGTTCCATGTACTGAGCCGGGCAAGGCTATGTGATTCTAAATGTTTATAAACTGCCAACGCATTGTATCCCTTCCTTCTCACTCACCACCAAATGTGTTTATGGGCTGACCCGATGTAACCTGTGCAGCTGTGTTTACTCTGTTAGTAAAAATAGTTGTCGCTGGCAGATCGTCCGCTTAATCCGAAAATCCTCTATAATAATCAACCTGTTAAACACACGGTTTTATTTTGTGACACCCCCCACACACACTTCCTCATCTCGACACATACATGATGCCTCACATAATCACTTAAACTAGTATGAACAAACTCCCACACTTTACACACACATACACTGACGATCTTCTTCCATATGAGAACCTGGCATTCTTAGATAACCAGGTGTGCCATAAGACTGTGAATGCATCATCATTCAATTGTGTTAAATAACACGTTAGAAACATCAGCTACATCATATTTACCACTGGTGATCATGTTCCTGACTTTACGTTTTTGATAAGCTCATCTTCTGTGCTGCTCTAACAATTCATCCACAAGTTTCTCATCCTGTCGACCGTTGTCTTTAATATTATCCTGGCTGTCATAATGTTCTTGAGACCTTATTTTAACATATTTTGTCCACAAATGACCATTGTCTTGTACTTTTGTTAACCAGCTGCCTATGTGAATATGACCTCGGTATTACTTGGAAATTGATCTTCTAACCTGTATAAATAAGCAAACATGCCGAGAAACATCTAATGGTAATTGAAATGTAGTTTCTGGTTAAAATGCAAAGAAAACCACAGACGAACAGAAAACTGATTGCGAAAGTCAAACAAATACAAATTATAATTTATTACTGAAATTAGACGTAGACCGTCAAGATTTTCTGGTCACTTAATGAGGAGAAATAAGCTTGAAAACTTTGTGACAACTGGCAAAATTAATGGGAAAAGGGGAAGGCGAAGAGATAAATACCTGGATGATTTTGCCACATGCCAATAATTTCACACACCCGAATCAAGACGTGATCGTATGAGATGGTGCAGCATGACGGTCAACGCTTGTCGGCATGACACGTGATGGTGGTGAGCTGTGAAAACAGAATACCCAGACAAATTATCATGCAGTGAAAGGTGTCAATATCAGTGCATGGAGAATAAGAACTGCTCGGCCACTAAAATAGTCACCAATTCTATCATAAACTACAATCCTCATACAATTGTAACATGTTACCAATGAATCCACTCAGACAACGAGGAAACGCGTTATTTACCAAATGCAATGGGAATGGCAACGTACAAGGAATGATTTGAGCTATTAAGGAGCATATATTATTATGGAGATAAAACCAAGTAAATCACATTATTTCCCTTGAAGAAACATCCCTTCGAGAGGCAGATTCATTCACCTGGTTAGGCAGCAATGTAGACGAAGATCGCGTTTATGCCACGTTCAAGAAGCTATACTAAGCCAACACTAGCATGAGAGAGGTCAGACAAAGAATCAATGCGGTCATTCGGCCTCCCTCCCCCGAAAAGCCTTTTTCTTCCAAGAATCATGAACGAATTCTCAAACTTCCAGGAACCACGCCTTCCATCATTGTTCTCTCCAAACCCGTGTGGCGTTTAATATGGCCAAAGGATTTCAGTTTCCATTCGCGCCCAGGTAACGTAATCATCTACACAGATGGCTCTGTGATAAGAGGCAAAAGAAGTGCCTGGAAATTCATCAATCCATCAATCAGGTGCCGTCTCCACAAAGAAGGTTGGCTGCAATGGATCTCCAACACTGTCTGTCTCTCGCCTTGACTACATTCTGTCAGGCTGATGTTCGTCTATCTCTTGATGTTATCTTCCCACTTGTATCGTTGTCTATCTCTTGCTCGCTTGCCCTCAACCTTGCCTTCCAGTATGGTTTTTATAAGCGTATCATGTCTTTTAACATGGCCGAAATATTTCACTTGCCTCTTTAATTTTTTCATCAACTCTCTCTTCATTCCCAGTTTTTCTAGAACCTCTGCATTTGATTGTTTTTGTTTCCATGAAATACGACCTATTCGTCTGTATATCCACATCTCCAGGGCTTCTTTGCGACTTTCTAGTTGCTTGTTAAATGTCCAGGCTTACGAGCCATACAGTAGCGTTGAATATACGTAGCATTTGACAAATCTCATTTTTAATGCACTATTAATCTCTCTAGATGGCAATACTAATTTCATGCCGTTGAAAGCATGTTTGGCCATTCCTGTTCTCTTTTTGATTTCTATTTCACTTCTGCCATGGGTTCCAAATGTTGCTGTATGTAGCCGAGGCGCGGTGTTGGGGTGAGCGCCCAACATTGCTCAAATACCTCAATGGCTCGTGAATACATAACCTATGCAGCAAAAGTCCAACTCCTGGCCTTCACGTGGCGGACCTGTTTAAACTAACAGGAGAAGGGGCGACGGCGAGTCTCTGGCGCCGGAAAATAACCAGTATGCTCTAGATGTGTATGCACGTACATGCATGCGCAGACAGGTGTGTGCGCGCGTACACATCTACACTCGAGTGAGACCACAGTCTGCTCTAGCAAAGAAAGGTGCTGAAGACGGAGGCAACCAGCCAAGAGGCGCACCACAGAAATCACGCAAAATGGAATATGTCGACTACTGCTAATCGTTATGGTGCTCGCCCTGCTTTGGACCCCCAGGCAGGTGCAGTGCCGGGCCCTATGTCTCGAAAGGGTCCAACCCCAACTACTGGAGGTCCTTCTCAGATGTCCTGTGGAGCCAGGGGACATGAGAATAGGACGACTGGCCATACTAAACGAAGACTTAAAATAATGCACTGGAATGCGGAGGGAGTCAGCAACAAAAAAATAGAATTAGAAAAAATCTTGGACCAAGAAAAAGTAAGCATATGTTGCTTGCAAGAAACTCACCTCAATGAAAATATAGCCTTCAAAATCAGAGGCTACCAGTGTTACCGATCTGACCGAAAGAACAGGCGAAAAGGTGGGATACTGACCCTTGTAAGAAATAACATCATGGCTTCCCAAATCAAAGTCTACATGGAAGGGGCTGAGTATCAGACTCTTAAACTTAAGACAGGTAATACAGATCTACATCTGATCAATTACTACTGTCCAAGTGACCGCCCACAGGCACTGGACACTCTACCACTAAAAGAAAAAATGATTGTGTGTGGCGATTTCAACAGCCACTCGCAGAGCTGGGGCTATGATCACATGGACCAGAGAGGAGAGAGACTGGAAGACTGGCAGGATGAGAATAGATTCATGTTGATTAACAAGCCGTCCGACCCACATACTTTCTACTCGAGATCATGGCACTCTACAACTACACCTGACCTGGCTTTTCATTCACCAGACCTGGAGTGGAACATTACACGAACTGTTGGGAAACAACTTGGTGGCAGTGACCATCGGCCAGTCTTTCTAACCATAGAAAATGAGCTTGTAAGTGAAAGCAGCACCCTCTCGAGGTGGAACTACAAGAAAGCAGACTGGGCAATGTACAAGCATCGCACCAGCATACTGGTTAGAAACCTGAACACTGAGAAAGACATAAATAAAGCAGTTGAAGAGTTTGGGAAATGCATACTACAGGCAGCGCGAGAAACAGTACCAAGAGGAGCCCGTAAACAATATAAACCCTACTGGATTAGTGAACTGGAACAGTTGCATAATGATGTTGAAGTGTGTAGAAAGCAAGCAGAGGCCACACCCAGCCAAGAGCACCACAATAAATTCCAGCATGCAAAAGCCAAATTTCAAAGGGCCAAGCTGCAGGCTAGACGGAAAAGCTGGCAGGAGAAAACGGAGTCTCTGAACTTTGAAAGAGACACAAGGAAATTGTAGAAGCTAATAAAACAGCTTAATGACGAGGGCACAGGGAGAAACTCAAAAATTGCACTACATAAAGATGGGAAAATCTTAACAAGAAAGCAAGCAGCTGACCATTTTGCGGACTCGTTCGCACAAGATAGCAATATCAAAATTAGTCCAGAGAAACAACAAGAGATTCGAGAGAAACGACAACATACAGGACAGAAGGAAATAGTACATGAGGTTCTGGAGGCACCCATCACAATCAGCGAACTGGAGCTAGCCATATCAAAACTGAAAATGAGAAAGTCACCAGGAGCTGATGGTATCTCCAATGAAATGGTCAGGAACCTAGGAACAGAGGCCAAAACAAAGCTGTTGCAGATCTTCAATAACAGCTGGACCTTAGGCAGTGTTCCACAAGCCTGGAGAGAAGCAATCATGATACCCCTCCTAAAATCAGGGAAAGATGGTTCCATTGCCTCTAGCTACAGACCAATTAGCCTCACCAGCTGTCTCTGCAAAACACTGGAGCGCATCATCAATCACAGACTGCAGTGGTACATTGAAAGTAAAAACATCCTTGTGCCACAGCAGGCTGGCTTTAGGCAGTGCTACTCTACGGAAGATCAGACAACTTACCTCTCTCAAGAAATTGAGGATGCATTCCAAGAGAAGAAGCTGGTGCTTGCGGCATGGATAGATCTGAAGAAAGCCTTTGACAAAGTCTGGAAAGAAGGTCTGATGAAGAAACTGAGAAACTGCAAAGTCAATGGAAGAATGTACAAATGGGTGAAAGCATACTTGCACAACAGAAGAGCCCGAGTACAGATAGACGGACTCAAGAGCAAGAAAGTACTACTGCGTCACGGTGTCCCCCAGGGCGGAGTCTTGTCCCCCACACTTTTTCTAATCTTCATCAATGATCTTGTTGTTCACCTACCGCATGGAATTAAAGCGGCAATGTACGCCGATGACCTGGTTCTATGGAGCACAAATGAATATGCATCAGTGGCCACCAGATTGCTACAAAGAGCTGTAGATACATTTGCTGCATGGGCAAATAGATGGTGTGTCAGCATAAACACTGACAAGTGCAGCACCACCCTATTTACCCTCTCTCCAAAACAAAAGGCAGGGATCATCCAGATAAATGGAACACCCCTAAGAGAAGATAAAGAACCAACATACCTTGGAGTAACATTTGATGGCAAGCTGACATGGAGAAAGCACATCAACAAAGCAGTAGCAAAAGCCAGAAGGAAAATAGCCATCCTGAGAAAGCTAAGTGGAACCACATGGGGAGCCAGTACGAAAATACTTAGCAAAGTTTACCAACAGAGCATACGACCACACCTGGAATATGGGTCAACTGCGTGGTGTTCAGCATCAAATACCACACTACAAGAGCTGGACAAGGTGCAAAATCAAGCACTTAGAGTCACCACAGGAGGGATGAGATCAACCCCTATAGTGGAAATGGAGAAGATGGGGAGGACACAGGCACTGAGTGAGCGCAGAGATACGAAAACGCTAATACAAGCAGAAAAGTTCCTCAGCTTGCCAGGCCACCCTATGAAGAACAGATTTGAAAACCTAGCTATGGGGCGGTTGAAAAGAAGTAGTTTTATCCACCAGGCCAAACGACTCTGCAGAGAAACCACTGATCTGCCCACAGTTGGTATCCCCCTAACAACTATTCCAGAGCGAACTCCATGGAAAGATGAGCATAGACTATCGTTACAAATCCAGACAAAAGTGAGAGGAATATTTGACAAGGAAGAACAGAACAGTGTGCAGCGCAGAACAGCCACTCTCAGCTTCCTTGATGAAGAATACCCACAGGACCTCTGGATCCGAGTCTACACAGATGGGTCAGCACAAAATGCTGTTCGAAATGGAGGAGCGGGAGTGTCCATAGAATACCCAAATAATACTAGGGACACAGCCAGAGTACCAACAGGAAAGTACTGCCATAACTATGATGCCGAAATTGAGGCAATCAAGATAGCAACAGAGAAATTACTAAATAACAGCAATGGTACACAACCTGTGGTGCTACTAACAGATGCAAAATCAGTACTCGAGGCGCTCCTCTCTGGGAAATTGCCAGTACTAAGGACACTACTTTCTGAACTTAGCAGTCAGCATAAAGTCACCATACAGTGGATACCATCCCACTGTGGAGTACCCGGAAACGACAGAGCTGATCAATTGGCTAAGGAAGGAGCCAAAGAGGAACAGCCTGATGTGCCCGTTACATACCACCAAAAGAAAAGAATGATCAAATCAGTCAGAAAGCCACCAAAACCTGCTCAAGATGACTACCACATTATGGACAGACCAGAACAAGTCATTATTCTGCGCCTCAGAACAGGACACAATAGATTACGCAACCACATGTATACAAAATTCAAGATTGGTGAAACAGCCATGTGCACATGTGGATTGGCGTCGCAGACAGCAGAGCACATACTCCAAGACTGCCCAAAATATAACATATCTAGGCAAACCTTCTGGCCTAGAGAGACGACAGTGGAAGATAAACTCTATGGACCACTGTGTGAACTGAAAAAAACAGTTCAATTCATGCAAGAGACGACATTGCAGATATAGACATATTTCAAGCGAACGAAAGAAGAAGAACTTCTGCCATCATCAGTTATTATATGTCCAAAATCGTGTTACTTGTTGCTTACTCTAGTATCTGCCCGTTTACTGTGATGTTCATTGATGACCTTTCCTTTCCACTGCTAATTATCATAGTTTTTGTATTTGGATGTTAATATCTAAGCCACATTCTGCACCATGCCTGTTTACTTGTTCCACTAGGTCTTGTAACTCTTGCTCGCTTTCTGATAGTAACACGGTATCGTCAGCATACCTAAGATTGTTTATGATTCTTCCATTGATGTTAAGTCCAGGCATTTCAACTTGTTTTAAAATTGTTTCTGTGTATAGGCTGAAGAGGCTTGGGGACAGTACACATCCCTGCCGTACTCCTCTTTTTATCTCTATAGGCGACGAATAGTTATTTTCGCATCTAATAGACGTCACTTGTTCCCAGTACAAGTTACTAATGAATCTGATGTCCTTTCCGTCTACTCCTATATCTTGAAGGCACGTAATTAGTCATTCATGTTGTACTCTATCAAAAGTTTTCTTGTATTCTATAAAACAAACGTATATACTTTTTTTGAACTTCTATATATTTTTCAATTAACATCCCCAAAAAAGACAATTGCTTCTCTGGTGCGGCTGTTTTTTTTTTTTTTTTTTTTTTTTTGCGGAACCTAAATTGTTTTTCAGCTACCTCCTCATCTGTTTTATGTTGAATTCTTTCTTGTATGACCTTGAATTCATAGCGAATGTTAATGCATGGTGTTTAGTGCTGTAGGGCCTGGTATATGATACCACATCTATTCTGAGAATTGGGGTGGAGGGAGTCACTGCGGCGTTCCGTTTGCTGGAGCATAAACAGCATGCTATGGTTCCGTCGCCCTGCTACTGAGTGAGTGCGTGGCGCGACACTGTGAGCTGTGAATTTCGCGTGGAATGCTTTTGCATCTGTTGTTTTTCGCGTAAACTGCATGTTCGGAATGATGACGACCGGCTGTTGCTGGATTGACTGGTTTGCCTTTTCGGTTCACGAGTGCATTTTTTCAGGAGACTCCTGGGAGTCGTCGCTGTAGCTACGGAGTTCTTGCTTTGTGCGGCGCTTTCGGTGGGTCGTCCTGCAGAAAGAGAACGAGCCATATGGGATAAAACCCCGGTCAATGAAGTCTTTCTAGTGACTGCCGTTTTCATCGACGATGAACTGTATTTTCGTGGACTTTTTGTGTTGGCATTCTGACGGCGGAATTATGCACAGTGTACCTGTGCGGGCTGTTGGCTTGCCGACACTCCTGTCTATTCCATTGTTCACATGGGGGCAGTGAGGAGCATTTTGTGATATTCACAGGAACGGAGCAATATGGGGACGACCCGTGGCCGTTAAATTGGAACCGTGACTAACTAACTAACTAAACAGCATGCACATGTCGTGATTGTAACGGGCTCATAGAGCATGATGGGTAGGGTGAAGACAGGTATGCTTCATGCCGAGTGCCAAGCTGATGTGTTGCGAACCGAGCAGGCGGACAAATTAGCAGAATCTGTACCGTTGGGTGGGGTATTGGTGCACGCTAAGCCAGATGTCATCAGGACTCTTTAGGATCATATGTATATAGTGTGGGAGAACATCATTAAACTGGAGAGAATCTGGCATACATTCAGTGCTCCGAGGAAGGCCAGACAAACGCATCAGATTGCAACTAATGCCACTAGTGTTGGAACTCTGCGCTGGTTGTTGAAGATGAAGATGGAATACGTATGTATGGGAATGTCCCGAGAGCTGATGTCGTTTCTTTACACAATTAATTCCATTTTCCAAGACATAATACTGCTCGTGAGCCAGGTTTCTTCGAGGTTCAGATCTAATAATATAAGCACCGAAGCAGGAATCAGTAATGGGTTTGTGATGTACCGGGATCAATACATATTGTAAGCTTGAATGCACGGAAGAATAGGAGGTGACTAGCCTTTCCTTCACTTTGTGGACGACTAACGCCGGCGTAGGACATCATCCGACCGCCTTCATGACATCATCAGCTTATTCCTCTAGGGACTTCTCTAAAGGTGCCCGCCGTTTAGTTAAAATTCCCCCGTTTTTTAAAGCGAGTTCAAAAAGTACTAATGGTACAGCTGCAGTCAGAATGTGTGTCCTTCTGGCCTTTCTTCGGAATCAGATGGTGGTGGAGGAACATGAACACATGTGCCGGTCGGTAGGCACACGATGAAGCTGATTTTGATGGCCATGAGACGACGACGCTATGGGATGGGTGATGACGACCCTAACTTTGTGGCGAGGAGAGCTTCTACGAGGGGAAGTAACTCTCGGCGTCATCCTAGCAGACAACAGTTAAGTTAGGGGTCGAACTGTGAGGAACATTCGTTAGGCAAGCTATTACGATTTGTGCACACGTCAGAAATATCCGGACTTGCTGGGAAACAGACATACAAATACAATGTTGTCCACACGACTCGGTTTTCGTTCGCTTTATAGAATGTGTAGATATCAAAATCTGCAGTCAATAACACAGGTGAAAACAGGAACAGGTTTACTTTGTTTGTTAGATTTCTGTGATTCGTAAGATAAGATTTAGATTAAGATAGGAATGGGGAAATTAGAAGTCGAAGTAGACTAGGTATGAAACCAGTCATGCATTTCATTAAAGAACAAGAGATGAAATGGTCAGGTCTAAGGCTCAGTACATTTGACATCGACAAGCATAGCATGTTTTTCAGGTTTTCTTTCCCTCTCATACAGCATTCGAAACAGCTGCGGGCGATTTGGAAGCAGACTGCCTTGCGCTGCTGTTCATACAACAATGGTATGAGTGCCAGTCTTTCAGAAAGCAATGACAAACTACTGAACATAAATTGGTACTTCAATTTTAATTCATCGCAAACAAGAAGTATCCCTTAGAGCCTCATTTGCATCGGTCCGGCAATCACTTTCCGGTTTAGTGTTCGGTGGACTGCTGGACCGATCGATGGATGTTTTTTAAGACGGGCCCAAAAACTTAAAAAACATCCATCGATCGGTCCAGCAGTCCACCGAACACTAAACCGGAAAGTGATTGCCGGACCGATGCAAATGAGGCTCTAAGGGATACTTGTTAATACTTGTTTGTTTGCAGTGAATTAAAATTGAAGTACCCATAAATTTGCCAAGAAATCACACACAGCCAAAGAATGCCAGGGTTGACTGTGATGTCATGTAAAGGATATGCATCTAATTTCCCCCTAGCCTTTGACTGTCCCTAGTCTACTTACAAGGCAGCAGGCTTGTGTCTCTCTTTGTCTGGTTCGTGTCCCTTGACCTGTCCAACATGGAAACCCTACCAACAGCAGCACTACTACCATCGGCATAGCTCTTGGGGGTCATTGCAACACTCAAACCCCTCTACCACTGTAAGGTGGAGACATGACAGGGGAAGAAATCGCAAATAGTAGACCATAAGGTCACTACCCACCCAAAATTGTTAGGAAAGAAAACCTGCCCACAAGTTTATTGAGCCTGTTACCTTGGATAGAATCTGTCTGGTGGTAGGAAATCTGATACAAATGCATGTTAAAGTCGGACACACCGATCTTGAAGGTGCATAGCTAGGTGTGAACCCTCCCTTTGAAAGAGGAATAAAGAAAGGGAAGAAGACAAAATATTTTAAATTATTACCTCTGATTGATTGATAGATAAAAATTGCTTGCCTTACCAGGGATAAGAACCAGGATTCATATTTACATTGATAATTGTTACACAAAGTTGATTGATGATGACATTTCAATATCAGTATTTGAAGACGTTACAACAAACTGAATGACACCGAGTTGTTAAAGATACAAAGTTTGGAATGTATGCTATATTTCAGGGTGAATTTTCTAAAAATGTTTGTTTGGTCTTGTTTATTTATCTTAATAGCACACAAAGTTACTGAGCTGTTTAGTTTCCAGAAACACTAAACCAACATCATCAAGTGTCCTAGCCCAAAACAGACTCAGCCCACAGTTGTTGTATCAGAGAAGATGGTTTTGGGGTGTTGATGTTGCCTTCAATCAGTATGTACAAGTAAACATTAAGCTTCTTCTTTGTTCTTCATTTAAGAGGAGTCTCACCTAGCCAGTCTATATTCATACAATCGCAACCTTTTTGAACAGTATCTCAGTACAGATACATGTCCCCTGAAAAAATAAATAATATTCACCTCAAAAGACAACTAGTATAATAAACATCCTCCTAACTGTGGTACATTACATCTATGTTAGCTAATTATTATTATATTGTTCTATTATATTGTTATATTATTATATTATTCAATGTCAGTATCTTAGTCAGATATGACTGAGCTACCGTATAACAGTAGACGGTACTACCTGCTTTCTGTTAGCGCCGAACGTTGGGCGGCACTTACCAAACCCGACACCCCACATTGTGCCAACGGCTTCGGGCAGAAGAGCGCAATTGGGAGGGTACAAGCCTTACCCTGGTGCGAGGAAATGCAAGCTAAAGACAAAATGTCATGGCAGGGCAGACCAGGCCCTAAGCATTGGTTGGCGGCTGGTCTAGGATCGAAGCTCCGACAGGCGGACAGTTTGAGCATTGCTTTGCTGATCCGGCAGCTTCTGCAGCTTGTCTTGTTCCAGATGTAGGGGTGTTACCTTTCCTCTGGAGTGAACTAGGCAGGCCGAGAGAGGGATCATGCTGCATGGGCAACACATGATCTCTATATTTTATCCCAGGCTTTGTGCTATGGAGAGGCAATAACTCCATCCCTGGTCTTAACTGGTCTCGGAATCAAAGCGAGAGGCAACTGTTACGGGTTATAAGTCCCTGTCAGTTGGCGTAGACATGGGGCGCCATGCGTTGCCTCTGACGGTGGGAGACACCTACAGGTGTCACTGATCAGCTACCGCACGCCTCAAGCTGGACAGCCTCCAGCCAATTGGGTGCTGATCCGCCACAGCCTGCCTGCTTCAATGGGTGCTTGGGGCTAGGACAAAATCTGAATCGCAGGCTGTAAAACCAATGCACCAGGTACAAACAAAAATAAAAATAGAAACCTCAAGCTACGGCTTGCAACCTGGAACGTGAGAACCATGTGTCCAGGATTTTCCACTGGCTTGACCAATATTGACGATGTGAGAAAAACGGCTGTGATTGATGCCGAACTCAATCGTCTTAACATTGATATTGCTGGCCTGCAGGAGACTCGCCTCGCTGAGGAAGGGTAACTCAGGGAAAACAATTACACCTTTTTTTGGAAGGGTAGAGGGCAGGCAGAAAAAAGGCAACACGGTGTGGGCTTTGCAGTGAAGAATTCGCTACTGGGAATGATTGAAATTCCAGCAGGAGGAAATGAAAGACTATTATCCCTGCACTCTGCAACCTCTTGTGGGTTTGCTACCATTATTACTGCATATGCACCAACACTCGATTCCTTTGATGATGTGAAGGATTCATTCTATGAGGAGTTAAGACTCCGTGATCAAGGCAGTTCCAAAATCTGACTACATTTATATGCTCTGTGATTTCAATGCTCATGTGGGCAAGGACTCGAGTTCATGGCCAGTGTGCCTTGAAAATACAACATCGGTCACTTGAATGAAAATGGGCAAAGGCTGCTGGAGCATTGCACCAGTAATGACCTATGTATTACAAACTCCTTTTTTAAAACAAAAGAGATGCATAAGGTCACATGGAAACATCCAAGATCCGGCCATTGGCACCAGCTGGACTTCATCATCACACTGAGACAACATCTGAACCATATATCATTGACTCGAAGTTACCACAGTGCTGACTGTGATACGGATCATTCTTTGGTTGTTGCAAGGGTTAGACTGAGATCAAAGAGAATCTACACAGCTAAGCACAAATCTACCCCCAGGATTAATATTATTAACACTCATGATCCTGAAAAGTGCTTTCAGCTTTCAGAAGCATGTATGAAGGAATAAAGAAAGCCTGTGGTCCAGTGATCAAAAGAAGTGCACCATTGAAAACGTTGACTGGAGAAATCATCACTGATAAGAAACAGCAGATGGACAGAGCACTATTTGGAGCTTTACTCAAGTGAGACCAAACTAGCGGATGATGCCCTCAACGCCATAGAGGCTCTACCAACTCTTGACCACCTGGACAAACTTCCCACCATAACAGAAGTTAAGTGTGCTATAAATGAACTTGCATCTGGCAAGGCTCCAGGTAAGGATGGGATTCCAATAGAGGTTATCAGGAGTGGGTAAGACACACTCACTCTACAGATCCACCAGCTAATAGAGCTATGCTGGCGAGTAGGACAAGTCCCACAGGATTTCAAAGATTCAAGCATCATAACACTGTACAAGAACAAGGGCGATCGGAGCGACTGCAACAACTATAGGGCTATCTCTCTTCTGTGTATTGTTGGAAAAGTATTTGCCAGAATTGTTCTGCGCAGACTTCAAGTCCTAGGAGATCAAATCTACCCCGAATCACAGTGTGGCTTTCGACAGAACCGGTCTACCATTGATATGATATTCTCATTGCGACAAATGCAAGAAAAATGCCGTGAACAGAATCAACCACTGTTTATTGCCTTCATCGACCTCACAAAGGCATTTGATTTGGTCAGTCGTGAGGGTCTGTTCAAGGCACTAAAGAAGATTGGCTGCCCACCAACTCTTCTGTCCATTGTGGAATCGTTCCACACAGGCATGAAGGGTATAATCAAGTTTGATGGTGCAACTTCAGAAGAATTTGAAATCAAGAGTGGAGTTAAGCAAGGTTGTGTACTAGCTCCCACCCTCTTTGGAATATACTTTTCACTTCTACTGAAATATGCCTTTCGTGATCAGGATGGTGGTATATACATTCACTCACGCTCAAATGGCGGCCTCTACAATGCTCAGAGATTGAAGGCTAAGACCAAAATTAGGAGGGTACTGATCAGAGAGTTGCTTTTTGCAGATGATGCTGCAGTTACGACCCACTCTGAGGAAGAATTGCAATATCTACTATCTGCATTCTCCAATGCTTGTTCTGAATTTGGTTTAGCAATTAGCAAAAAGAAGACAGATTATGTCACAAGGTGCACATAAGGTACCATCAATCTTTATTGACGACGCCAAACTAGAGATGGTAGACCATTTTACATATCTAGGATCAGTGGTAAATAGCAAATTATCCCTAGATCAGGAAATCAACATCCGGATTGGTAAGGCAGCAACAACAATGAACAGGTTAAGAAAAAGAGTCTGGGAGAACAGAAAGCTTACTGCAAAAACAAAAGTCCTTGTCTATCAAGCCTGTGTCCTTAGTACTCTTCTTTATGGCAGTGAAACCTGGACAACTTACTCACACCAAAAGAAACATTTAAACAGCTTTCATATGCGGTGTCTGCGAAGAATTCTTGGTATTAAGTGGCAAGACAAAATCACAAATACTGAAGAATTGGAAAGATCAAGTTGCGTGACAGTTTATTCCATGCTCAGTCTTCGTAGACTTAGATGGATAGGACATCTTAGGAGGATGGATGATGGTAGAATACCAAAGGACATCTTTTTTGGAGAATTACAGATGGGTAAGAGATCTCAGGGTCGGCCTCTACTACGATACAAAGATGTGTATAAGCGGGACATGATTGATACAGGCATTGATAATGCACATTGGGAGCAAGTCGCCACTGAACGTGTTGCATGGAGGGCAAACATCAGAAATGGAATAAAAAGGAGAAAATTATTGCAGATAAGTCACACACCGAGCGTGTGAGACGTAAGATGGTGCATGATGGTGGAAATGACCACATGTTCACATGCACCCACTGTGAACGGACATTTACAGCGCAAATTGGCCTTATCAGTCACATTCGCTACCGCCATAGGTAAAAGTTATTATGCCTTTTTAAAGCACAAACTATAGTCTTTCAAGACGGCAAGGTGCCAATGTAAAAAGCTAATTATTATTGCCATGTCAAAAATTAGTTTTAGTGAGTTATGTGTTATTGATGTTGGCACAATTCCCATGCATTTATAATGTATATTGTTTCTGTTGTTGTCTAAGATTAACTTCATAAATGATGTATAAATGAAATAATGTACGAGAGCAGGAAGATAAGAAGGGTGATTGTTAGATGGACCTGCATGCCCAATTCTTAACCCTTTAAAAGTTAAGTTTGTTTGTTTGTTTTCTGTAAATCAATAAGTCGGTGTGTCCAATTTCGTCATGTTTTTATATAAGGTTCGCTTCCTCTAGATCAGGGGTGTCAAACTCAATCGCTCAGCAGGCCAAAACTCAAATCACACGTAAGGTTGTGGGCCGAACAGGATAAACATTTAATACGCCAAAAATTAAACCTTTTTTCAACATTAATATAAATTAAAACAGAAAACAGTTTTAATAATAAAAAAATCATTGGTACACACATTTTCACTCTTATATCAATTTGTCAGAGCATGATGTGTGGCATCTTTTCTTGACTACAAGTTCGTTTATGTTAGAAGTAATGTTCTGTGTCATTGAGATTCTCATGATGGAGTGCAAGCGTTCATCAGTGAGACGACTCCTGTGTGATGTTTTGTTAATCTTCATCACAGAAAACAGCTGCTCACACAGATATGTGCTACCAAATGTGCTCAAGGTTAGAGCCGCATGTTGACGAAGCCGGGGCATCTCTTCAGGAATGAAACGAGTTAACTGTGCAGGCCCCACAGTGTCACACTTTGCCTTTAGTGTCCCATTACACTGCAGCACTATTAACTCCATCTGCAAATTTACAATTGCAGTTTCCACATCTATGGCAAATGGATTACCAAACAGCTCGAAATTACTATTCTGTGCTTTAAAGTCACTAAAGCGCTGTGCAAACTCAGTGCGAAGTAAGCTAAGTTTTTCAGCAAAGTGTGCATTGGGAAGCACCATAGCGTTGACTTGGTTTAACATTGCTTGGCAACAAGAAAAGTGAGAAGGTCACAGCCACAGCCACATTATCTTCATAAATTAGACACACAGGTTTACCGCCAACATCAGTAAACATATATTCAGCCTCCCAGCGGCTTTGAAAGATCAGCTTTTCTCTTGGTCATTTTAAAAGGCTAGCTTTGATTTAAAAAAGATTGTGTATCTACCGACAGACGCTTGATTGGCATCAGGTTAGCCGTAGCGGGAAAAGGTGATGTAATATCCGGGCACTACACTACTTTCATTTCTTATGCTCCAATCCAAAACGAGCAACTGAACATTGCTAGGTAACTATAACGACGAACATCCACTCACTACACAACTTTTAATTTCTCTTATACTGATCGAAGTGAGAACACTCTCAGGTAGCCTATCATTCAGCAAGGCTGCTAATTAGGGAATTTGATTTGCACTTTATATCATGGCCATTAAAAATATTTTTGCCTAAAATTCTCTCTCGGGCCGAATATATTTGTACATCGGTTGAGACCTCTCGGGCCTGATATGATTGTACGCCGGGCCTGATGTGGCCCCCGGGCCTTGAGTTTGACACGTGTGCTCTAGACAGATCCCATCAAAGGTAACCAACTCTTGTTTACTGGTGGGTTTTCCCCTAACAGTTTTGCCATGGCAAAACAGACTACTCTTTGCAATTTCCAGCTGCATGAGATTTTAAATGCAAATTTCACACAGATCCTCTCATCTTTAACCCTTATCTGTGAAGGCTAGGTATTCAATCTCATTACTCAAGTGATCAGGTAGAATATGATATGATTAGAACTCATTGGTCTCCCTAACAAATTCACAGCCCAGTGCTGGGAGTGAACGCAACAACTGAAACATCTCAACCACACTACACATCAGTTTTCATCTTCTATACTGGGATATAGAGTTACTGTATTGTATTGTTTAGTCTTTTCTGTTCTACCCTGACTTTACAGTGGCATATTACAATCCTGTTTGATCTTTTCTCTTTTACCCTTGATTATAGTGGTACATTACATTCTTGTTTAGTCTTTCCACTTCTACCCTAGGATGTACCTAACAGTGTCATTTAGTTCGCTCTCTTCCACTCTGGGGTACGGAGATATACTCTGGTCTAACGTAGTCTATCCTTGCCCACTTTGGGATGTGAAGGTACTTTTATTGGTTTATTTACTCTTAGGGTAGTGGATTAGATAGCTAGTCTTCTCGAGTGAAGGTGAAGGAGAGGTTCCCACATGTACATTGCAGTTGATTGAAATCCCTCAGAAGTTAAAAGTTATAAAGAGTAGATCATATAGAGTTACCCCAACAAAAGTTCGCAAATTAGAAAAGCAATCCCCAAAAGAATATTTATAGTATGTTTGAGATTATGTGGCTTACCTGACCAAGAACAATCTTTCTATGGCCTCCTTGACCAAGAATAATCTTTCTATGGCTTTCCTGACCAAGAACAATCTTTCTATGGCCTCCCTGACCAAGAACAATCTTTCTATGGCTTCTTTGACCAAGAACAATCTTTCTATGGCCTCCCTGACCAAGAACAATCTTTCTATGGTCTCCTGACCAAGAACAATCTTTCTATGTCTTTCCTGACTAAGAACAATCATTCTTTGGCTTCCCTGACCAAGAAAAATCTTTCTATGGCTTCCCAGGCCAAGAGCAATCTTTCTATGGACTCCCTGACCAAGAACAATCTTTCTATGGCCTCAATGACCAAGAATAATCTTTCTGTGGCTTCCCCTCACCAAACTCACAAACTTTGTCGCTTGTTGGGAATCAGGATCCTCCCCAGGTGTTCTGACACACAAGTTGATAACCACAGCTCTATAAGATTACCTTTTTTTTAAAAAACATTGCCATGAATGTATACACCATCAATTTGCTGCTTGTCTACACCTTTACATGCACTAATATTTCAAACACCAGAGTTGACGAAGAGCGAGTGAAACTTGCGGGTCCCGACAGGGCTGCAGCAGAGTGGGTGTTAAGAAATGGTGGAGCTATTAAATGGACAACCTCGGCTAAGAAACTGGACGACTACAACTTGCTGCCAAGTACACAGTTTGAAGATTACAAATTAGAGGAGATTGATCTCACAGCTACCGATGTCATTGGCCTTGGGTTTGCACATCTAAGTAAGCTTTCATAACTGTTGTCATATGTTACTGTTTATTCATAACTTAACTCTATGTCAACAACAGAAATCGCACAGATTCAGTCACCTGACACTGGCTGCAAACAAGCAACAAGGTTAGCAGGTCTAGTTTTGAGCAGTAATATTATGTAACTTTAACACATTACTACTGGAATGAAAAACACATGACGGAATTAATTTACGTTCATGTATTTTCATCTATATGTGTGCTTATATTATCAATTGAGGTTTTGTTAATTTTAAATAAATTTATATGAACTATATTAGAACAAGAATTGCTTAAGCAAAAGGTTGCCTTTTACAAGATGGAAAACATACTGACCAATAAAAAGATGTCACTTACAGTGAGGAAAACAGTGTTGGAGTGCTACATAGAACCTGTACTTTTGTATGGATGTCAAACGTGGACAACGAGCAGACAGACTGAAAATCATCTAATGGCAGTGGAAATTTGGTGTCTGAGGAAAATGCAAAGAATACTATTTACAGGCAGAAAAACCAATGAGCAAGTCCAACAAGAAACAAATTAAAACTAAACTAATTCGAGAAATTAGACGTAGAAAGTCGAGGTTTTTTTTAATACATTATGAGAAGAAATAAATTGGAGAACTTGGTAACAATTGGCAAGATTGAGGGGAAAAGCACAACCACATGCCATGGTCAGGAGAAAAAGAGCGGATCCACGACTCTGGTGATTGTGTGAGATGGCGAAAGATGACTGCCCGCGCTTATCGGCATGGCACATGCTGATGATATGAATGATATATTGTGTGAGAAATAAATGAATGTGCTGATGAAATAACTATAAAGATATATTCACAATTTTTAGTGAATATTATAGTTAATGAAACGATGACAAGAAGGTGGGAGAATTACGTAAAAAATATGAAATTGTAAGTTTACTCCAAATTTGATCTTTGTAAGGCATTTCATCTATGTTTCTGGAAGGTTCTCACCTAGTATATACATTAAGGACTTGAAATCTACGAACGTACACCAGGACTAATATCTTCACCTGTTATTATTTCTTAAGCTGCTGCTACGTAACTTTAAAATAAAAGTGAGTTTTGAAAAGATATATTACACCCAACATATAACAGAGAAAAACTGCAAGACATTACAGTCAAAGAGAAATTTACAGATGAAATAAAATGTAAACTTGAAACTCTGCAAAACCCTTTGGAGGAAAGCATTGACCAAACTTGGTTGAACATCAAGAATACAATTCAGTCTACCGCAGAAGAATGTCTCGGTGTGTTAACCACGCATAGAAAGAACAGATGGTTCAATCAAAAATGTGAAGAAGCAGTCATTAGGAAGAAGAATGCCAGACATGTATGGTTAAATGACATCAATAACATCCAAAAGGAAGAGCATTATAGAAATGAATGTAAAGAGGCTACAAAAATAGTCAGACAGCAGAAGCGAGAATATATGAGTAATATAATCAAAGATATGGAAACTAATCACCAGAAAAATGAATCCAGAAAATTTTCTAAAGAACTGAAGTCAATGAAACGAGGGCACCAACAAAACACATATGGTTTAAAAGACAAAAATGGGAATATGATAAATAACAATGAGGAAATGTGCAACACATGGAAAGAATATTTTATTGAATTACTAAATTGTGAAGCTCCAAGTAACATTTTCTCACAAGAAGAGGTTCTAACATGCGAACCACAAATTGAAGAACCTACATTTGAAGAAATCCTATATGTAATCACACGACTTAAAAACAATAAGGCAACTGGGACTGATGGAATTGCTGCTGAATTTATAAAGGCAGGTGGCCATGCATTACATCTAAAGCTATACGAACTAATAATAAAAATCTGGAGGACAGAAGAATTACCCCATGACTGGAAAGAGTCATTATTGATACCTATCTTTAAGAAAGGAGACAAGTTCCAATGTGGAAATTATAGAGGAATATCACTACTGTCCACAAGCTATAAGATACTATCCGCAGTATTACTAAATAGACTAAAACCATATTCAGAAGACATATTAGGTGACTACCAGGCGGGTTTTAGACAAAACAGATCAACAATAGATCAGATATTTATCTTACGACAAATAGCCGAGAAACATTGGGAATATAAAAGAGATCTCCATAACATTTTTGTGGATTTTAAAAAGGCTTATGATAGTGTCCATAGGAATAGTCTATGGAATGCTATGCAGGAATTTGGAATACCAAGGAAGTTAATCAACATGACCAGACTATGCATGGAAGATACTTATAATATAGTAACATATAAAGGCAGGAAATCAGACCCCTTCCAAATAACATCTGGCTTGAAACAGGGTGATGCACTATCGCCGCTACTCTTCAATCTGGCTCTAGAGAAAGTTGTAAGGAAGGTAAAGGAGGAATGTGATATTGGAGGAACATCCAAGCTGCTTGGTTATGCAGATGATATAGATATTATAGGGCAAAGTGAACAAAAGACATTGGAAATATTGACTCACTTAAAGGAAAAAGCCCAACAGATGGGGCTGGTTATCAACCAAGATAAGACAGAATATATGGTAATTTCAAGAGACGGAATGGCTAGAAACTCTGGCCACATACAAATAGATGATATGACCATTAAAAGAACGGAAACATACAAATACCTGGGTACGATCTTCAACTGCTCCAACATCATAAGGGAAGAAATACAAACTAGAATCAACTCTGGAAATAAGATATACTATGCACTACAACATCTACTAAAATCAAAGGCGCTATCTCGTAACACCAAAATCACAATATACAAAACACTGATCAGACCAGTTGTGCTGTATGGCTCTGAAACCTGGAGTACAACGAAAGGAGACGAAGCCTTGTTACAAACCTTTGAGAACAAAATTTTAAGACGCATCTTTGGACCCATTAGGGATACACAAAGTGGAGAGTGGAAAAGAAGAAGTAACAAAGACATTTATGATCTGTTTAAGTCCCCGCTAATCACTGGTATCATGAAGGCTAATAGACTACAATGGCTGGGGCATATAGAAAGAATGGAAGATAATAGGGAAACAAAACTCGCTTACACTCAGGAAATAAATGACCGTAGACCCCGAGGTAGACCAAGAAGGTGGTGGAGAGATAATACATGTACAGACCTACAAGCACTTGGAATCAACGACTGGCAAGAGAAGGTCCACCAGAGAGACGAATGGAGACGGATTGTATTTGCAGCAAAGAACCTCAATGGCTCGGAACGCTGAAGAAGAAGAAGATATAGTTGTCATTATTTTATAATATATAATAATCACTGCAAACATTCGCTGCTCAACAAATTTACATTGTCTCTATCAGTGTTTCTTCTTCTTCTGTGTTCATCCGGATTTTTTTTCCCGGATGTGACTGCATTGTGCCTGTTTACAGCAGAGCTGCATTCTTGCGCCGTTAGGCCGACACATCCGACTTCTGCGGGCATTTGTTGACCGGGTTAACCTTCCCGGGGCTATCAGTGTTTGACTTGAATAATAAGTTTCTGAAAAGTTTTCTAACCTTTTCTGTAGGTAGCCATTTTGTAAGTTGGTAATCAGCTGTAACATTGTTGCATCCTAATGTTGGTGATCTGCTGTAGCATTGTTACATCCTAATGTTAGTGATTGGCTGTAGCATTGTCACATCCTAATGTTTGAAGTCAGCTGTAGCATTGTTACATCCTAATGTTAGTGATTGGCTGTAGCATTGTTACATCCTAATGTTGGTAATTGGCTGTAGCATTGTTAAATCCTAATGTTAGTGATTGGCTGTAGCATTGTTACATCCTAATGTTGGTAATTGGCTGTAGCATTGTTACATCCTAATGTTGGTGATCTGCTGTAGCATTGTTACATCCTAATGTTAGTGATTGGCTGTAGCATTGTCACATCCTAATGTTGGTAATTGGCTGTAGCATTGTTACATCCTAATGTTAGTGATTGGCTGTAGCATTGTTGGATCCTAATGTTTGAAGTCAGCTGTAGCATTGTTACATCCTAATGTTAGTGATTGGCTGTAGCATTGTTACATCCTAATGTTGGTAATTGGCTGTAGCATTGTTACATCCTAATGTTAGTGATTGGCTGTAGCATTGTTGGATCCTAATGTTTGAAGTCAGCTGTAGCATTGTTGCATTGTAATGTTGGTAACCAGCTGTAGCATTGTCACATCCTAATGTTGGTGATCTGCTGTAGCATTGTTACATCCTAATGTTTGTGATTGGTTGATAGCATCCTAATGTCTTGTTTAACCTTTTTATCCATTTCAGAAGACTTAAAGCACCTGAAGAAGATTATAATGCATGGATGTCGTACGACGGGGGATGATGCACTAGCTTATCTACATCATGTGCAGGACACCCTGGAGCACATGGAGATCAGCCGCTGCCCGATGATTACAGAACAGGGACTGAAATATCTGCCAGAGATGAGGTAAGTCTGCAGTGTAGAGGGGTAAAAACTTGCTAGGACTGTTACAACATTGGCCTGGATTGCCAGGTCAACCAGCCTAAAATGGGTGCCAGAAAATGTGAGAATTAAAGGTGGTCGGCATGATACAGACATCACCCATCGAGTGCTGACTGGTGGATACACACAGGGGGTAGCACCATATACCCAGTACACCCCAAAACATGGACAAAGAGACCTTTATGTCTCTTCTACTTGCAACTTGCAGCCAAAGCACCTAAGACTGGATAACGATAGCTGAGACAGTGTGGCTGATTTTCTGTACTGAAACTAGAAGCAAAAGCAGGAATTCCATGTCCAGGCCATCCTGGCATATTGAGGACACAGTGCAAAGTTCACATTATATTGAGACTGTTTACATACACAAAGCACACTGGACATGTGGTGTCAACCACATACTTGTATAGACCAGTTGACACATGATGGATGCGATGATGTGGTCAGTATCACAGTGGACACTTGCACTTCTCAACACATTTCCCGTTTCCTATTCTAGGCTGAGTTGACATGGGAGCCCAGGTCAGTTTTTAAAAAAAGCCTCCATGTGAATTTAAACCCCATGGCCACCAGGCAAGCGTGCAAGGTATTGCCCTCTTGGGGCTGCTAGAACATTCATAAACATACACGGGCGAGGCAGTCAGTCAGTGCCACTACACTTGGGCACGTGCTGAGAGAGATGGACACATATCCAAATCTCATGAGTACACTGTAAATTCTAGTCATTCCATTATAACCCTCATCAGTGTTGAATACACACACATCTTTATTTATAGATACATCTGTTATCATTTTTATTTCCTTTTAGAAAGCAATAGTACTTATTGATCTATATTTATATTTACTTTCAGAAAACTTCAGTACTTAATGATCTATATGTATATTTACTTGCAGAAAGCTTAAATACTTCCTGATCTATGACCTGATTGAAATCGGAAACCTCCATGCTGCAGTTGATTCGCTCAGGAAAGCAATGCCTTGGTGTACCATTGATACGGTGGATCCGCTGCTGTCGAAACCATCTGATGATGCCCCTGATTCTCAGAAAACTTAAATTGTTTTGTATATACGTGAGCATGCATGTATATTCTTTTCCAGCCAGTTGTCCCTCAGGCTGGTTTTAAAGCTTCATATCTCACTAAGGGGACCTGTATGTTACTGTTCTTAATGCTGTATGTCTGCACAGACAGACTGCATCATGCTGGGTGGTGAATGGGTTCCAGGCAGACTTCTTCCTCATTTGTCCAATATCACAGAATATAGTGCTACAAGTTGGACATTGTGCCACGTGGGCTGTACTAGACCACATCATGCTGGGTGGTGAATGGGTTCCAGGCAGACTTCTTCCTCATTTGTCCAATATCAAAGAATATAGTGCTACAAGTTGGACATTGTGCCACGTGGGCTGTACTAGACCACATCATTCTGGGTGGTGAATGGGTTCCAGGCAGACTTCTTCCTCATTTGTCCAATATCAAAGAATATAGTGCTACAAGTTGGACATTGTGCCACGTGGGCTGTACTAGACCACATCATTCTGGGTGGTGAATGGGTTCCAGGCAGACTTCTTCCTCATTTGTCCAATATCAAAGAATATAGTGCTACAAGTTGGACATTGTGCCACGTGGGCTGCTGCCCTAGCAACATTTCAGAATGAGAAAACTACCAACCAGAGATCATTGACAAAATATGTAGATTCTGATCACTAGAGACGGGTGGGCTGTGTTCTGTTCTCAACTTGCCCACACTACATCACCAATCTTGTGAGAAGATTGGGCATCATTCTGTTTACAATTTGCCCACACTACAGCACCAATCTTGGTGGGTGTAATACCATTCTGTTCACAATTTGCCCACACTACATCACCAATCTTGGTGGGTGTAATTCCATTGTGTTTAAAATGTTACCACACTACAACATCAATCTTGTGAGTGGAGAAGATTGGGCATCATTCTGTTCTCAACTTTCCCACACTACATCACCAATCTTGGTGGGTGTAATTCCATTGTGTTTAAAATTTTACCACACTACAGCACCAATCTTGTGACTGGAGAAGATTGGGCATCATTCTGTTTACAACTTGCCCACACTGCCATACAATCCTTGTAGAGGTAGTGCCCTGAAGGCCTACATTATGGGCGTTTAAAATGTGTCCCCGGAAATGTCTTTGAACGTAAAGGCAGCCTGCGTGATGTTAACAACATCACCCCTCAAGTGCCAGTTGGTCTATAGATATATGAGTTAGCATCATTTCCCCAATATACCTCAAGCCACGCGAAAATAATCCAGTACTTTCTTTACTTTTATTGTTACACAGCGTTAGTTAGCATTCTGTCTTACAGTATAAAGAACTCTTCTATCCTCTTCTTTGGTATATTTCTCTGATCTTTATTACTATTATTATCATAATCTTTATTTGATCATCTAGCAGTTGATTTTGTAATCTTTTCATGTGTGTATAATACTTATCAGACAATTTATTACAAACATCAGAAAGCAGTAATTTTTTTTGCCACATTATGAGGAAATATTAACCGGGACATATTGTAACAACTGGGAAGATTTGTGCAACGAGATAGGAGGATGGTGAGAGAAAATTCTCTAAGTCTTGTGTCATGGCACGGAAGGGGATCAGCATGCAAACTGATACTTGCCGTTGGAGAATGTAAGATGTGGAGAGGCATGATCGCCTACGCCAGTTGTCAAGGCACTTGATGATGATAATACTTATTACAATTATTGTTTAAAATATGCTGTATACAACTACAACACTAGATGGAAGATGTACGACAGAGATTAAGAGCAGAATAGGTCAAGCAAATGCTGCATTTCAGAAAATGAAAAGTATCTCATGCAATAAGTCACTATCACTGAATGTAAGAAAGAGAGTGCTGAAATGTTATATAGAACCTGTTTTGATATATGGCAGTGAATCACTGAGTGTGAATCAGCAAATTAGGAAAACTTAAAAGCAACAGAGATGTGGTTCCTGTGACTAATGTTGCAAATACCTTGGACTGACAGTAACGATTGCCTGGAAGAGGCTAATAAGATTAAAACAAAACTATAAGAACGAGACAAACAGCATTCTTTGGTCATGTTATGAAAACTGAAGCATTGGAGACCATCTTGACAACTGGAATCACACCAAGAGAAATGATGCTGGATGGACTGAGATGGTGGCATGGAGAAATATCAACAACAGAGTTGACCCAGAACACTAAAGACCGAGATCTGGGGAGAGACATGAACGCCCATGCCAGCTGGCAGGGCACATGATAATGATGAGACATATTAAATGTGAGAATGCAGTCATGTGTGAAAGGTGAGGGACAAGGAGTTCTGAACTATCTGACAATAAAGTTCATCTGTTCTCTGCTCTTTGTTTATTGTGTAGCATCCGTCATCCCTGACATACTTTACTCATACATACACAAAACACGAAGTCACCAGAGATGTGATGATCTAGCTAGTTAAAAAATAAACAAGGTGATTAAAACTGATTGAACATTTTGATTCAGGACAATCGTTCATTTCTTCTTTCATCATTCTGAAAAGAATTTGGTTGAATTGTTTCCATTGTTGTTTTATTCAGTAAATAAAGAATGTTGGTTGTATTGTTCCCACTGGCAACCAAAGCAATTATACATGTGTTTTAATTCAATAAATAAATAATGTTGGTTGTATTGTTACCACTGGCTACCAAACTATTATACAAGGGCTATTCCAAAACCAACCCCCGATGACTGGTACAAATTTCAACAAATTGACAATAACATCTAAATACATACAAAAGTTACATACATCACTGCATTACTTTTACACACAGTCACCACCTAAATTCACTTGTTGTACCATGGCCTGAGTTTTTGTAACCCCTTGTCAAGGAGCGGCACAGGCAGGGTACTTAGCCAGTAGTTGACTCCATGCACGGGCTCCTCGGTGGTGTTGAAGCGCTGGGTAGCCAGTCAGACTTTCATCTTGCCGAAGAGATGATAATCACTTGGTGCCAAGTCCAGGCTGTAAGGAGGTGGTTGAAAATGTCCCACTTACACTGCTAAAGCCTTTGTGTGAGCGGCAGTGTGGGGCCGCCCGTAGTCGTGCAGGATAATGGTGACCATTTTGTGCCTTTTGTTTTGGATCGACAGATGAAGCTTCCCTAGTGGGAAGCTTCCACTAGGTCCCTAGTGTCATGAATTCCGTCAACAAAATGCCCTTGCAGCCCAAGAACACTAACCATCATTTTTCATTGCAAAAATGTTTGCTTTAATTTTTTGTGCATTTGGAGAATGAGTATGCATCCACTGTTTTGGCTGCTCCTTCATCTCTACATTCACAGTCACTATTCTGTCAAGACATCTCCCTCTTCCCAGTAGCACAGAAGGAACGTCAAAGTTGAGTCCATTCATAGAGTTTTGTGAACGTCAGTCAGCTGCTTTGGTACCCACCGTGAACATAATTTGTGGTAACCTAACTTCTCTGTGACACTTCGAAACAGACGTCCTAAAAATTTGTGGAAATTCTGTAGAAAGATCTGAAATTGTGAAACAGCGCTTTTCCACTACGACATAGTTGACTTTTTGAATGAGCTCATCTGTCACACATGAATGTCATCCTTGTCCACCCTCATCATGCACATCTTTACGCCCATCTCTGAATTTCCTACACCAATCCCTCACAAAACTGTCACTCACAACATCACCACCATACACACAACACAATCCATGATGATTCTTGGCCGCATTTTGACCTTTCGCTTGAAGAAAACGAATCACCACGAATTTCACAGCTGCAACAAGGCAATAACAGTGTCCATGTTTATTTGTTCACGATCCGTGAATCACTGAACAAATGTGACTGTAGGTTTATATGTAGTGAGCTAAAAGACTATTAAATGATGCAAGGAATGAATGGTGTCGCTATGGCAACCAGTTTATTTTTACTAGCCAATTGGCGGTTGATTTTGGAAAACCCCTCATATATGCGTTTTCATTCAATACATAATAATGGTTGTATTGTTCCCACTGGCAAGCAAACTATTATATATGCGCTTTCCTTCAATAAATAAACAATGTTGATTATATTTTGGTTGCTTTGGCAACAAGACTATTTATTATACATGCGTTTTCATTCAACAATTTTAAGGATCTGAGTTAACTCCCTTACTCTCACAGCCAAACTGCTGTAATACAGTCGAAGTCCCTGGCCATCTCTTGGAGGTGGAGTTCATTAACTCTCTTGACCAGACTGCAGTGATGCAGCCTCTTTACCTTGCCATCTCTTGACCAGACTGCAATCATGCAGACTTTTTACCTTGCCACATCTTGAAAGTGGAGTTGTGTTGTGATCTGTTCAAATCCTTAAATAGTCAAAACTGCCAGATACTGATTGCATTCATTGTTTTCAGAACCACTGACATTCTTTTCCAGATCCCCTCTAAATCTTCCACGTTTGATACATCAATGAGAATTACAAAAAGACTAAAACGAAGAGAAAAGAAATTAATAAAATCTGTATTCTCATATAGACAATGGAATGAGTTGACATATAACACTGACAAGAGGACATGTTGCATGTCCGAGAAAGTTTAATAATATAACACTGACAAGAGGACATGTTGCATGTCCGAGAAAGTTTAATAAAACAAATATAAATGTTGACTAAGATGTTGACTTCTTGTCCATGACGTGGGGACGCAAATTACAAGTACCTCAACCTCTGAAGCCGGAGTGAGTTCACCTGATGGCGAGGGACACTGTTAATATAGAAATCTAACCCACACGCAAAATTCAGTCCATCACTACTATAGTGTGAATGGACTACGCTTGAGTTCAAAGCGAGCGAGCGCAAAAAAAAAAGTACATCAGAAGACTGAGTACATTCGCTTGATGGCAAAGGTAAAAGGGAAAGCTAATTCACATATAAAAATCAACCCAGTGCTACTGGAAGCAATACCATGTGTATGATAGTTCAAAGTGAGCGAACGCATATATATATTATATATACATATATATATTTATAAAACATACATTTTATTTACTCTAAATGCTATTAAAATGCATATGAAGCTCATCATGTGCTATGCTGATAAGCATGGGCGGTCATGTTTCGCTATGTCACACGATCACCAGTCGTGGATCAGCTGTTTTCTTGTCTCGACCCTACTACAGGGCCAAGCCAAGCATCTGCCTTTCCCTTGTTCTGCTCCCGTCAATCTTGCCAGTTGTCACTAAGTTCTCCAATTTACTTCTCATAACGTGTCCACAAAAATATTGACTGTCTACGTCTAATTTCTCTAATTAGTTTACAATCTTCATTTGTTTCTTGAAGCACTTGTTGTTCATTGGTTTTTCTGTCTGCCATGGTATTTTTTGCATGTTCCTCAGAAATCACATTTCCACAGTCATCAGATGTTTTTCAGCCTATTTGCTCAATGTCCACGCTTCACATCCATACAAAAGTACAGGTTCTATGTAGCACTTCAACACTCCTTTTCTCATTACAAATGGAGCTAGACCCATAGTTGAGACCAAACGGAACTTGGTGGCTGATGTGGTTGGTATCACGCTGCCACCTCTACTTCCCAAGATATTTCCTGGTGCCTATTTTAGGCTGGATGGGAAACCACAATGATGCAGGTGAAACCCAAGACCACCAGCATATCAATCGAGCATCTGTCTGCTACACTACCGTACATGGTGATAAACCACATATGGGTGTTCATGGGGTCTGAACCCAGTGTCTCAGATATCGTGGGGTGTTAAAAAAAAACAACAAATCCCAGCGGAAACTAGGTGGAGACTGTTAGGGAAAGTGGTCTTCATCCCTGTCTGGGGAAACACTGTCTCTGAGCACAACAGCAGATGTGTGGGTGCTGGATGACATCAACACCACCAGCAGATGTGTGGGTGCTGGATGACATCAACACCACCAGCAGATGTGTGGGTGCTGGATGACATCAACAACACCAGAAGATGTGTGGGTGCTGGATGACAACACCACCAGCAGATGTGTGGGTGCTGGATGACATCAACAACACCAGAAGATGTGTGGGTGCTGGATGACATCAACACCACCAGCAGATGTGTGGGTGCTGGATGACATCAACACCACCAGCAGATGTGTGGGTGCTGGATGACATCAACAACACCAGAAGATGTGTGGGTGCTGGATGACATCAACACCAGAAGATGTGTGGGTGCTGGATGACATCAACAACACCAGAAGATGTGTGGGTGCTGGATGACATCAACAAAGACTGTGTGTGTTTATGTCATGTCTAGTTAGTTAGTCGTGGTTCCAACATCACAGCAACAGGTCGCCCCCATTATGCTCCGTTCCTGTGCCAGTGAATATCACATACAATGTTCCTCACTGCCCTATGTGAAAAGTGGAAAAGATAGGAGTCTTGACAAACAACAACCCGCTCAGGCACACTGTGCATAATGCTGATGCCAGAATGTCACCACAAAAGTCCTCTACGAAACATACAGTTCATCCTTGATGGAAACAGCAGTCACTTTCCCAACCGGATGTTAGCCTACAAAGTCTTGATATTTCTAGATGATGTTGTTCTGTTTCTAGATGTTTTCTAGCCAGCCTTGCCATTTTTTCTCTGAAATGCAGTTCACGCAACAAAACAACCTCGAACAGATGTAAAAAACATTTCATTGTACATAATGCCATCGCCAGAATGCCAACACAAAAGTCCTCCACGAAAATACAGTTCATCATTGATGGAAACGGCGGTCACTAGAAGACCAGCAGCCACACATTTCTGTCAAGTCTAGAAGACACCAAGGTTACTCTCTCGCTCTCTCTCTCTCTCAAGTCTATAACTCACCAAAGTTATATGCCAAGTCTAGAAGACACCAAGGTTACTCTCTCTCTCTCTCAAGTCTATAACTCACCAAAGTTATATGCCAAGTCTAGAAGACACCAAGGTTACTCTCTCTCTCTCTCTCTCAAGTCTATAACTCACCAAAGTTATATGCCAAGTCTAGAAGACACCAAGGTTACTCTCTCTCAAGTCTATAACTCACCAAAGTTATATGCCAAGTCTAGAAGACACCAAGGTTACTCTCTCTCAAGTCTATAACTCACCAAAGTTATATGCCAAGTCTAGAAGACACCAAGGTTACTCTCTCTCAAGTCTATAACTCACCAAAGTTATATGCCAAGTCTAGAAGACACCAAGGTTACTCTCTCTCAAGTCTATAACTCACCAAAGTTATATGCCAAGTCTATAAAATACCAAAAAAAAGGCCTTAAAAGACAAGAGGGTGGGCTTCATTGCATCAGATTTGATCCCATATGGTTCCGCTGAGCATCCTGACGAAAGCTATGCATGAAGCACAAACTGTCGCTCAAGCGACACCTCCAGGAGTCTTTAAGACACAATATTTAGACACATGTAGACTGTCTCATCTCTCATCATGTTCCTCTTGTACCTTGCGGTGTCGAGGTGAAGTATAAACTTCGTGAGAGTGCCCGGTTATGGGCTTCGTATATCGACATTCCCATGGATTCTGTTATTCCCTCCGTCCAGCGTTTACGTGGTCGGCCTATGTAGACTGTTCATGTTGTATTTAGTCAGTGCATATTTATCTCTAAAATGAGGAAGACACCAAGACAGAAACAATACTGTCAACGAAAGAGATGGAAACATGGCATCAATATTGAAAGGCAACGCTGTGCATCCGAGAGTTGGTACTGCTTGGCAGTACAAAGTGTCAGAAACATAAAGTTTAACATATGCTTGGCAATGACTTTACAAGGTGAGATAACCAGTTTCTGTCCTGTTCAAACTTACAGGTAAATCAGATATTCGATATTTTGCTATAGTTACTGACAGTAGTTGCATGTGTTTCAGATCAACAAGATTTGATTATAATGTACACTGTAACATTATGACAACAGAACAAGGGGTGATAACATTATGACAACAGAACAGGGAATGATAACATTATGACAACAGAACTGGGAATGATAACTTTATGACAACAGAACAGGGAATGACAACAGAACAGGGAATGACAACATTATGACAACAGAACGTGGAGTGATAATATTATGACAACAGAACATGGAGTGGTAACTTAATGACAACGAACAGGTAGTGATAACATTATGGCAACATAACTGTGAATGATAACAGGACAGGGAGTGGTAACAAGACAAGAGAACAGGGAATTATAACACTGTGACAGCAAGACAGGGAATGATAACTTTATGACAACAGAACAGGGAGTGAAAACATGACAACAAAATAGGGAATGATAACTTTATGACAACAGAACAGGGAGTGATAACACTATGACAACAGAACACGGAGTGACAACATTATGACAACAAAACAGACAATGATAACTTTATGACCAAAGAACATGGAGTGGTAACATTATGTCAACAGAACAGGGAGTGGTAGCATTATGTCAACAGAAAGGAGTAATAACTTTATGACAACAGAACTGGGAATGATAACTTTATGACAACAGAACAGGGAATGATAACTTTACAACAACAGAACAGGAAATGGTAATATTATGAATACAGATCAGGGAGTGGTAACATTATGACAACAGATCAGGGAGTGGTAACATTATGACAACAGAACAGGGAGTGGTAACATTAACACAAAATAACCTGCACACAAAAATGACATGTTATACAAGAAGAGATGTTCAGCCTTTCTCACCTGACTACCTGAGAATTTATGTCAACTATACAACCTTACAATCAACAACATATTCAAACAGCATATATCAGACATAAATATGATTCAGTGTTATGTTACGTTATCATGAACATCATTGCACTTTCCTAGGTCATGTAGCAATGCGAGCGTCAGTATCCCCAGCCGAGACCATACTACACTGACTATATCAGCCCTGTTCATGCGTCTTCCTATTTGTATTGGTGCATGAATTGCCTGCTGGTCTCCCTTTCATGATCTTACTCTCTGGCATGTCTGGGACGTACATCTGGGTGAGTGATGAATGAACCAATGCTTCATGCAAGCTTTCATTTTGACCTCATCTTGTTCCTCTTGTACCTTGCAGTGTTGAGATGAAACAAACAGCTGGAGAGCGCCTGTTTATGGGCTTCATATACTGAGATTCAGTGAAACTGCTGCATCATAGTGTCTTAATACAATATTTGTCTTACTGATACCTGTTTGTTATGCTCTTGAAGTTTGCATATATACAAACATCCCATAACTGTAATGCTTGAAAAGTAATCTGATATGATCAGACTTCTATTTTGGGATCTGAACCTCTGCCATACTTCTTGATCATGTTGTCCTCGTTCTTTGTCTTGGATTTCTCTGTTCTTGTGTGCCACACTAAAATCTGCAGACAACAGAAATGTGCTTAGGTCAGTTGACAAACCACCATAAAATAGATAGGAGAATGTGTTCCATGAACTAGAACAATCTATGAGAGTGCTTCACATGGAAACCTGACAGCTTCACATGGAAACCTGACAGCTTCACATGGAAACCTGACAGCTTCACATGGAAACCTGACAGCTTCACATGGAAACCTGACAGCTTCACATGGAAACTGTAAAGCTTCACATGAACTTCTTTTTCTTTTGTTCAAATGAAAACCTGTACACATTCATTGTCTAGGTTATTACGAAATGTGACACACTACTAATTTGTGCCACAATCACATTGCATTCAATAAAAGTTGTTCCAGTGCTTACAAAGTGCAGGGCATTACTTTGGGAAAGAATTAATTTGGCCTCTTGTATGGCCATTCATGTACCACCGGCAGCATCTCTTCATTGAACCTCATAGACTTTGCTGCTCTCGTCTCCTTGTGGTCCACAAATATGACAATCACTAGACTTGGCAGTTCAGCAGATGTGGAAAGCAATCGAGGTATCATTCCTCAGTGACTGCAACCACTATACATGCAGCATTTGGATGTGATTGTAGGTGACTGGTAATTATAGAGAAAGTCTCAGTATGTGGCATGATTGTGACAGTGTTCTCTGTGGGAATGCAGTGATCTAAAATAATCATTTGTTTATCCCAAAATAATTCTACCAAATATCATTTTTGGAGATGTAGGCATGCACAATTTTTTTGATTTCTTGCTAGCTTAGATTGGTCAATGAGGTCTTTCTGGTGACTGTCGAGTCCATTGACGATGAACTGTGGTTTTCGTGGATTAATTTTGTGTTGGCATTCTGGCGGTGGCATTATGCACAGTGTACCTGTGCGGGCTTGTTGGATTGCCGAGACTCCCGTCTATTCCACTTTTCACACTGGACAGTGGGGAGCATTTTGTGTGATATTCAGTGGCACAGGAACGGAGCATAATGGGGACGACTTGTTGCCGTGAAGTTGGAACCTCGACTAACTCATCTCTAGTAACAGTCCATCTCCAGTAACAATTCTCACTAGGAAACTTCTGCTTCAAAGGCACAGCAAAAGCTCTTGACATATGTCACTTTGTCATTGTTTCAATTCTGCGGCTAGTTACCCTGGCTAATTCTGCGGCTAGTTACCCTGGCTAATTCTGCGGCTAGTTACCATGGCTAATTCTGCGGCTAGTTACCCTGGCTAATTCTGCGGCTAGTTACCCTGGCTAATTCTGCGGCTAGTTACCCTGGCTAATTCTGCAGCTAGTTACCCTGGCTCCCATCTTGCAGAGGCTTTGTGAAACTGAAGCACATCATATGGTATGCTGAACCTTGACCTAAGTCCATAAGTGCAGTTATGCCATTCACAGTCACTGTGAAATACCAACACATGTTCAACTGCTTCAATCAATCACTCTGTGATTTCCCATCAAGGCACAATCAACTGTTTCAATTCTCAGGACAAATAAAAACTGCATAAAGAAAAAATAAAAAACAGCTTTTGCAATAAATAAACCGTTGTCATAAGAAAGGGGTTACAGACACAATTCATAACCCCGGATACCTCATTTGAAACATAGCTGAACAGGAAATTTGGCAGCAGACCCCCCCCCCCTTTTCCCTGTGTGTTGGTTTTCATACAATGGTATGAGTGCCAGTCGTTCAGAAAGCAATGGCAAACTACTGAACATAAACTTGCCAAGAAATCACAAACGGCAAAAACAAAATGCTGCGGTTGACTGCGACGTCCTGTAAAGGATATACAACTAACATAAGAAAACTAGAAAATTAATTTGTATGTATTACGAAGAACCAATTATTGTACCATATGGCTGTGAATCCTGGGCCATTAATACAAGAAATAAAATTGACTGAATAAAAACAGTGGTTTTAAGAAAGAATATAAAAAATACCATCATCATCATCATGCAGCAGATCCTCTGCAGTACATGGATATCATCATGCAGCAGATCCTCTGCAGTACATGGATATCATCAAGCCTGACAAAAAGACTCTAAATCTTTGCTGGTTCCTCTACCTCATGCATTTTCTGACCCAGGATGCCTTTAACATCCTGTGTCCATCTTCATGTTGGTCGACTTCTGGCACTTCTTCCAGGATATATCGTCCACTACAGCTCTGTCTATGCCACTGTGGCGTTTAATATGGCCGAAGTATTTCACGACAGCCAACATCAGTAATTACAATATCGTGAAAGAGATCAAGTCAAAGGAAAATTATCAGGAGACAGTCGTCATAATTTAGCCACATCATGACAAAAAAAAAAGCCTGAGGCTTACTGCAAGAACTGGAAAGATTCGTTGGAACAGAGAAGGTGGCAGGTAGAGAAAGAAGATTCTAGACAGTCTTGTATCATGGTCTGGACAAACCAGCACATGAACTCAAACATTTTGCTAGAGAATGAAAGCTGTGCAGACATATGATTGCCGCAGCCGATGGCACGGCAAGCTGTGAAGGCACATGATCATACACAACTGTTGGCATGGCATTTGATGAGTGCAAGGATATGCTATCAGACCATCCTTTGCTATAAAAGCCTCTTCCAGGCAATCACTGTCAGTTACTCTGGCAGTCCAAGGTTAGGGATAGGAAGACAAGCAGTGGTCGAATTGATCAAGAACACAGAGAACAGCTGCCTGTAAAGGAATGTCTGTAAAGGAACATGATCGACTGCATCGATTGGCGGAGCCATATAATGATGATGATGAGTGTTATCAATAGGCTTTATATTTGCGTTCGTTTGTGTGAACTCAAACGTGCTACCACTTCTAGTAACAATGGACTTAATTTTGTGTGTGGATTAGCTTTCCCTATTACCAGTGTCCCTCGCCATCAAGCACACCCACTCCGACTTCTGAGATGCTTGTAATTTAACACCCCCACCACACACACACACACACAGACAACCCACCTCTGTACACATGTTTGCCCTCGGCTCCAGATCATCCTGGGAAATTTTCAGTCCTGAGAGTAGTGTGGACTCCTGGTAGCCTCTCTGTACAGAGTTGGTGAATGCCGCCTCTGAGTGATCATGGATCAGCTGAAGGTTGACGGCAAACCCTGCCATGTCCATGGGGAAGGGACGGCTTGGTTTCCAGTATGTAAACCAGCCAATTACCTGTAAGTTTGGATAACACAGGTGAAAAATGCAATAAGATTTACGAAAACATTACCTCAATATCTTTCAGTTACCCATCTCTTTTAGTTCATGAAAGTCTCAGCAGCCGAACAATGGGGGACATAATGACAGGAAGAAAATTACAAGTGTATTACATTCACAGAGCTCAAAAATACTCACCATGAAAACAAACAACCAAAAAATATGTTGCCAGATTTTTAAAGCATAAAACAAGGTCAAGGACACTTTCACTGGCTTTAAGGCGTATAGGACATGTGGTGCAAGACCCTCATTTCCTAGACCAACCTGCACTCAGTGGCTGATGTGGTCAGTCTCACGCTGGCCAGCTTTACTTCCAAGACATTTCCTGGTTCCCTGGGTCAACCTTGCAGCTCAGGTTATTTTAAAAATGTGCCTTGATGTAGATTTAAACCCATAACCAGCGAGCCAGCTGGCAAGCATCTAGCCACCAGGCTCCCAACCCTGATATACCACCAGACACTTGGATGTCCCCATAACAAACTGTGAAAACGGTCACCACAAGATTCTATCACCGTCAAATATGTACAAGAGTTGAGCTGAGTTGAGTCAAGAACTGGCATCACAACACTCAGGACATTCGTCCATCCCTGGATGTTATCTTCACCACTTGTATTGTTGTCTAAATCTTGCCTTCAACCTACCCTCCAGTATGGTTTTTATGGAAATATTTCACTTGCCTCTTTTTTATTTCTTGTGTCAACTATTTTTTCATTCCACATTTTTCTAGAACCTCTGTATTTGATAGTTTTGATTTCAATGTAATACAACAGATTCTTCTGAATATCCACATCTCCAGGGCCTCTATTCGACTTTGTAATTGCTTGTTCAATGTTCAAGCTTCCGCGCCATAAAGTAGTGTTGAATTAACATAAAATTCACTAAATAATCTTGTCTTTTACCGCAAGTAAATAATTTAGAATAATATAAAGACAAAACAGTAATGTGTACTTACTTTACTGTTTTGGACAATTGGTCTCTCATATCTTAAATACCCAACCAGCCCCACAGGCCATACTGACACCTTTTTTGTTAATCTCATCTGGAATATAATTTATTTTTTATGACATTCAAATTTACACAAATGCTGGTAGAAAAACAGCAGAGTCAAATAATTAATTTAATAAATTTGCTAAAAAATATGTACCAATCAATAATTAAAAACAATACCTAACACAAGAAGATAACTTTAAAGGCAGATTACAAGTAATTAAGTTTCAAATTTAAATATTACATTTAAAATAAAAGTTTGAAAATGTACTTTAATGTTTGCGTTACGAACAAAGTTTCCAACCACACACTATTTTTATCTCATCTAGCAGCTTTAAACTATAAACTATCAACCAGTATTAACCGTTTGAAATGAAAACATCACTACGAGATACCAAACCTTATACTGAAACTTACACATGCTACTTTTGCCCTGTGAAACAACTGAAAGTTAAGCTTATATAATTTACATAATTAAACAAACAAGTGAAAACTTTCATCAAACAATTAAAATAAAAGGGTTAAAAGGCAAGAGAACAGACTTCATTGAACTGAGGTTTATCACAGAAGGCTCAGTCTCTTTCCATAGAGCAGCCGGCCGAAGGCATCACACTAAGCACGAACTTTGTATCTCCAATCCACAATCCCCAGAGGTCTTTGAACAGCTAAAATATGCACAACTGAATGCTACTTTCACCTCATCAAACAACTGTAAACTTTCATCAACTGATTGTTCTATTGAATTCAAGGATCATCTTCATGGCATTTGAAATATTCAACAATGCTATATCTCTCTGGTAGATCCTACCAGAAGAATATCAGTTCAGCTCAGCTCACCAACTCCATGCTGATGAGGATCCCAATGTTTTTATACCAAAATCACACATGCTATCAATATTCTGTTATAGGTATATTTTGTCTTTTGTGAAACTTTGCCAGCACTGCAACTTAAACGGCCTACTCTTTACAATTTCCAACTACCAACAGATTTTGAGAACAAAATTTTAAGACGCATCTTTGGACCCATTAGGGATACACAAAGTGGAGAGTGGAAAAGAAGAAGTAACAAAGACATTTATGATTTGTTTAAGTCCCCGCTAATCACTGGTATCATGAAGGCTAATAGACTACAATGGCTGGGGCATATAGAAAGAATGGAAGATAATAGGGAAACAAAACTCGCTTGCACTCAGGAAATAAATGACCGTAGATCCCGAGGTAGACCAAGAAGGCGGTGGAGAGATAATACATGTACAGACCTACAAGCACTTGGAATCAACGACTGGCAAGAGAAGGTCCACCAGAGAGACGAATGGAGACAGATTGTATTTGCAGCAAAGAACCTCAATGGCTCGGAACGCTGAAGAAGAGGAAGAAGTACAGATTTTTTAACTTGCCAAATGGGTACACATATTTTTCACTCTAATCTGAGAAGATTAGGCATCCAATTACTACCCCAATAACAGGAAAAAGTATTCATACCCTGGGATTTTTGTTGTACAATCTAACAGCTTCACTCATACCTCATGTTTCTTGAGGTAATGGTGGACACCATACCTCTTTACATTACGTCATCTTGGTTTCTAAGAATCAACATCATAGCAATCAAAACAAACCCAAAGAGGCTCCATCATCCTCAGCAACAGCTGTAAGGTGTAGATGGTGCCAGTATCACACCGGTTGTAGACACAGCATTCATCCCCGCATGCCTCCCTCCTTGCTGGTTGTAGACACAGCATTCATCCCCGCATGCCTTGCTGATAAAGATAGACCCATAGCAGATACTGCCACAGGCATGTCAGGTCTTAGGCCTTCACATATTCTAGGCCACAACATATGAGATGGTGTGGCCAATTCCTTTCCTCATCACCTGCCCCTTCCCAGACAATTCTCAGACAACTGTCTGGTACCTATATTTGCGAGGTTGGATTGACCCTAAAGACTTATCGGCTGGAAAATAATCCTGCCTCTGCGGTGGATTGAACCAGCAGACCATTGTCTTAGGAGGCAAGTGCACTAACCACTATACAAGTGCAGCCCTTAGCTGGAACCATGCTTAAACTGAGACTCAACCATCCTACGTTCATTCACTTTCATAGCGTGGCTTCCTGATTGCTGTGGTGCACCTCCTGGCTGGTTGTCTTCATCTTCAGCACCTTTCTTTTGCTAGGGTAGACTGTGGTCTTACTTGAGTTTACATGTGTATGTAACACGTGTCCGTGCATGTATGTACGTACAAACATATCTAGAGCAGTCTGGTTTTACGGCGCCAGAGTCTCGCCATCGCCCCTTCTCCTGCTAGTTAAAACAGTTACACCATGTGAAGGCCAGGAGTTGGACTTTTGCTGCCAGAGGTGATGAATCACAAGCTACGGGGGTATTGTGCCAGGTTGGGTGCTCACCCCCAACTCGGCTCCCTCAGATATAACAGCAATTTGTAACCAATCATCCTTAAATGTGTTATTTCTTCTGTTATTGTTTTCTTCTTTGTTGTCGCTCTTGCCTGTCTTTCCTTCCTCTTCATCCCTCTCCTTCTGCTACTCCTATTTACATTTGTTGAGGGTATTGACATCAGATCACGATCATGAAAGCTATTCATCCTCAAATGCAACAAACAACAGAAAAACAACTGAATTTGACCGTTATCCTATTAAACAACTGAAAACATACTACAAGTACAAATTTCTACATGACAGAACTGAAATTGTAATCAGTTTTACCTCATCAAATAACTTTAAACTGTATGTGTTGTCGTCATCTGCGAAGTAGACAACACCAAGCTGTTTCTGAGGAGATGTATTTCTCCGCAGCCATTCTAACCCAGCATTCCGCTGTAAGACACCCCTTGGCTTCAGCCAGTTAGGATCATCCATATTCATCTTGAACTCTGCTGGCGTTAACACATTTAAATGTGTGTAGTTTAGGCCTGTCTGTTTTAAAAATCTGGCAACTAAATCTGTCCTGTTTTCAGAATCTTCTATGACAATCCAATGAATGTTTCTGACAAGCATCAAAGTATGACTGAGTCTGGTAAGCTCGGCTTTCTGTTCTAGTCTTGTGTGTGTCGGAGTGATCAGGTAAATGACAGGCAAGCCAGTAACCCAGTTGGATGATCTTTTTGAGCCGCCTGTGGCCAGCTGTAGTTCAGTTTCCTGCAACTTGTGGGCAAGTGAGATCTGCTCATTCTTCAACAGTTGCACCTGATCTGAGTATTTCTTTAGCAGCTGTTTGGTAGATGCCAGCTCTTCACTGCTGCAACTGAATGCTGAAACACAAAAAATGGTTATTAATATGTTTAACATTTACAAAACTGAATGCTGAAACAGTAAATGGTTATTAACATGTTTAACATTTACAAAATTGAAAACACTGGATAAAATGCAACTTGGAAGATTGAGAAATGACAAGCAGATACATGAGTTGAGTCAAGAAGCAACATCACATCACTCTGGATTTTTCCATATGAGCTCCGTCCTCATCTACAACAGCCAGTGAAGAGTGCCAATACTTCTGGTACCAGTAACAGTCTGATTATGAGTCCATCCGGCCTTTCCTTGGAGTTTGAGTGTCGGCCAGATCCTTTGGTCACTCCCTGCAGCACCATCCTCTCCAAGCTGTGATCATTTATCTGTTCTTCTGTACTATACACACAATTCCAAAAGGCACCGACCACATCTGCCTCACCATGCACCAATACCCCAGCCAGCGGCGCAGACCCAGCCAATTTGTCCACTTGCTCGTTTCCCAACACACCAACAAGCAGATGCATAAATGCTGACCAGTCTTTATCAACAAATAGGAAACAACACTAAAATAATAAGAAAACCTCATATAGTAGGAAATGTGCATAGCTCAAAAGAAATCATCCTTCACCTATTGATGCTTCTCTTATTCACAAATGAGGTGTATGATGATGATTGTAATTGTATTGTCTGTTTTTACACTGATGCTGTGATAATTGCACCTTGCTGATAACATATCCAACATTTTTTTTTTTTAGCATATCCTTTACAGGACTTAGCTGTCAACACCAGCATCTTTCAGCTGTATGTTGATCTCTTGGCAAGATTACGCTCAGTAGTTTGCCATTGCTTTCTGAGCGGCCGGCTCAGTATCCCGCAAGTAACGAGCGGGGGTCGAACCGCCTCAGCTCTCGCTCCGCTACGAGATTCTGCGTGATAAACGGGATTACAGAGAGAAAGTGTGGTAACCCCACAGCCAGAGAGACCGGCTATCCAACATTGGTATTTGTAATTTGTTCATCTTGCCAGGCAGAAATTATGACATTCATTGTACACTGCAGAAAAATGGCCATCACAACCTGAAACAAACTGGCAGAGGTTCTCAACTGGTGGCCCCTAGAGACAGTGACCAGAAACCACAATATGGAAAAGCCTGTGATACTCATCAGCTCACCATCAAATCATGGGTAAATGATGTCCACTGAATATCTGCTTCAGCAGCGTGACAAATGGGTTCTAATATCCATCAAGTGAGGTTCCCACCAAGCGACACTACAGTTCAAATATTCATCAAATATCCTCCCACTAAGGCTGGGTAATGTCCTACAAACCTACCCAGGAAGGTTAACCCAGGCACGAAATGCTGGAAAGATGTTGAAGGTGTTGGACAAAAGGCGCAGATATCGTTCGTTAGTTGCAAGTCATGTACAGAACGTTGCAATCAACCCCAGCATTTACTGGTGGTTTGTGATGTGACAGGCAGTGTCAGTTCAGTAGTTGCCACTGCAGATATTGTAGCTCTGCTTTAAACAAGTACAACGTAATGACATAAAGAACTACACTGAACGAGTACAAAAGAAGAATTCCTCTTGAATGTGGTGATATCATCTGCAGCCATTAATCCATACATCCAATAAGAACAGGTGACTCCACAGTGCTCTGGATCAAGTTAAAGCAGGAGCAACACATGGGTCATTCCCTGCCAATACATGGGTCATTACCTGCCAACACATGGGTCATTCCCTGCCAATACATGGGTCATTACCTGCCAAAAACACGTGGGCCATTACCTGCCAACATGTGGGCCATTACCTGCCAACATGTGGGTCATTCCCTGCCAACATGTGGGTCATTCCCTGCCAACATGTGGGTCATTCCCTGCCAATACATGGAGCTCTAATTGTAGGCACATCCTCTACATGGTTGACTAGCCTCACTCCCCTACAGTGAACTTCAATATAGACTGTACCTTCAGAATTCAGTGACTACTCAGATGCAGGAATGTGTTTCCTATTTCTTACATTTGGTAAAAGCATACTAAATACATCTGGCCATCCCAGTAAGCACTTCCACATAAAGGTGACAAGACAACAGTAAACTTACTGAGATCAGTGATGAGAATCATCAACACCACCACAAAGAATGCTGCACAAACTACCAACAACTTGGAGGGAGTCAGGTAACGTCTGAGTGACATGGCTGCTACGTTTGTTCCCTGAAATTAAATCATAAACTGTGACTCACGGTGACCCAGATGTTAGAGTCAGCTGCATGTCTTTTACAGGATGTTACAATGAACCCCAGCATGTATTGGCTGTTTGTTATTTATTGGGAAATTTTACATTCAGTAGTTTGCCATTGCTTTCTGAACAGCTGACACTTCATATTATCAAAATCAATGCAAAGCAGTCTGCTTCCAAATCGCCAATGGCTGATTCTGAACCCAGGACTGGCTGTGTCGGTAATTTTGCTATGCAGTTTCACTGTCCTCTATGCCACAGTGCTGACCCAGAATGCATCAAGATATTTCCAATGTAATCATTACAAAACATAGATGAGGTTACCGTGGAGACTGATGGCACACCTGTCTTCTATTCATCACCATCAAGTGTCTTGCTGACTGGCATGTGTGGTCATGCTTCTCTAAATCTCAACCAATCAACTTCATTCCACCAAAACTTTTATTATGGAAATTAACATCTCAATGTGAACAAAGAAAAAGTATGCTGGCACTTTTCCATCTTCTTCCTTTGATTTACTGCTTTTGTCATGTAGCTTCACAGAGAGGGGATAAATGTAATTGTCTGTGTTTTGCTTGAATTGTTTCCTGCACTAACGTCATCTATATCTGTGGCATAACGCTAACCACCATTATTCATTTACCAAAACATGCCGCAAGAAGAGGAAACAACATAAAAAACAATTGACTTCACAACCGCAAACAGAGACTAGGACTTAAAACTTAACATCGAAACTGGAACTGCATAAGTGACAGATGACGTGGATTCTTAGAAAGATTTCATCAGAGAAAGCTCGGAAACCTATTGGATAGGAGGAGACATGTGACCCGCTTTCGCGCCAACGCCGGATTTGCATATGTTAATATTTCTTCAGAATCTGGTAAGCCCGCACTTTTTCCTGCAACCAGCCTGATGAATAGATGTGAGAAGCTGGTGTGACCAAATTTTCAAACATGGAATTGCGGGGTGTCTAGATCTGAGGTAAGCTTGTGATTCCCGAGATTAGACTAAGAACCCGATGTATCAAGTATCAAGTAATGGTAACCCGTGTTTGTAATGTCAATTGAAATGTATTATTATTAATTAAAACCTCTAAAATGTAAAAATGCTTGACTGTAGATTCTAACGACGCAGAGCCGTTCCCGGGCAAAATGACACTCCAATACTCTCTTCGATGAAACTGCAATCTCTGATATTCTTAGAGATAATTATTAACTTTAAGAAGTGCATTATACTACTCCATTCTATTCTGAACAACTGTAAGAAGTGATGATTCTAAAGCAATCTTGTGCATTTCACCAGAAACACTGATAAAAGATGCTATCACTACCTACAGCTGAAATAACAGTTCGTGTACTAGAACAAGTGCCTTGTTCTAAAACAGACTTATCTATGCCTATTTACAATCTAGAAAGCTGAGAGAGAAATCAATCTTTCCTTTCTCCTTCATCTATTGAATCAATAGGGTTTGACGGAATAAATATTTATATTTATGTCAAATTTTAATTAGATAAGAGCACTTATGAACTGCATCGCGGAACACCATCACGCGCAGTGAACTTAACTCATTACTCAACATAACTTAACCCTTTAACAGGCATAGCGCCTGATAGCGTTCGATGCGTTAAACGGGCATAGCGCCCAATCGCGTCTTTGACGACTAGTCGTTTTAAAAATGCGATCTCTCAGTTTTCCGACACTTCCGATGACTACTTTCACTTTCGCCGATAGCTTGACAACGTGGCCGCCATTTGTAAACGCGCTACAATGACTTTGAACAGACTTTAACAGACTTTTTTTGATAGTTTTCGGGATTTTTACGCTGTTTTTCACAATTGATGTCGGCGATTCTTCAAGTGATAGCCGAGATTTCGCTCTGTTCAATTTAAATGACATTAAAGGGCACGAAGTTGATTATTAATCGGAGCTAGATATCAGTGCAAAGCGTTACTTTGCATTAGCAGTCGTGAGTCAGACTTTAAAGAAAGTGATTATGATTCTGAAAATGTGTTTGTAAATTGCCGTATAGATGACGGAAAATCACAAACAACATGCCGTATTTCGTAAATATTTGTGTTCATATATGGATTACCGGCAACAATCATGTGAGTAACATATCCTGCATGCTTTTCCCTTCATTGTGTTGTTTATTTAACTAAAATCGGTTGACTAACACCTTATTTGTGATATTTTTACTAACGCAACCCAAAATTTTACTGAACCTGAAAAAATCTTGCCCGTTCAGGGCTAAAAAATGGACAATCGTCTGCCCTGTAAAGGGTTAAAACACAACACCACTCATCACCACACAACACACCACTCAACACAACAACAACAGATAATGGGAGAGAGTTATTAGACACAAGAAGAAGAAGAAGAAGTTAATTGGGAAAACACAGAGAATTATTTATACACGCGATAAACACCATTGAGTGGAAGAAATGTTATAAATGTATGTCATTTATTTACATGCATCTTGACACATTCTCACTCTTGTCACTGTCTTACTGTACACGTTCACTGACCCCAGGTCAAATGAGAACTTACATACAGCAGGAACCAGTTGATACAAGGCGTACACAGTGTGATAAACTCTGACCACCCCAAATTAACCCAACACTAGCTTAGAGAAAAAAGGAGGGGAGGGGGACTAGTTCCTACTTCGGGAATTTAGATTCTTCCGACCTACTTCTTATTATTGTATTGGGAAGATTGTATATATTTATGTGAATATTCATCAGTGATCTTGGTGGCTACATACCAACAACCACCCAACACATCAGCAAACTAACCACCTAAATCAGACCTGAGAGAGGGAAGCCGAGAGAAAGAGATGAACCACAAGTGAGATGGAAGATGACTTGGCCATGAGCAGAGTATGGGGAGGCCTTCAGTGGAGCTATACGGGCAGACCTGAAGTGGATCCATCAGTCAATGGACCATGGCTTACCTAATCTTCCAGTCACCAGGTTACCTTTTTAATTGGTACACACCACACCCAATTTTCAGGAAACTGATATTTAATTGTTGAATCACCATCACACTTAACATGTACAACATCAAAATGTTTAATATGTTTTCACACTTGTTGACCTCTCATGTATTGATGCTTGTTTATTGATGGTCTGTGTGACTGGTCCAATGTGCAACTTTTCTAATATTTTGTGTAAATCACAATAGAGATGTATGTACTGGCCAGAAGGCTCAGGCCCAGTCAATAAATGATTAACATGAATTGACCTTCTGTTAATTTATCAGTTCAAACCTGTCTGTGAGTCAACAACTTCTGTGTACATCATGTTGTCAGAATCTAATGTGATTGATTATGTGTTTGATTGTTTAAAAATAATCCACTCATAATGACTTATAAAATGGGGGAGAGAAGACTCTAGATCTATCAACTGCTCAATATCCATGTTTTCTTCATCTAAATCAGACTGAGAAAATTCTCCAGACTTTCCTCAGATTTGATAACCAATAAGGGGGCTCCAGAGCTACAGAATCCTTGGAGAAGGGGCAGATTCCCAGTTAGTAATTACCATTCTCACCAGGGCCATAATCTATATCTCCTAGACATACTTAATAGAACGAGGCCTGCAGATAACTCAAGGTTCATATTCTGGGGTTATTGAAGATAGAAGAGGATGGGGCTCTACTTCTTTTGTTAGAGATGGGGCATGCACTACAGTGATCTCCCACTCCCTTCAAAAATATATGACAATATCTATAAAAGACGATGTATGTCTGTATGTATGTCCGTTCTTTATGCGTTCGTGAACGGCCCATCCGATTGAGATGAAATTTTCTACACGTCTTATTCTCATTCCTGTGCAGCCAACTGTCATAGTTTGTTAGTGTACAATCAGCTATTTACTTACTAAAATTTAATATTTTAATATCTTATTATTTATATATAGCGAGGGGACTTAAGAAAAGTTATTTCAAGGGGCATAACTTTTAATATCATTTTGCTATATATTTTATATATAGATTGTTGCATTGTTTTCAAAGATTTATAAACTCTTTGTCTACAGTTATTTACAGGCATATGAGTTATAATAAATAATGATCTAATCTTTAAGGCATTTTCAAAGTTTTCATTAAAATAATGCATCTATTTAAATAGTGAAAATTTTCTAACTCATCTTTTTATGTTTAAAGAAGTTATCTACAGTCATGTAGGTGATTAAAAACAGTTTTCATTAAAAATAATGGATGGTGTGTGGAAGGACATTCTTAAGTTACTTTTTATAAAATATGAATTTAATGAGACACTCCCTGCCAGGAGCTGGGCAAAGCTGCGCCGGGTCAGATAGACAGATAGTCGGGAACGGGAGCTTATATGACTACTTATATGAATTAAATGAGATGCTCCCCACCAGGGACTGGGTGAAGCCGGGCCGGGTCAGACAGACAGATAGACAGACAGATAGACAGTCGGGGACTGGAGCTTATATGACTACTTATATGAATTAAATGAGATGCTCCCCACCAGGGACTGGGTGAAGCCGGGCCGGGTCAGACAGACAGACAAACAAGCAGACAGACAGATAGATAGATCCCCGTTAGGGGCTGGACGAAGCCGGGCCAAGTCAGCTAGTATTTTATATTTTAAATTATCTATTACTCCATCTAGCCAGCTCTCTCTGAGTTGTCCTTAGTTCTTCATATTAAACGCTATAACTGACACGCAAATATTATTATCTAGGCTTAGAATTGACCTACAAACTTTAATAAAGTACCGTTTTGATTTTGATTTTTTTTTTCAAGAGGTATCCAACTATGCAGGTTGCATAATTAAAAAGCAATTTAGAAAATGTTACTAAAGTGGCTAGGGTACATCATGCTGACAACCTGGAGTACAAGTGCAGACAACGGGGAAGCTGGTGGGAAGGAGTAGCAGAGGGAGACCCAGAGAGAAGATAACGGACAGACTGACATAATGGGGGAACATCAGTATCAGAAATATTTGCCCATGTTCAGTACAAGAACAAACCAGACAGAACTTCAGAAGACAACGGACAGATGACAATCATCAACAATCAATGCCAACGTGGCAAGGACAATAAGACCAGCATAATCTTGACACTGCATTAAGTACCAAGAAGAATTCTGAGAGAGTATTTTAGTTTTTTGTTTTTTTTTGCACTCGCTTTAAACTCAAGCGTAGTCCACACACACTACTGCTAGTAGTGCTGGACTGAATTTTGTGTGTGGATTAGCTTTCCATATTAGCAGTGTCCCTCGCCATCAGGTGAACCCACTCCGACTTCAGAGGTACTTGTCATTTATGTACCCAAGTCAAGGACGATACGATAGGTCAACATTTTAGTCCAACTGTCCAGTGTAGGGGTCAAACCCCTTACAACGGCATCAGCACATCGGATGTTTAAATCAATCATCCATGACCATTCTCCATGCAATTGCTTTGTTGCAGCAATCAACAAAGTAGCAATGCATTTTTATACAATGGCATGAAATCAGTATTAAAAGTATTAACATCTAGACACTATAGTGATTAACAACGTATTTAAAAATGAGAATTGTCAAATGCTACGTATATTCAATGCCACTGTATGGAGCAGAAGCCTGGATGGACACTGAACAAGCAACTAGAAAGTCACATAGAGGCCCTGGAGATGTGGATATACAGACGAATATGTCATATTTCATAGAAACAAAAACAATCAAATGCAGAGGTTCTGGAAAAACTGGGAATGAAGAGAGAATTGATGAAAGAAATAAAGAAGGAAATGAAATATTTCAGCAATGTTAAAAGTTGAAAGACTCATAAAAACCATGCTGGAGAAGGGTTGAGGGCAAGCGAGAAAGTGGTAGACATCGATACAAGTGGGAAGATAACATGAAGAGATGGACGAACATCTGACATCAGTCTGACAGAATGTACAGTCAGGGCGATAGATAGACTAGTGACATCACTAGACTAGTGAGTGTAGTGTTGCTGTTGTTGGTTGAAACTTGAAGTTTTTAGTTTGACCATTACAAACCTTCCTTATTATTGAAAGTTAAGTTATTGTGGAGACGGCACATGATTGATTTTTACTTCATACGAGGATAAGACGTTTTGCCTTTCAGTCTAACCTATATTTATCGCTGTTTTGTGCTTACTCCATGGTGCAACTCACAAGATGTACAGAATTACCACAAAGACACGTCTGTAGTAAACCGCATGTCCATGATCAGCAGGCCGCAGTGAGACGAGTTTCGCTCATGGAGTCGGTGTTGACATCTGCCGGCGGGGTCACTTCCGCTGGAAGGTTCACGGACCTTGACGACAGGCGTAGGCGATACTGCTACAGCCGTTATTCTCTTCCTGATTGATTAATGTGCGTCTCTCTCTCTCTCTCTCTCTCTCTCTCTCTCTCTCTCTCTCTCTCTCTCTCTCCGTGTCCGTTATCCCCCATAGGCTGTCTTCTGTCCTATCAATATCATTATTATTTATCATCCTATCTTTTGCCAACTCCTGCAGCCCAGATTATTTTTATAGTTATTAATAATAACTATAATAATAACTAATAACTAAAATAATATTATACTTTATGTCCTCGCTACTGTATTCTTTACTTGCTATCTTTAACACTCTTATTCGTGTATTATTAGATCTTCCACTATTTCGTTCGCCCGTTGGGTTCCGGACAAGGAAGTTTCGTATATATATATATATATATCATTCACAAGTTTTCTCAATGTGTGTCCTGTCCAGCGCCAGGCTTTCCCTCATGTCATGATTCACACACAAACACACACACATACACAACTGTAACAAGCTATATAGCACTTAACCACACACAAACACGTACATCAGTTATCAGTTGGGGTATCTTCATTGCACTCCGGACATGTCCATAGGTGCTCAGATCCTCCCCCCCCCCTCCCCCCAGCACATGCATCAGCGTCCGGTGGCTAATAGTGCCAGTTCTGTGTTGGTTGACGAGGCGCTTTGTTTTCCCGATGTACCTCTCGCGTCTGGCTGTGCAGATTCTTACTCCCAGGTCTTTCATCCTGGACAGCGATGTGGAATCACTGACGTCAAAGTCCTCTGTTCTCGCCATATCTTTGAGGACGTTAATAACATCGGCACAATCCATGGGCTGGCCATCTACAGGGGGTGCAGAGCCAGCCAGTTTATCAGCTCGTTCATTTCCCTCGACTCCCGCATGTCCCGGGATGAAGATGAAGGTGACTTTACGGACAATAGACTTCCGCAGCGACTAAATCCACTGTCTACGTACAGATCCAGCTTCGACCTTCTGAATCATGCTCATTGAATCACTTAGTACACACACGTTGGTATAATGCTGTGATTCCAGCCATATGAAAGCCTGTGTAACTGCCATCACCTACATCGTCATGCTGCTCGTGGTCATAAAGTGGGCACCACTGGATTCTTGAACGGTTCGGCCCGCTGAACGGGCTGTAAATGCCCACGCACTTCTCTGCTGCTTTACAACAGATCCATCTGTATAGATGAGCACTTCGGGGCTATCTGAGTGTTCATAGATGAGCACGTTACCCTCTGCATTGACAGCGGCAGGGTTCTGCTCTCTGCACCGTCTGTCGAGTGTGATAATGCAGGAGAAAGTGCACTTAAAAGCTGGAGGCACCGGCATCCATTCCTTGCCGGGGTTGATACTGGTAAGACTGCAGACCTGTCTGACGACATCTTCCGCCCGACCCATTCATGATTTGCCCCTCTTTAGCCTGTCACCCTTTTCTTTGAATATACCTGGTCACTCTGAAAATATATACTCTGAAAATACCTGGTCGAATGCGGCCACCTTTGCCTTTGACGTTTATGAGGGGTTCCAGAGTAGACAGGATACGATGGCGGAGCGCTTGATCTCGAGGATGCGTACAATAGAGTTCGCTATGATATTTTGATGACCGCACTGATGGAGAAGGGGGTCAATCCCTGGTTAGTGAACTGGATAGCGGCCGTCCTGCATTCTCGTCAGGTTGCTCTCCGTCTGGGCGCATGGACCCCAGAGCCACATATTTTAACCCCGGGACTGCCACAGGGATCTGCAATCTCACCGGTGCTCTTTAATGTGTATACGAGCAAGATTGCATACCTAGAAGCACCAGGGGTTGGAAGGATTCTAACATTTGCAGATGATATTCTTGCATACAGGCAGGGGAGAAATAGGGATCAAACAGCCCAGGAGCTACAGGTGACAGTAGACAAAGTGATTGACTGGTGCACTGAAATGAGTGCTGTCATCAACCCGGAAAAGGCGGCTGTGTTGTGGTGCTCTCTGGACAACAAGATTGTGAGAGATGATGCCCCAAGCCTCACGATAGATGGTAGAAGCGTCAACAGAGAGAACAAACTGAAGTATCTGGGAATCACATTTGACAGGAGTCTGTCCTTCAAGGACCATGTGGAGACGGCTGTGACAAGATCTCAAAAGGGACTCAATGCACTTAAAATTATGGCTGCAATGGACACAGAGCAGAGAATGCTCTTCACACTATACCAGCACTTGATCCTCTCAGTGATTGATTATGGACTAGGACTGCTCACTGTCTCAAAGAGTCAGCTGGTGAAATTAGAGCGCATACAGAATGAAGCTATGCGGGTCATTCTGGGATGCACCAGAGACACTCCAGTAGTGTGTATGCGTTACATCCTTGGTCTGCCTACTGTTGCTGGTAGGCACAAGGTGATGCAAGCGAAGGCATACCTCAGAGTAGCTGCAGACACAGATCACCCGTTGCATGAGGCGCTGGACGTAGTTAAGGGTCAGAGACTGATAAGAGGGAAATCATGGATGGCTCAGGCGGAGGATACGATCAGACAGGTGTGCCCCTTGGAGAACATTAGGCGAGGAGAGGAGTGGGTCAGAGTGCCAGCCGTGCAGTCAGACTTGTGCAGAGTTATAATCACATTGAGCCGGGAGTGCAGGGAGTGGCCAGCAGGGGCCACGGAAGTGGAAATTCAGCAATTAATTCAGGAAAATTCTCGCCCGGGTGATGTGATTATCTACACGGATGGGTCGGTGCTGAGAGGTAGGAGAAGTGCTTGGGGGTTCTTGGCAAAAACTAATGGTCGGCGTTTGGTGCAGGAGAGCCTGGCGTATGATGACACTACATCTAGCTTAAGAATGGAGGTGGAGGCGGTCAGTGCAGCTTTCCGCTGGATAGAAAACACGATACATACACATATTGTGATTGTAACTGACTCAGAAAGCATGCTGAAAAGGGTGAGAACAGGCAAGCTTCGTGCAGAGTGGCTTGCTTCGCTTCGGAGGTCACGGGTAGCAAGCATCACCTGGATCTTTTCTCCTGGGCATGCCGGTGTGCTGGGGAATGAACAGGCGGACAGATTGGCTGGCTCGGCAGAACTTGGTGGAGTATTGATGATGCATGACAAGGCAGATGTGGTTGCGGCATTGTGGGAGCACGTGTACACCTCGGAGGAGCAAATGGATCACCATAGTCTGGTTAGAATGAGGCAGCGAGGAGTGACGAGGGGATCTGGCCGACGCTCGACCGCTCAGAGGAAAGGCGAGACGGACATATAATCAGATTGCTACTGGAACTATTAGTGTTGGAACTCTTCGCTGGTTGCTGAGGATGGGGACGGAGCGCTTATGGGAATGTCCCGAATGCTGTGATGTCGGTTCCTAGATCAATCAATCAATCAATCAATCTCTGAATATTAATATAGCGTCATGCAGAGGGTGCTGCTCATCTGCACTTATTTTTAAGTATGCACGAGCTCTCCAGATCTCGATCCTGTGTTCAATTGTCGGGAAGTCAAGGAGGTATCTCATTGCTACACAGCTGGTGTCTCTCGTGCAGCCCAAAATGATGCGCATGGCTTCGTTTTGTACCTTTTCAAGTCTTCCAATCTGTGTATCGTTGACAGTGAGGATGGCCAGGGCATACTCGATGAGTGAAAGCACAAGTCCTTGGAACAGAAGTATTAGCAGTCTTTGCTCGATATTGGCAGTCGCCATGACTCTCATCGCTGACAAACCTTTGCGACACTCTGCAAGAGAAACGTGGATTGAAACTTTCAGACATGGACAAGGAAAACACTGACAGAAACAGAATTTGGGAGACATAAATTACGATACTATAATATTACGACGGGTATTGACAAATGGTTCAAAGTCACATGATCCATCAGAAACAAAATGTCGTCGGAAAAGTTTGAGAATCTGGAAGATGATTTAAATAGAATTGTAGATGAACTGAAAGAAATTGAGAGAAACCTCCCAAACCAGAGTGGAGGTATGTTGTCTACTGCAACGTTGAGTTCGTTTGTGACAGTATGATTATTATAATAGTGTAATACATGTTTAATAAGTTTTGTATATGATATGCCGTTCTCAGAAAGCAGCGCAGTGGCAAACTACTGAACGTAAATAAACTGCGTAAACTAAAGGAGTAAACAAAAACAGCCAAAAATGCTGGGGTTGACTGTGATGCACTCTAAAGGATATGCAACTAACTTATATGTAAAAAAGGTGTGTAAACTATAATTAACTCTGCTTTGCCGAATCAGATCTTGGGATTCTTAGAATCATTCTAAGATTCTTTTAAAATTGAATTTTAAATTCTGTTATTCAATGTTATTCAACCACCCTTGAAAAATTGAACTATGAAGAATGACTGTCTCTAACTGTAATTTTACGGCCTATAATATAATACCTTGTGGTATAGGACGAGGAGGGGATGGAGGTAAATAAAGCCCTCTTGGCTTGTGCAGTCTCCAAGAACTGTGCAGGTTAGGGTTTTTTCTTTTTGCTTTTTCATTGTTTATAATGTTCTACTTTTATTTACCTCTTCCAGGCAATGGTTAGTTACTCTGGCAGGCCAATATATTTACAGTATTTGCCTAAGATACCACATATTCTTTGCCTTCAAGTTCTTTCTAATTTTAACATAGATGCCATAAACAATATATTGCGTGATTACTTGCCTGGCATATGTGGCTGCATCTCGTCTGGTGCGTACTGCAGAGTTATATATTATATAAAGTGAATAAGCCAGTCTCCCTGGCCAGGGGGTTAGCGACCTTGTTCATAATCCCTTATATCTATGTGGTCGTAATCCCGTATATCTAGGTGGGGAAAACAGCAGCTGCGAGAATCGGCAGTGGTTTGCGCAGCGCTGGTAACTTGCGGGGGTATGTGAACCTTTCATTCAGAAAGCAATGGCAAACTACTGAACGTGTAAAACTTGCCTAGTACATCAACAGCAGCTGAAAAATGCTGGTGTTGACTGCAACGTCCTGTAAAGGATATGCAACATTTTAAAAAAAAGTGAATAAACAAGTAATACTTTGGCTGAAATACTAAATACAAAGTCACTGATATTGTTGAATATGGAGTATGTTATTCCCACTGGCGATTTAATAGGAATACTTCTATTTGCATAGTGACAGCTGGAAGCGCCTAATTGATAATGCTGTAATGTATGTAGTTAGTTGCAGATCCTTTTACAGGATGCCATAGTCACCTACAACAATTTGTTAATGCTGTTTGTGATCTCTTGGCAAGTTTATATTCAGTAGTTTGTCATTGTATTTGAGCAATCAATTATTGTTCATCAAATACAGCATACAAAATGCGTTTTTAAAAATTAAGTCTCTGATTGTTAATAAGCAAATTCTGAAACATCATCTTTAAAATTTTTCCGCTCATGTTCCATGATTCACTGCCATACAGTAAAACAGGCACAGAACAGGTGTAATAGAAACAGATAACCTAATATGGGCAAAAATTAGGCAAGAGAGGAAGGCAAAGATTGATGTAGGAAACATGTAGGAAACAGCTGGGCAACAAATAGTTGTGTCAGCACCACTAACTTAATCTGAATATTAAAGCACAGGGGGTCGGAGGGTCATGGTGGTCAATGTTCGTTCTTGACCAGGCAGCTGAAGAAGAAGAAACCATGCGTGACTCTGGAATCTTCACGGTTTTGTGGAGGTCGTGTCCTGTGCTGGTGGCATTTTGTGTGGGATCTGTGGGAGGAGACTGGCGTACATATGTAGATATTCGTGTGTATAAGTCAGGTCTTAGTCAGATGTGACTGGGCTACTGTATGACAATGGTCGTTATTCCTGCATTTTGTTACCACTGAATGTTGAGCAGAAATCACCAAACCCTACATCCCTCTTTGTGCCAATGGCTTCGAGTGGAGGGGTGCAATTGGGAGAGTACAAATTTTACCCTAGGGCGAGGAAATGCAACCCAAAGACTATATGTCATGGCAGGGCAGGAATGCAGACCCTAAGCCTTGGTTGATAACTGGTATAGGATCGAAGCTGCGACAGGCAGACAGTTAGAGCATTGCCTTGCTGATCTTGCAGCTTCTGCAGCTTGCCTTGTTCAAGATGTATTGGTGTTATCTTTCCTCTGGAGTAAATCAGGCAGGCCGAGAGAAGGATCATGCTGCAGGGACAACACATGGTCTCTACAGTTCAGCCCTGACTCTGTGCTGTGGAGGTTATTATGCCTATTTTTGAAGCATGATGTGATAAACTATCATCTGTCAAGACGACAAGGTGCCATTGTAGTGTATTTGTGTGTGCAGTGAAAGTGACTTTTACGAACAGAACTAGGTCAATTAAGCATAGTGCTTAAACAGTTGCTTTTATATTACTCTAGCTGACGAAGAATTAAAAATCACTTCTGTTACTTTTCTGTCCTCAGAAGATAGAAAAAATGCCGTCAGAAAAGTTGAGAGGAAATTGGAGGATGCAAGTGTCATTGTAAGTAGTTGTTCTTTCATTTTGGGTTTCTAATATAAATTTGTAGAGGAAAATAAAGAAGGGCATCAGACAAGGTTGTGTAATGTCTCCTGAATTGTTCTCATTGTATAGTGAATATATAATGAGATCTACAGAAAATATGTCAGGGATCCTGGTTGGTGGACATAATATTAATAACTTACATTATGCTGATGACATTGTCTTGATTGCAACAAGACAGAATGATTTACAGGCAATGATAGATACAGTGGTAAAATGGGTCTTAGTTTGAATAATAGACAGGCAGAAGTCATGGTGATATCAAAGAAACAGATTGTGCCTAAATGTGCAATTAAAGTGGAGAACATTATTTTAGGGCAAGTGCAGAAATTTAGATATCTAGGCACATGGATAACATCCAACAGAAGATGCATCACTGAGATGAGGAACACAATAGGACAAGCAAAAACTGCATTCTATCAAATGAAGACATTTTGTGCAATAAGTCCTTGTCCTTGAAAGTTAGAAAAAGGGTCCTTGTATGTGACATAGAACCAGTTTCAACATATGGCTGTGAATCCTGGACAATTTGTAAACAGGTAAAAAATCCCCGGAAGCCTTGGAGATGTGGTTTTATGGAAGAATGCTGAAAATTAATTGGGCGGCCGAAATGAGCAATCTGGACGTTTTAAGGGAAGCTGAGTCACATTGACAACTTATCACAAAAATCAGAGATTGTCATTGTTTTGTGGCACTTTATGAGAAAACAAAAATTGGAACATGTTGTGACAACTGGAAAGATTTGCAGAAAGAGAGATAGAGGAAGACGACGTGAGACGATTATTGACAGTCTTGTGTCATGGCATGAAAGGGATCAACACACAAATTAATCCATGACATCGGAGATTGTAATTTGTGGAGAGGCATGATCACTCACCCCAGCCAGCAAGGCACTATAGAGAGGAAAATATGACCTTGTGGTCTGGCATGATAGCGGGTGTATTAGAGTAATCGCCAGAAGGTTATGCTGATAATGCCATGATTGCTGGTGTACGAGGGTTCGACTCTTGCATTCGTCATCCTCAGAGTGAGGGAAGAACTGGCCACAAATGTCCTTGTGCATCCAGGCCTATGACATGTGATGGTCTCGGCACTTCACAGACCATACTAGGTTCCTGCTTTGGGTACTGGTGGTTTTATTTTTCTGATATGCCTGGCATAGTTACACATACACTAATACACACAAAATGCTCTCGCTCGCTCTATCTTTCACACACCCACCCACACAGTATATGACTAGGCATGGTTAATATGTTCCACACCAGGAAGGTTAACCTGGTCAACAAATGCCCACAGAAGTCGGATGTGTCGGCCTAACGGCGCAAGAACGCAGCTCTGCTGTAAACAGGCACAACGCAGTCACGTCCGAAAAAAAGAAACTCCGGATGAACGCAGAAGAAGAAGAAAAAGAAATATGTTCCACATTTGCCATTAAGTCCAGAAGTTTGAAGATTTCAGTCTGGAGCCGTATGTGGAACTCGCAAGGCACTTTGCTTGCAGTTTGATACTGGTACAACATTGTGTTTGTACAAGGAGAAACTTGATTGATTGGTTAGATTGCTTGGTTCATTGGTATGTCTTCTTGAGTTTGACACTGGTAAAACTATGTGTTGGTAAAAAGAGAAAATAATAGATTGGTTAGTTTGCCTTGTTCATTGAATAGCAAAATGGGAACACTTTATGATTGAGATTGGAGGAGATAAAACACTGGGAAAGTTCTGGAAATTGCACAGACAGATACAAAGGAAAGCTTGTCATGCCACAGTGGATACAATATACAGAAGTAGCGGTTCGCCTTTGACAACAGACAAAGTGAAAGGGGAAGCTTTCCTGCAGAGATTTATAGCACAGACAGATTAGAATGATGGGGACATCAGAGACTCAGTTAGAGATCTCTCAGGTACCATTGAAGAAACTTACTATGAAGATATCATACAGCTGGCAGATATAAACAATGTATTGAATAAAAAAGACCCCACACCAGGGTCCGATGGGTTAGGTATACCCACATGAGGGATATGAGTGATAGACAACTTATGGAGATGGCTGCTTGCTTTAACCTGAGCATCAGGATGTCCAGGACATCATCAGTACCTCAGGATTGTCTGCAGGGGCTCAATGCACTAAAGAGTATGGCAGAAAGGGACATGGAGCAGAAAATGCTATTCACACTTTTTCAGCACTTGATCATTTCAGTGGTAGACTATGGACTGGGCATGATCACTGTCTCAAAGAGTCAGCTAGTGAAACTAGAGTGCATATATAATGAAGCCATGGGAGTGATCCTGTGATGTACAAAGGACACCCCAATAGTGTGTATGCGATACATCCTGACGTTGCCGACCATTGTGGACAGACACAAGGTGTTGCAGGCAAAGTCATACCTCAAGGTAGCTGCGGACAAGGAACACCTCCTGCATCACTCCTTGTATGCAATCAATTGTCACAGGCTGCTAAGAGGAAGATCTTGGATGGCTCAGGCAGAAGATGCCGTCAGAGAAGTGTGCACACTTGAGAAGATTGGCAGAGGCACGGAATTTGTCAGAGTGCCTAATAGAAATTCAGACTTGAATGGAGTTATAATCAGATTGGACCGTGAGTATAGGGAGTGGCCAGCAGGCGCTATGAAAGCTGAAACTCAGCAATTAATTCATGACCACTCTTGTCCTGACGATGTGATTATCTATACCGAAGGCCCTGTGGTAAGAGGCAAAAAAAGATGCCTGGGGATTCATAGCAAAAGGAAATGGCCAATGTCTAGTAAAGGAGAGCTTGGTATATGGCATCACAACCTCAAGTCTGAGAATGGAGGTAGGGGAGGTTACTGCAGCTTTCTGCTGGTTGGAGAACAAACTGTATACATATTTGGTGATTGTAACTGATTCACAAAGCATGTTGGCAAAGGTGAAGACTGGCATGCTTCATGCAGAATGGCTTGCATCGATTCAGAGGTCGCGGGTTGTGATCTTTTCTCCAGGACACTGGTGTGGTTGGAAATGAACAGGCGGACAGATTGGCTGGTGCCGCATCATTAAGGGGTGATTTGTTGCATGATACGCCAGATGTGGTGAAGGCCCTCTGGGAGAATGTGATTAATGCAGAAGAACAGATAGGCTATCATGGTCTAGAGAGAATGCAGCAGCAAGGGGTGGTCAGAGGATCTAGTTGACAGTCGTCACACAGAGGTAAAGCAAGACAAAAAAATTTTGTTTTTGTTGTTGTTGCGACCACTCACTTTGAACTCTAGGGTAGTCCATACTTAATTTTGCATATGGATTAGCTTTCCCTATTAACAGTGTCCCTCGCCATCAAGCGAACCCACTCTGACTTCAGAGGTACTTGTAATTTACATCCCCAAGTCAAAGAAGATAGGTCAACGTTTTAGTCCAGCTGTCCGGTGTAGGGGTTGAATCCCTTACCTTGGCATCAGCATACCGGATGTTTAAGAAAACATGTTCTTATCCAGTTGGCCATGCTGACCTACGACGGACATATAATCAGATTGCAACGGGCACCATTAGTATTGGAACTATATGCTGGGCACTTATGGGAAAACCCCAAGTGCAGTGATGTCTGTTCTTGGCACAACTCAACTCAGCCCAGTGTTAATACTGTTACTGTTTTTATTTTGCAAATAAAATTAGACAATTTTTTACAAATAGTTGCAAGAACTTGAAAGTGAAGCAAAATTGGCCCCTGTGAACTATCGGACTCAGATGCTGGGAAGATTACGCCATCATCGCAGTGACATAGAGCAGTTAGCCAGGAGTTTAGTAAGTTGATGCTTTGATTCCCGTTGTGTTGCTCTTTGCTTGTCAGTTGTTGTTGTTCGTGTTGTTTATGATGATTAATGTCAACACACACAAGCTGGTCACATTTTGTTTGTTTGTTCTCTTTGAACTCAAGCGTTGTCCATACATTTGCTACGACTTCCAGTAAACGACTGATTTTTGCGTGTGGATTAGTTTTCTAAATTACTAGTGTCCCTCATCATCAGACAAACCCACTCCGTTCTCTGGGGTATTTGTAATTGATGTCCCCCAAGTCAAGGATAAGTCAAACATTTAGTCCATCTGACAGGTGAAGGGGTTGAACCCGCTACCTCGGCATCAGCACACCGGAAGTTTGAGCAAGCGCTCATCCATTCCATCATGCTGGCCTCCTGGTATAACATATATCATCATCATATGCCATGTCAGTAAGCGTAGGCCGTCATGTCTCATCATCTCACCAGTCGTGGATCAGCTCTGTGTTTTTGTGTCGAGTACACCATGTAGTCAAGCTATCTAGATATTACCTCTCTGTCTTCCCCATGTTCTTTTTTCCTCAATCTTGCCAGTTGTCAACAAGTTCTCCAGTTTATTTCTACTCATAACGTGCTCAAAAAATCTTGACTGTCTAGTCTAATGTCTCCAATCAGGTAATATATTTGTCTCAGACAAAACACACAATTTGCACTCCGTAAGGTTTGTTTCTATGTGTGTCTTTCTTTGCCAGTTTCCTGCCTTGCTTTGCCTGTTCATTTTAAAGTATTTTCTGAACGGCTCATTTTTGGTATTCCTCTATGTCTGCTGTTGAACTAACCCAGGATGCCCACATGGATGTGAAGTATAAACTCTGATCAGTATAATATCTTGACTGGTGGTCAATGCAGGGTCTGAGCCCCAGGGTCTCATCTATATGAATGGATGTTGACACACAAGCTACACATTGAAGGTGCTGAGGTAGCCACGTAAGCTACAGTTGTACTCTTGCTAGTAAGATTCTAGCATACAGCCTCGCCTGAACAAATGTGTGCATAGTAACACTTTCTCGTGATGGTCCTGTTCTCATAGAGTTTGCTATGGGTGCATCCCAGTGCCTGGTGGTGTACTCACGTTCGGAACAGTTTGGGACCTCCTGGGTAGAGGTGCAATACTCGCCGGCGAGAGGAATATGCCATGGCCTGCACCAACCCACATCCAGCTTATAGTGAAACTATTAAAGGTCCCTGTCACTCACTTTAAGGCATACTGGGTACAAGTTTGCTTGACATATTTTTATATTCCACTAATACTTTAAATATTTCCTATAACTGTGTCAATTGACCACCACCCTTTCTCATCAATTCCTTATGTGGAAGGGATCCTAAAAAGCAACGGTAGTGCTCAAGGTTGTCTCCAAACCTGAGGTATCCGGACTACACCAGATGCCCTAGCTACAGCAGAACCTCGTCTAACTTTTGAATTTGATTGCTGATTCTTCCTCTTCTTCTTTCATTCGCTTGAAATATGTCTATAACTGCAATGTTGTCTCTTGTGATTGGTGATGAAACCACTCATGTCTCATGAAAATTGTGAGCCAGAATCTTGGAGGAAGGGTGGATTGTGAAGGCTTAGAGCGCAGGACATGACAAGGTCACAGTCAAAACTCAGCCACAGGACTGAGAAACAAGGCCTAGAACATGAGCCCCTGTAACTGGCAGGGAATACATCTCTGTGAACCCAGCTTGACCCCTTCAGCATGGTGATCTTCTCCAGAGCCAAAAGGGGGAGTGACCAAACTAAAAATATGGAGACACCAGAGGATATGTTTGAAAACTCAGTCATTGGAAATATGTGTGTAAACTAGAAAATAGGGAAAACAGAAACGTTTGTAAACTAGAAAATGGAAACACTAGAAGAAATGTTTATGTTGTTTGTTTTTGTTTGCTCACTGTGAACACAAGCGTAGTCCATACACAAGCTACTACTTCTAGTGCATTGAGCTGATGTTTGTGTGTGGATCAGCTTTCCCTGTTACCAACCAGTGTTCCTCGCCACTTGATGAACTCACTCTGACTTCAAAGGTATAAATGTTTATAATATAGACGACGAAACCAGAAAAGTTGATGTGACAACGTAAAATGGAATATTCTTAACATATAATAATAATTATGTAATACATATAGTTAATTAGCATATTATTCTTTCAAATTAATTAAGAGCTGTATGTGTGCTTGTAAAAATAAATGCAGTCTCATGGCAGGTAGTGTCGTTGAGATTTTGATACTAAAGAACAAACATGTATCAGTAGATAATAAAATAGCACTCTACAACAATCTTTCCACCAACTCTGTGCTACCAATGCCAAACCTGGACAATGACAGAAAAAAGAGAAAATAAACATTTAAACAATGGAAATGAGATTCCTGAGAAGAATACTCAATGTATCAAGAATAGAGAAAATAAGAAATGATGAAATCAGGACTAAAGTGGGGGTACTAGCAGCGCTAGATTTAGTTATAAAACATGATGTGAAATAGTTCGGCCACATAACTAGGCTACCAACTAACAGTAAACCACAACAAGCAATGATGTACAGACCAGATGGAACCAGAAGAAGAGGCTGACCATGTAAACAATGGACAGAGGGAATAACAGAGTCCATGGGAATCTTGATATATGAAGCCCATAATTAGGCATGCTCCCGATGTTTATGCTTCACACTGACACCGCAAGGAATGAGATGAGATGATGATGATGAGGCCATAACATATTCTAGGTCAATGAAAAATGAGAAAAAGATACCAGTTCCCTTTATTGCCAGAAAATTCTGAAAGTGAGCCAGCACTTGTCACAAACAAGAATCCTGACAGCACTGGAGGTTGAACTCTGACCACTCAATTATGCACAAGTTTATCACATCAATATATTTTATATTATTCACTTGACTACTCTTTTTTTTTTTTGCTGGCTCTGTGGCAAAGGGGTTATGGATGCAGATTGTAATCCCACATACCATGTTCGAAACACAGCTGCAGACGATTTGACAGCAGACTGCCTTGCATTGGTGTTTTACAAAATAGTATGGGTGCCAGTTGTTCAGAAAGCAGTGGAACTGCACTGAACGTAAACTTGCCAAGAGATTACAAACAGCAAAAAAAATTGCTGGGGTTGACTGTGATGTCCTGTAAAAGATATGCAACTAACTTTAACTATATCTTTTTTTACATATAATTTTGTGACATAAATATATTTGATATTATTAACCTAACCTCTCTATGTGTATGTATAATTTTATGAGATAAATACATTTTATATCATTAACCTAACCAACAGTTTTGTTTTTCTCTTCAGAAACGTGGAACTGTGTCGGGACCAAGTGGCCTTGATAATTATGGTTTTGACAGAGAAGAAGTAAGTGGGAATTATGAGGAAGAAAAACAAGTATTACACGCCTTGAGACATATTGCGGGTGTGGTGTTAGCCCTATATTTGTATAGCCAATCGGAACTCATTTGGTGATGTGCCCTGTATCATGCAAGCTGCCTTGACCTCCCTGGGCATTTCTTGGTATCCATTTTAGACTGGATTGACCTTTGAACTCATCATCATCATGTGCCATTATGATAAGCATTGGTGGTCACGATTTGCCATCTCACACGATCACCATAGTCTTTGATCAGCTCTGTGTTCTTGTCCCTGATTGTGCCATGTTGGATCAGCTCTGTGTTCTTGTCCCTGATTGTGCCATGTTGGATCAGCTCTGTGTTCTTGTGCCTGGTAGTGCCATGTTGGATCAGCTCTGTGTTCTTGTCCCTGATTGTGCCATGTCAGATCAGCTCTGTGTTCTTGTCCCTGATTGTGCCATGTCAGATCAGCTCTGTGTTCTTGTCCCTGATTGTGCCATGTTGGATCAGGTCTGTGTTCTTGTGCCTGGTAGTGCCATGTTGGGTCAGCTCTGTGTTCTTGTGCCTGGTAGTGCCATGTTGGGTCAGCTCTGTGTTCTTGTCCCTGATTGTGCCATGTTGGATCAGCTCTGTGTTCTTGTCCCTGATTGTGCCATGTTGGATCAGCTCTGTGTTCTTGTCCCTGATTGTGCCATGTTGGATCAGCTCTGTGTTCTTGTCCCTGATTGTGCCATGTTGGATCAGCTCTGTGTTCTTGTCCCTGATTGTGCCATGTCGGATCAGCTCTGTGATCTTGTCCCTGATTGTGCCATGTTGGATCAGGTCTGTGTTCTTGTCCCTGATTGTGTGGTGGATCAGCTCTGTGTTCTTGTCCCTGATTGTGCCATGTCAGATCAGCTCTGTGTTCTTGTCCCTGATTGTGCCATGTTGGATCAGCTCTGTATTCTTTTCCCTTATTGCACCATGTTGGATCAGCTCTGTGTTCTTGTCCCTGGTTGTGCCATGTTGGATCAGCTCTGTGTTCTTGTCCCTGATTGTGCCATGTCGGATCAGCTCTGTATTCTTGTCCCTGATTGTGCCATGTTGGATCAGCTCTGTGTTCTTGTCCCTGATTGTGCCATGTTGGATTAGCTCTTTGTTCTTGTCCCTGATTGTGCCATGTGGCTATGCCATCCAGGTGTTCGTCTCTCTGTCTCTTTCCATAAATTTTGCTGGCAGTCACTGAGTTTCCTAATTTATTTCTCCTCATAATGCGCCCAAGGAATCTTGATTTTCTGCATCTAATTTCTCTAATCCATTTACACTTTTCATCTGTTTTTTTATTTTTTATTTTTAGAACTGTCTGATTAATTTTTCTGTTCGTCCATGGTATTCTTTGCACATTTCTGAGAATCCATATTTCCACTGCCAAGTTTCTTAACCTGTCTGCTTATTGTCCATCATGTGCATGCATATAGCAATATAGGTTCTATATAGCACTTTAACTATTTTTCTCAATGCAATTGATCACTTTTTATTGGTCAGTATGTTGTTCCATATTGGAAAAGCTACTTTTGCTATAGTGATTCTTGTTTTAATTACCACAAGTCACCTCTCTTCAGATGTTATGGCTGTTGTGAGACAGTTGTACCGATTCATTTCAGTGAACTCTGGTCAGTCTTAGAAGCTTGCCCTGTTGGGATTTGAACACGTGACTACTGTTCTGGCAGGCCAGCATGCTAACCTCTGCACTACTGCAACTACATTTATTATAAGAAAGGGTTGAGACAATGGCTTGTGTTGGATAAGGAAGAACTCTGAGAGGATGTTAGTTATTGTCTTATACATCATTTGTGTGCTTACTCCCCCGATGTGTCTCCACCTTGCCGCGGTGGGGGAGCTTGTGTGTCCCTCTGACCCCATGTGTTTGCCGATGGATGAAAACTACATATCGGACAGCTTATGGGATAGGGGCCAGACTAAGAGAGACACAACCTGCTGCCCTGCGGGTTAGACTGAGGTGAGGATAACAGTCATAAGTTTAAATCAGGCGCACGAAGGCAAAAGATTTGGTTCGGACAATATTCTAAGGCTCTCTGTCGAGGGTTGAGGCTGAACGCTCTAAGCCACAAACCCTCGGATCTGAGAGCCGGGCCGATAACCACCCTCCGAAAATAGAAGTGAGATACTGAGCAAGCTACAAGCCCAGGTCTGATACCTGTTCGAAGGCTCTCAGCTGGGGGATATGAGGGATTCCTGGATGAGAGCCTGGCCGTTTCTCGGTCACTGCTGCACAGAGGTAAGGTGCTGAGCCGGCAGCACATGTAGCCTACCTCGTGAGCGAGTACAAAGTAAGAAAAGTGCCCCAGTCGAATGAAATGGTTACGAAAACTGTCTGTATCTAACTCATAGAGAGTGTAGACAAAAGTGGAAAAACGTCTCAATAACACGAAATGGAACGCACGGCTAGCGAATCCATTGCGTGGTCCAAAGCAACAGCAAAAGCTTACCGTGTGGATGTCGCCCGCAGTCTGACCGTTCCTGGTGTGCGCTTGAGCGACCAGTGGCAAGCGAGACGCCCAACACACGGAAGTGAGGAACTAAAGCAGCCATGAGCAGGACGTGGCAACTCCTTGGGTGAGCCCAGTCTCAGAGCAATATGTGCCGGCTCTGCAATTATGGAAGCCTCCTTGGATAGCAAGGGAATGCCCATGGTCTGCCCCTGCCTTCCCTTGAGGGCCGACCACGATGTCGTTGATCGCTCTATCTTGACCAGCTGAGATGTTGGCGACATCACAACAGTCTAACGTGCCTCGAAACCAGAGGAAGGCTAACCTCATTAAAAAATGCCCGCCGGAAGTCGGAAGTGTCGTCCTACGGGTGGCAAACTAAAAATTGACACTACGCAATTCCGTCCGAGTAAAATGTCTCGTCCGAATGTCTCTCGTGCTAGGAACAGCTCTGACTACTTAGTTTCCGAATGCCGCTCTTGTTCGGAACAGCTCTGACTAGGTAGTTTTCCGAATGTCTGTCGTGCCTGGAACAGCTCTGACGGGCGCAATGACAAGCACATGTCCGAAAACTCGCTGAGTGGATACCGTCTGCGAACTTGTCTGGTTTGTGCGGGAATGGCCCGGGGCAAACGAAAATGACCAATATATTGAAGTGAGGATTTAAAGCAGCCATGAGCAGGACTGACGATTCCCTCGGTGAGCCCAGAAATAGGGCGCTATGTATCGGCCCTGCAACTATGGAAGCAGCCTTGGATGGCGGAAAATACTATGGACTGTCGCTGCCTTCCTTTGAGGGATGACCGCTGTCTTCGACCGTTCAACCTTGGCCAGCTGAGTTGTAGATGGCACCACAAAAGTGAGAGTCTCCCAGGAATGCTACCTGGTCAAAAAAGCACGCTGTAGCCGGATGTGTTGGCCTACGGGTTTCGGCCCAAGGGCGCATAACAGACACACCGCAATCACATCTGAAAAAACACTCCGGATGAACGAAAAGAAGAAGAAGATTTGTCTGCTTACAGTAAATGCTCAGTCTGCTCTCACTGAGTGTTGTGTCTGCTGAGTGTTTAGTTGACGAAGTGTTGTGTCTGCTGAGTGTTTAGTTGACCAAGTGTTGTATCTGCTGATTGTTTAGTTGACTGAGTGTTGTGTCTGCTGATTGTTTAGTGGACTGAGTGTTGTGTCTGCTGATTGTTTAGTGGACTGAGTGTTGTGTCTGCTGATTGTTTAGTTGACCAAATGTTGTGTCTGCTGATTGTTTAGTGGACTGAGTGTTGTGTCTGCTGATTGTTTAGTTGACTGAGTGTTGTGTCTGCTGATTGTTTAGTGGGCTGAGTGGTGTGTCTGCTGATTGTTTAGTTGACCAAATGTTGTGTCTGCTGATTGTTTAGTGGACTGAGTGTTGAGTCTGCTGATTGTTTAGTGGACTGAGTGTTGTGTCTGCTGAGTGTTTAGTGGACTGAGTGTTGTGTCTGCTGATATTTTTAGTTGACTGAGTGTTGTGTCTGCTGAGTGTTGTGTCTGTTGAGTGTTTAGTGGACTGAGTGTTGTGTCTGCTGATTTTTTAGTTGACTGAGTGTTGTGTCTACTGAGTGTTAAGTTAACTGCATGTTTAGTTAACTGAGTTGTGAGTGTGTGTGGGGGGGTGGGTGGGGGGGGGGGGCTGAGTGGTCTCGAGGTATGGTGTCCGCCTCGAGTGCTGAAAGTCCCGGGTTCAAGCCCCGGTGAGGGCCGGGATATTTTCACGTGGACTTCTAGTAACAAAATTTCTTCTGGTCTCTGGGTAGTGAGATCGGATGCCCATGTGTATTGTTGCACCCATAAAACATCCCTTTGTAGTTGGAAATCGAAAAAGAGTAGCCTAACGGCGCTGCCCGGGCAAAATTTTGAGTTAAAAATCTACCCAAAGTATTTCAGGATCCTTGCCGGTGCTACGGAGTTTGTGCATTGAGCTGAGATTCTCCAGACTCAGACTTGAACAGAGCACTTATGGGCTACACCTGTGTGCCGTGATGTAGATCCGTTAACTAAACTAAACTAAACTTAGTTAACTGAGTGTTGTGTTTGCTGAGTGTTTAGTTGACCGAGTGTTGTGTCTGCTGAGTGTTTATTTAACAGTGTTGTGTCTGCTGAGTGTTTAGTTGACCAAGTGTTGTGTCTGCTGATTGTTTAGTTGATTGAGTGTTGTGCCTGCTGATTGTTTAGTTGACTGAGTGTTGTGCCTGCTGATTGTTTAGTTGACTGAGTGTTGTGCCTGCTGATTGTTTAGTTGACTGAGTGTTGTGTCTGCTGATTGTTTAGTTAACTGAGTGTTGTGTCTGCTGATTGTTTAGTTGACTGAGTGTTGTGTCTGCTGATTGTTTAGTTGACGAAGTGTTGTGTCTGCTGATTGTTTATTTGACTGAGAGCTGTTTCTTTAGTCTACTGATTGTTTAAGTCTACTGATTGTTGTATCTGCTGAGTGCTGAGTGTTACTGACTATTTAGTTTGGTGAGTGTTATGTCTGGTAATCCTCATTAGTGGCAGTATTGTTTCTGACTATTACAGCTGTGGGCTTGACCGTATCTCTAAAATGTGTCATGTATAGCCAGGTTATTTAGTATTTATTTGTACATGTAAGACCACCATATCTACCTTGAACTACTTGTAAACTTATTATTGCAAAATCATTTCTCCTTGCCTTCTACACACATTTCAGAAGTTTACATGCTATTAGTATTATTAATATAATGCACCCGGTGCTTTGTGCCCTCACACATATCCTAGCACCCTCGGCCATGAGACGCCAGCTTCTTCCTCGGCCATTCGTCTTTGTTGTCACCTCCACATCTTCGTAATGCACCAGAAAACATCGCTGTTGCCTTCTTCATACCCTGTTCATGGCTCAAAGAGCCACACTCCCACTAGGAAACCATCTCTTCCTCTGGACTACTTGGTTGTGAACTTGGGCTCCCCAACCCTCACCTCATCTCTGCTGCAGAGTGCGGTCCTCACAAGACGACTTAGATCACCATTAACAACTTTGCTGGAGATTTGACTGACATTGCTTGATCTTGCTGACTGCTACAATGTTACATGCTTCTTTCTGTCCTCTAGAAAATAATTATGGGAAGATAATTGTGATGGTTTCCCCTTGCTTAGCACATCTACTTGCAATTATAAAGCTTCATATATTTGCTGTCTAGATTATGTGGGTAGTTGGTTATGTAATCATGTTACATATCATTCCAGCGGCTGGAAACTTCAAACCGAACAAAATTACTTCAAGGACACCAGTCACTGCAGCGAACATCGGAAAGCATAGCGAGATCACACCAGATTGCAGCGGAGACGGACCAGATCGGGGTGGAGATCATTGATGAGCTCGGAGAACAAAGAGAGACGTTATTAAGAACCAGAGACAGAGTAAGTAGGTTTATCAACCTGGGTTCATCAGTCTAGTAAATCCGGGTTAATTCTCAATTCTTTATTAAGAATTGTCACCACTGCAGTCCCACACATGCTCCATCGCCCTCTTCCAAGGCCACTGCTCATCTATTGTGTCTTCACCTTACAGTGTTAGATTCAAAGGAGTTTGTGTGTTCCAGTGACCCTAAGAGCCATGACGATGGTAGCACAGCTACTGGTAGGATCTCCCAGGTCAAGGGATAAGAACTAGAAGAAGAGAGACAAACTTGCTGCCTTGTAGGTCGATTGGAGTCATTCAAAGGCTAGGGAAAACAAACCCGAAAAAATACTTGTCGTATGTACTGAGGCAAAAGTTTGATAAGATAGATGAAACAGTGCAACGCAATTCACTTTATAATGTCACAAAAACCATTCCGAGTTTCTACGCTGATTATGGGCTCAACATTAGTCTAGTAAGTTTGCTTTATAAACCAACTTGAGCAGTCCAGTATATCCAGTCTATAAATCTAGGTTTATCAGTCTAGTAACTAGGTTATTCAGATAGTGAGTCAGCTTTGAGTGCAAATATTCCAGACAGTGGTGACATTCCACCAATATTTGCCTCAGAAGGTGATGATGCACTGCATTACGTGATGAGAGGAACGGCTGGACCAGACAACATAACGCTGGGGGAAATTGAGGTCCTAGGAGATTTTGTAATTCAAAATAATGACACAATTTCTAAATTACATCTGTAATATGGATACATTGCAAATGACCTATTAAGATCCGGGTTTATAGCTCTGCCAAAGAAACCAGGAACTTTAGAATGTGAAGATCATCACACAGGAAGTCTGATGAGTCATATGACAAAGCTGTTACTGAGGATGATTGCTTGAGAAGAATAAGAAACAAGATGAAATCTTAAATTAACGATGAACAGTGTGGATTTGTTGCAGAAAATGGTACAAGTAATGTCATATACATTTTCAGAGCACTATTAGAAAGTGCTATAGAAGTAAAAATAGATCTGTACTTATGCTTCATAAAAGCATTTGAAAGTGTGAAATTTGAGAAAATAATCAAATGACAACATTCAAACATTGACGAGAAATAATTGTGAGTATTGAAGAACATATATTAGTAGCAAACAGCAGCAATAAGAATCAACAACCTTTTAGGAACATTTCAGCGCAAAAAAGAAGGGTGTCAGACAAGAATGTCTACTGTCTCTTTATGTGTTTTCATTATACAGTCAGTGTATCATGAGTTCTATAGAAAATATGTCAGTGATTGCGGTTGGTGGTCATAATATAAATAACATGCATAACGCAACACTCAGTCAACTAAACAATCAATACACTACTGATGACACAGTTGTGATAGCAAAAAGTCAGTAGAGAAGGAACTACAGGCAATGATAGATACAGTGGTTGTAGGAAGTGAAAAAGATGGACCTCAGCTTAAATAATTTGATTATAGAAGTAATGGTAATACTTTAAAAATAGATCATGCCTAAGTGTATGACTAAACCATAAATTCAAATACAAAGATCACATCAAATGGAATATGTATCACTAAGATCAAGAACATACAAGGACAAAAAAAAAACTGCATTTGATAACACGAGGAACACTTATGCAATAAAGACTTGTCATTGGAGATAGGAAAAAAAGAATTCTTGCATATTACACAAAACTTGATTTAACATACGACTGTGCATCCTTGCCAATTAATAAACAAGCAAACACATCCATAGAAGCTGCAGTAGAATTCTGAAAATTCCCTGGACAGTCAAAATGAGTCCATGTTAATCTTGATATATGAAGCCCATAAACGGGCACTCTGTCGCTGTTTATGCTTCATATCGACAACGCAGGGTTCAAGAGGAGTGAGATGAGATGAGCTAAACTGAGTAATCTAAACATTTTGAAAAAGGCTAAAACACAGACAACTTATCACAACCATTAGAAAGAGGCTGTCATTATTTGTGGCCACATTTTGAGAAAACAAAAAGAGAACATGCTGTGATAACAGGAACGATTTGTGAAAAGAGATATAGAATAAGATAGCGAGACAATTCTAGACAGACTTGTGTCAGGCAATGAAAGGGTGTCAGAGCATGAATTTATTCATGCCGTCGGAGATCACAAGATGTGGAGAAGCATGATCACCTATTGCTGTTGGCAAGGCACTTGATGATGGTTATACAGCTTCATAAATCTGTCTTTTTTCAAATAGCTGTATAAATCTGGGGGTTTTGGATTGTCAATTAGTTTATAACTGGTCAGTTAGCTTTATAACCCAGAGCTAGTGAAATAGTAAATCAATAGTTTTTTCATATTTCATATTTTATTCCAACTTTGTTTTTTTAGAAGAAATCTCTGCTATTGTTTTTAAAATAACCCAGTTCATTATCATTTACAGTTAGTGGAAACGGATGCGAACCTTGGGAAAAGCCGTGATATACTCAAGGCAATGGCTAGAAGGTGGGCATATATCATCTTTGTGTAGACTATTGTCTCAAACCTATTTAATGGCTTGAAGTATATCATCTTTGTGTAGACTACTGTCTCAAACCTATTTAATGGCTTAAGTATATCATCTTTGTATAAACTACTGTGGTAGATCTATTGAATACATACTCCAAGACTGCCCAAAATACATATCCAGGCAAACCTTCTGGCCTAGAGAGATGACAGTGGAAAATAAACTCTATGGACCACTGAATGAACTAAAAAGGACAGTAAAATCCATACAAGAGACAACATTACAGATATAGACATATTTCAAGTGAACGAAAGAAGAAGAAGATCTATTGAATGTCAGAAGGTCGGCATATATCATCTTGGCATAAACTATCGTTTTAGATCTATTGAATGTTCGAAGATAGGCATGTATCAACTTTGTGTAAACTACTGTTTCAGATCTATTAAATGGCTAGTGCTATACTGCGATTAAGAACAATGAACGCAAACATCTGTAACTTTCAATAAACAACGTGAACTTGATCAAACGTGCAACGGTCCAGGGAATTCTGCAGTACAACAGTCCAGAAACATGATCAGTGTAGCAATCAAGTACTCGAAGCCAGTCGATGCAATAACAGAGGCAATATTTATTTGCTGGATTCGAACAGGTTACAGATTCACAATTCGATACATCAGTTCCGATTTATAATTACCGTGCCTGTTATGGCCAGGCGGGACGGTAAAGAAATATTATTAAATTGAATATTAAACGATAGAAGATATTAAATATCTATAATCATCATGTCCCTGTGCTTCTGTCCTTGGCTATCCTATCTATGCGTCAGCCTGTTTCAACTTGCTGAGTCCTGTTCCAGTATTGTCGCATTTGTCCGTGGCTTTGTGGTCGATATACATCTTGCATTAATAGCCTCGTTCTTCTTTCTAATATCTGTTGGCCATCGGAGTAAGTGTCCAGCCAGTATATAAGTTCTCTCCTTGCTGAGAATCGAATCGAGCTGCCTCGTCATACAAGCTCCAAAATCGGACTGTTTGTTGTTGTTGACTGTTTCTCATGTATTCTGTTTTTTACGTCGGCCTCCTAGTTTCTACCACTATTTGGTTCGCGATTTCTTCACTAGGTTTATTTTTCATCATATCTGCGCTGCTAATTGGCAGCTAGAAGGTATCATCTTTGCATATAGTACTGTTTTAGATGTATCGAATGTTAGAAGGTAGCATTTATCATCTTTGCTTAAACTACTGTCTCAGAACTAAGCAAAGGTTAGACCACATTGGACCAAATATCACAGCTATGCTGTCACTGGACTATCATAGCTTCACTTCATTGGACCAGATCTCACAGCTTTGCTTTCATTCGACCAAATATCACAACATTGCTGTTATTGGACCACATAACTTCTCAGCTATGCTGTCATTGGGCCATGTGTCATCATCTCTATTATTCAGCCAAATATCACAGCTTCACTGCCATTTGACCAAATATCGCAACTTTGTTGTCATCAGACACAGTGCAATCAATCAACATCCCTTTTTAGAAGAAAAGGCAAAAGCAGATGTTTTATGTCTGACAGAATTAATCTTTTTTTTGTGTATGCCAATCCCATTAAAATTTTCCTGTTTTTTTTTTCTCTCTCCACAGAATGATGACAAACAAACTCATTTTGGCTGTGATAATTTTGATAGAATTAGCCATTCTTGTTGGAGTAATTTACTGGAAATTCATTAGTAAATGATGTGCCAGTTTGCATTCCATGAGCAAATAAAGTACAAAAGTTGGCCTTTTAACAGGACTAAATCTGTGGACTGTGTTATGTAAATATTTTGAGTTCATCTGTTGACTATAAGCGTTATCCTTGATGAATTGTATGATTTCTCTTCACTGTATGTCTAACACTTGTGACCAGGCTGCCAGTGTCATCAAAGAAAACAAGTTGCTAGAGAAACTATTATCTTTAGAACTGGTGTGTTGACCTCCTGGAGGGGTCCACCTCCAGTGTTGGTTGTAGGAAACTTCAGGAAAATAATGATCATGATGTTTGTGTGTTGTTTCCATTAACCCTTCAACCTTAGAAGAGAAGTTATAATTAGGTCCACCCCAGCCTCAGATTAATAATCCTGTGACTGAATCAGACACAATTTGGATATTATGTTTTTTTAACCATTGCTTTTGTTTTATTTCTACATCGAAGCACCATATTTTCAGTGAGTGCTTTCCCTTGATCCACATTCTAGCGGTAGAGTTCTGTCGTCAACAGATGAGAACTTGGTAAACTTTGTTGGTGCTTACATTATTGTTAACATTATAGAGTTGGGGAATAAAAATATGACTACTTGCACTGCATAATAAAAAAGTGTGCTTGCCATTGTCATAGACAGTATTTTACATATCTCTGTTACCTCCCCTCTACATTGATTGATTGACAGGTATCATTGCAGCCAACAGAATGTTACAGAAGTCTTTGTTACCTTCCCTCAGTACATACCCACAGGTGCTGTGTCTCTGACAGCAGGTGTTGGTGTACAGTGATGCTGATATTTTCCTGTAGTACTCATACATGCACCTCTGCCAGTGATCTTGCCTGCTGCTTATGTGTGACACATATTGTTTGTCTTTCATCCATTGTGTTCATTGCCTGCACAATTGCTGTTCCTTGAGGCCAGTATATTAGCTGGCTCAGTGCCCAGACCCTGGCCTGACCGGATCACTCATGGAGATATCCTTGTGCCATGAACACGATCCATTATACCAAAACCACATACTAGTTCGTGGTATAATGTGTGGTGCTCTGTCCCTTCCCTCGCCAGCCTTCCTTTGTAGAACATTCTTAGTCACCCATGTTCCACAAGTGAGTAGACTCCAGCTGGAGATGTCATGAGAAAATAATGCTGCCACGGCTCAAACCTCGCTGCTGTAAAGCGACATGTTTGTTTCAGTGACACCCAAAAGCTAATCTGCAAGACTATATTTTTTACTGGCTATGATCGCAAGCGTAGTCCACGGACACTACTTCTAGTAGCACTAGACTGAATTTTGCGTGTGGATTAGCTTTCTCTATTATCAGTGTCCCTCGCCTTCTTCCAACCCAATGCAAAGAATACCAGGGAAAGACGGAAAAACCAACGAGCTGGTCCTACAAGAGGCAAATGGAAGCCGCAAACTGATTAGAGAAATTAGACGTAGACAGTCAATATTTTTTGGTCACGTTATGAGAAGAAATAAACTAGAGAACTTGGTGACAACTGGCAAGATTGAGGGGAAAAGGAGAACGTAGAGAAGCAAATATCTGGATGGCTTGACCACATGGTATGGTCGAGACAGAACACAGAGCTGATCCACGATTCTGGAGATCGAGTGAGACATAACCGCCCACGCTTATCGGCATGGCACATGATGATGATCTATCAGTGAGATTGGTGTAGAGACTTATCTCCCCTCAAATACACATTGACCATCTCCATGGGGAACTGTTTAGCAGAGCTTGCCTTCCCCTCTCCAAGCTCAGAATGCCAGGTTGTACACAACTGGTGCTGCAACTTCACATCTGTGTGCAGGCATATTAGTGTGTAACAGCGATAGACAGAACAAAAATCATTCAGAAGCTTGTCCCTTTTTCTCAGGAGCCAGCATATGTTTTGTTCAACAAGTGTTTCCTTAGTGAATTTACACATAAAAGTCATAAAGAATATACACGGGACTTCTTTTTAAATCTGAGACTAGCGTGAGTGTAACATCCTCCACATTGGAACACTGTCAGTGACACGACTGTATTCAGTATTTCAGCCAAAGTATTATTCGCTTATTCACTTCGTAGGTTATGTAATTCTGCAGGATGCACTGGCTCTGTGGCAAAGGGGTCACGGACGTAGTTCGTAATCCCAAATTTGAAACATTGCTGCGGGCGATTTGGCAGCAAACTGCCTTGCATTGGTTTTTATAAATGGTATGAGTGCTGGTCATTCAGAAAGCAATGGCAAACTAATAATTAGGCTGCATGTCCTTCACAGGACGTAGCAGTCAACCCCAGCATTTTTGCTGTTCGTGATTCCTGGGCAAATTTCAAACTACTGAACGTAAATTTGCTAAGAATTCACAAACAGCCAAAAAATGCTGGGGTTGAATGCGACGTCCTGTAAAGGATATGCAACTAACTTTTTTTAGTGACAAAATATGCCAGGCAAGAAATCATGCAACATAATGTTGATGGCTTGTGTGCTGAATTATTTGTTGTTGTTGCAACAGGCTAAGATGACTTGAATCAAGACTTAAAAGTTAAACTCAAGTCTCCCAGACAATTACCAACCATCAGACTAGGGCAACTCCAGAACTGCAGGATCATGAACAAACCCCACTTAACTGGGAATTTGAACCAGAACCATAGGCTAGTTGCTGCACTAGCCACTATGTGTCACTTCTCCCGTTTTTTCTTTTCTTTCTTTGATTGATGAATTTATTTTTGTGCAATTGTTTGCTGTATTTTTGTTTATATCAAGTGAATGAAGAGAGAGCACAGATATGTAAATAATACATTTTGTAATATTGTGCTGTGTACATTGAGTGTAAATTAAAATCATTGTTACATTTTAGTTTTTTGCTTGTGTTTTTTTCTGTTTTGCTCGATTGATTTCTGTAACTTGATGTCTGTATATTTATGTTCTGGGCTTTCCTTTTTCAGTTTTGCCTATGTCATTCCTTCTCCCTGGTTTCTATATCTTGATAGACATGTGAAAAAAAAAACACAGAGCTTTAGCAATTAGGTAGTTCCAACTAATGTCATGCAAACAGAAAGACTCCATTTCAAATATGCAATCACGGTGTGGATAACAAATGCTCCACATTTAAACAATATAAGTGATTATGTGTTTTAAGTACACCAGCCAAAGTATAATTCATCTATTCACTTAATATGATATATAATTCTGAAGTATGCACTTGACGAGATGCAGTGAAATATGCCAGGCAATAAATCGTGCAACACATTGTTTGTGTCTTCTGTGTTTAAATTCACTATGGGTACACACTGTTGTGAATGTGAAAAAAGTAATAGATTTTAGTGGTGTGATATTTGTAGACATTGTGTTCATGGGCTGTTATGACAAGTATCTAAGGTGGAGAAAGTGGTAGAAGAGACTGAGCAACCGTGTGTGGAGAGAATGATACAGCAGGGGCTCTGGACGAATCTCAAAACTGAGAGGGAAGACAGAACTTTCAATCAGATGGCAGTTGGAACCATTATCAGTATGACTCTTCGCTGACTGTTGAACGAGCGGACGGAACGAGTGTGGGAATGTCCTGAGTGCAGTGATGATGGTTCTTAGCTCAACTCAACACCATGAAAGAATAAACAATACTATATCCCAGACCAACCCTGTGCAAATCTCAGTTGTAATATGCTACGCCACTCATGTTTCTGCCAGGTCAGATGAACAGCTACCAAAGAAAATCTGTGATGGTGATCTTGAGTCTGGCAAATCATTTTAAATGTGTCTCAAAGCAATTTCCTGCTATGGTTCCATGATGTGATAAGGCCTTCACATTTTGTAGGCCTGGACACAGGTAGAGTAACTGTCAATTAACATCAGTTAGACAATAGTTCAAATGGAAACAGGCTATAGTGAGACAGAAATACGTGGCATGCCCTGAAAGCCGGCCAGGTCACTAAGCCAGTGAGCCTTAATGGCAAAAACTCGTATTTGCATGAGGAAAGTTTACGACCAGTTTTGTGTGCCAAATCGGAAAGAAATAACATCTCATTCAGGCACCAGGCAGTTTAGCAACAAGTCATACAGCTTAGGTAGAAGTCACACAAGTTAGATTACATGTTAGACGCAAGCAGACAAGGGATATATTTACAACAAGTACTTTGCATCCCACTAAAGTGGGGGTTATAGCAGCATTAGATTTTATTAAAAAGCAGCAAGTCAAATGGTTTGGTCATGCAAGTAGGTTACCATTCAACAGCATACAGCATACCACAACAAGCAATGATGTGTTGTTTGTCCATCAAGAATTATAATGACCATTCATTTCATCCAGTGGGGTTGAAAGTATGGAGCCGTGAGTTCTAAGATGGCTGATAAGGCCTATTTTGGCTCGAAATGTTCTTTGACAATGCGGGCAAAGAATGCTTGACGTTCCAGGAGGATAATCCCCTGCAGTGGTTTTTCTGTCCAGCTTTTTCTTCACAGCTCTTGCAGTCCTGGTTGCTTCACAAGTGACTGCACCCTTATGTAATGATGTACGCAATGAATTACGGTCTTTAGCAGCAGTCTCCCATGTATAGACCAGATGGAAACAGGAAGAGGCCGACCATGTAAACGTTGGATGGAGGGAATAACAGAGTCCATGGGAATATCGATACATGAAGCCTATAATCGGGCACTCTCCCGCTGTTTATACTTCACCTCGACACCGCAAGGTACAAGAGGAACATGATGAGATGAGACGAGATCCCTTGGGCAGTAACAATGACACTTCAAGTGTATTTTCACAAACATCATAATCGATGGGTGTGTGTAAGTGAGGATCAACTGAAAGATGGAAAAGTCCTGTGTGTGATGCGAGAGAACATTAACAATTGTAAGCAAGCAGTACTCCATAAAGTGAGTTATGTCTTCCAGTATATATGACGACTATTGTATGCTAGCGTTGGTACCGCATGAGCTGCGAAAGAGAGATCGCGATTGTAGAGTGTCAGAAGCATACTGCAAGCTGAACTGTACTTCTTGTTTAAAGTGCCACCAAGCACTCAATCCACAGTGGACAGTCTATGAGAACTCCATGAACACAAGTGAGAGTGAGTGACTCAGCTGGCTGTGGAGGTTTGTTTGGGTGTGTATCCTCAGAAATAAACTACATGTCATCTGCCACCATGAGTTGCGTTAAATGCATTAATCTCAGCATCCGCCAGACTACTATGTGAGCGAGCCAGGTTGTTGTTTTTACAGCTACCATCCACGTCATAACTCCTCTAGACCTACACTGTAATCTCTTGGCCATTAGGTGGTCAATTTTGGGAGCCTTCGCGGTGAAGTGGTCAACCGCCTGCCTCGGTCTCAGAAGGTTGTGGGTTAGATTCTGGGCCGCATTGTTCAGTTCACGGGTGCATTTTTTCAGAGACTCCTGAGGGTCGTCGCTGGAGCTATGGAGTTTGTGCATTGTGTGACGCTTTCTGCGCTGTGGAAAGAGACTGAGCCATATGGGATAAAAACCAGGTGCAGTGAAGTCGACCCTGTCGACTTTTAAGGTGGCCAATTTTCCCCTCACTTTCGCAGGCAGTGAGCCCAGGCATCAAATCCACATCCCGACCGTGCTCCTGGCATTATCAGCGCAGCTCCCAATCAGCCTCGCTAACGTATCCACTCAGGCAAACAAGCTTACGGTGAACCATACATGAGGCACACACACAGTGTGGAAACTTCCGGGAAGAACTGCTGTTCAACTATGAAAACTGGGAGAGCATTGCCAATTGATTTCTGATAAGTCATATAGTCAGATTTGTGTTTGCTTGGCAACCTTTGAGACAGTACAAAATGAGCTAGCTACACAGAGACATAACAAGTAGTAAGTAAAGGATCCCTTTTCACGTATTGAGGTGTACTGGGTTTATGGTGTTAGCCCCATAATGTAGAGTTCATGGAAAGAACAAAAATGCTAGTGAATCAAGAGGTGTGGATAATATGCTGGATGGGATACACAGAGAGTAGTATAATTGGACACTTTTGTGTCATAAGGCAAATGAAAAAGCCAAGACCTAAAAACATATGGAGAAGAGAATTAAAGACAGAGATGAATAAAATGGGGACATGTGGGAAACTGCAGAAGATGGCAAGAGATAGGATGTCTTCCATTCTGCGATGGCCCACGAGAGTTGATTGAGGGCCAACATTGTAATGGAGGATAAGGGGCAAAAGAAGATCGTTCTTCACCTCCATGTAGGACATCCTAGGCAGAAACAACAGTCTCGCTAACACAGGGAGGATTTATTTTTTGTGCTCGCTCACTTCGAACTCAAGTGTAGGCCATACAAACTATTTATAGTAGCGATGGACTGAATTTTGCGTGTGGATTGGCTTTCCCTATTAACAGTGTCCCTCGCCATCTGGAGAACCCACTTCGACTTCAGAGATACTTGTAATTTACGTTTCCAAGTCAAGGACGACGGGTCAACATTTTAGTCCAGCTGTCCGGTGTAGGGGTTGAACCGAACCGCTAACCTCGGCATCAGCACACTGGATGTTTAAGAACACGCATTCTTATCCATTCGGCCATGCTCACCAGCACAAAGGGAGGTCTCTGCTGTGATGAAGCAAACGTTGCATGCTTCAAGACTGCAAGAGAATCACAGCTAACCCCCACAATGATGACAGGCAACCCGCATCAAAGTACGTGAAAGAGTAAGCTGTATTCCTACAACCAGCATCAAAGTATGTGAAAGAGTAAGCTGTATTCCTACAACCAACATCAAAGCCTGTGAAAGAGTAAGCCGTATTCCTACAACCAACATCAAAGTCTGTGAAAGAGTAAGCTGTATTCCTACAACCAACATCAAAGCCTGTGAAAGAGTAAGCCGTATTCCTACAACCAACATCAAAGTCTGTGAAAGAGTAAGCTGTATTCCTACAACCAACATCAAAGTACGTGAAAGAGTAAGCTGTACTCCTACAACCAACATCAAAGTACGTGAAAGAGTAAGCTGTATTCCTACAACCAACATCAATGTCTGAGAAAGAGTAAGCCGTATTCCTACAACAACATCAAAGTCTGTGAAAGAGTAAGCTGTATTCCTACAACCAGCATCAAAGTACGTGAAAGAGTAAGCTGTATTCCTACAACCAACATCAATGTCTGAGAAAGAGTAAGCCGTATTCCTACAACCAACATCAATGTCTGAGAAAGAGTAAGCCGTATTCCTACAACCAACATCAAAGTCTGTGAAAGAGTAAGCTGTATTCCTACAACCAACATCAAAGCCTGTGAAAGAGTAAGCTGTATTCCTATAGGCATGAAAATTAGTCATCATCGATCCTCAATGTATCAGAGCCTACAGGAATGAACAACTTGATGCAACAGGATGTGACAACATGACAGGATGTGACAACAACAGGACAGGATGTGACAACATGACAGGATGTGACAACAACATGACAGGATGTGACAACAACATGACAGGATGTGACAACAACATGACAGGATGTGACAACAACATGACAGGATGTCAGAACAACATGACAGGATGCAACAACAACATGACGGGATGAGACAACATGATGGGATGTGACAACATGACAGGCTGTGAGAACAACATGACAGGATGTGACAACAACATGATGGGATGTGACAACAACATGATGGGATGTGACAACATGATGTGACAACAACATGACGGGATGTGACAACATGATGTGACAACAACATGACAGGATGTGACAACAACATGACAGGATGTGAAAACAACATGACGGGATGTGACAACAACATGATGGGATGTGACAACAACATGATGGGATGTAACAACATGATGGGATGTGACAACAACATGATAGGATGTGACAACATGATGTGACAACAACATGATGGGATATGACAACATGATGTGACAACAACATGACGGGATGTAACGACAACATGACAGGATGTGACAACAACATGATGGATGTGACAACAACATGATGGGATGTGACAACAACATGACAGGATGTGACAACAACATGATGGGATGTGACATGAACATGATGGGATGTGACAACATGATGTAACAACAACATGACGGGATGTGACAAAAACATGACAGGATGTGAAAACAACATGACGGGATGTGACAACAATGTGATGGGATGTGACAACAACATGACAGGATGTGACAACAACATGATGGGATGTTACAACATGATGTGACAACAACATGATGGGATGTGACAACAATATGATGGGATGTGACAACAACATGATGGGATGTGACAACAATATGATGGGATGTGACAACAATATGATGGGATGTGACAACAACATGATGGGATGTGACAACAATATGATGGGATGTGACAACAACATGATGTGACAACAACATGATGGGATGTGACAACAATATGATGGGATGTTGCCACATGGCGTTTAGACAGAATGACGTCATCGGAATGCGTGGTGGAAAATCATATACGGAATTTCCCATTCAGACACTAAGGTGGACGTCAACAAAGGAATCCAAGGAGAATGTGGAGAACGTAATTGGGGGGCAACGGGAGACGCTTCGGGAGAGGACATCAGGACAGCGGTGTTTTCTATGGGCTCCGTGTTGGAGAGGATAGGATCTGGTTTGGTGCAATCTTCTTAGTGAGCGAGGAATTCGTCTGTTGTCTCACATTCATACAGTGATGGGACCGGGACAGGAATAACCCTTAGACGAGTTAAATGCAGCTGGTAAATCCTTGGGAAAAGAGCGACCTTCTTAAAGCAATGGCAGAATTCGGGAACCGAGTCTGTATAACTGTATAACCACCCGTCCCCGTCTTCAGGGGCAGGTTATAATATGGAATAGCGTTCTTTGTTGTTCTGCGAGAGCATGTAATAAATGCCTGAAATTGCCGTCGGCTGGTTTGCGTCTGTTTCATCAAGGTGAGCGCTGTTTAGTATTTTGTTGTTGAGTACGAGCAACTTTATGTCTTGGAGTGAGATGCGTCGGCATGTGTCAAGACAGATGTGACAACAACATGATGGGATGTGGCAACATGACAGGATGTAACAACATGACAGGATGTGACAACATGACAGGATGTGACAACATGACAGGATATGACAACATGACAGGATGTGACAACAACATGATGGGATGTGGCAACATGACAGGATGTGACAACAACATGACGGGATGTGACAACAACATGATGTGATGTGACAACATGACAAGATGTGACAACAACATAATGGGATGTGGCAACATGACAGGATGTGACAACAACATGATGGGATGTGGCAACATGACAGGGTGTGACAATAACATGACAGGATGTGACAAAAACATGACAGGATGTGACAACAACATGATGGGATGTGACAACATGACAAGATGTGACAACAACATAATGGGATGTGGCAACATGACAGGATGTGACAACAACATGATGTGATGTGACAACATGACAAGATGTGACAACAACATAATGGGATGTGGCAACATGACAGGATGTGACAACAACATGATGGGATGTGGCAACATGACAGGATGTGACAACAACATGACAGGATGTGACAACAACATGGCAGGATATGACAACATGACAGGATGTGACAACATGACAGGATGTGACAACAACATGGCAGGATGTGACAACATGACCGGATGTGACAACAACATGACAGGATGTGACAACAACATGACAGGATGTGACAACAATATGACAGGATGTGACAACAATATGACAGGATGTGACAACAACATGATGGGATGTGACAACATGACAGGTTGTGACAACAACATGATGGGATGTGACAACATGACAGGATGTGACAACATGACAGGATGTGGCAACAACATGATGGGATGTGGCTACATGACAGGATGTGACAACAACATGACAAGATGTGACAACAACATGGCGGGATGTGACAACATGACAGGATGTGATAACAACATGACAGAATGTGACAAAATGACAGGATGTGACAACAACATGATGGGATGTGACAACAACATGATGGGATGTGACAAAATGACAGGTTGTGACAACAACATGATGGGATGTGGCAACATGATGGGATGTGGCAACATGACAGGATGTGACAACAACATGATGGGATGTGGCAACATGACAGGATGTGACAACATGATGGGATGTGATGACAACATCATGACAGGATGTGACAACAACATGACAGGATGTGACAACATGATGGGATGTGACAACAACATGATGGGATGTAACAGCAACATGACAGGATGTGACAACAACATGACAGGATGTGACAACATGATGGGATGTGATAACAACATGATGGGATGTGACAACATGATGTGACAACAACATGACAGGATGTGACAACATGACAGGATGTGACAACAACATGACAGGATGTGACAACAACATGACAGGATGTCAGAACAACATGACAGGATGCAACAACAACATGACGGGATGAGACAACATGATGGGATGTGACAACATGACAGGCTGTGAGAACAACATGACGGGATGTGACAACAACATAACAGGATGTGACAACAACATGATGGGATGTGACAACAACATGATGGGATGTGACAACATGATGTGACAACAACATGACGGGATGTGACAACATGATGTGACAACAACATGACAGGATGTGACAACAACATGACAGGATGTGAAAACAACATGACGGGATGTGACAACAACATGATGGGATGTGACAACAACATGATGGGATGTAACAACATGATGGGATGTGACAACAACATGATAGGATGTGACAACATGATGTGACAACAACATGATGGGATGTGACAACATGATGTGACAACAACATGACGGGATGTAACGACAACATGACAGGATGTGACAACAACATGATGGATGTGACAACAACATGATGGGATGTGACAACAACATGACAGGATGTGACAACAACATGATGGGATGTGACATGAACATGATGGGATGTGACAACATGATGTAACAACAACATGACGGGATGTGACAAAAACATGACAGGATGTGAAAACAACATGACGGGATGTGACAACAATGTGATGGGATGTGACAACAACATGACAGGATGTGACAACAACATGATGGGATGTTACAACATGATGTGACAACAACATGATGGGATGTGACAACAATATGATGGGATGTGACAACAACATGATGGGATGTGACAACAATATGATGGGATGTGACAACAATATGATGGGATGTGACAACAACATGATGGGATGTGACAACAATATGATGGGATGTGACAACAACATGATGTGACAACAACATGATGGGATGTGACAACAATATGATGGGATGTTGCCACATGGCGTTTAGACAGAATGACGTCATCGGAATGCGTGGTGGAAAATCATATACGGAATTTCCCATTCAGACACTAAGGTGGACGTCAACAAAGGAATCCAAGGAGAATGTGGAGAACGTAATTGGGGGGCAACGGGAGACGCTTCGGGAGAGGACATCAGGACAGCGGTGTTTTCTATGGGCTCCGTGTTGGAGAGGATAGGATCTGGTTTGGTGCAATCTTCTTAGTGAGCGAGGAATTCGTCTGTTGTCTCACATTCATACAGTGATGGGACCGGGACAGGAATAACCCTTAGACGAGTTAAATGCAGCTGGTAAATCCTTGGGAAAAGAGCGACCTTCTTAAAGCAATGGCAGAATTCGGGAACCGAGTCTGTATAACTGTATAACCACCCGTCCCCGTCTTCAGGGGCAGGTTATAATATGGAATAGCGTTCTTTGTTGTTCTGCGAGAGCATGTAATAAATGCCTGAAATTGCCGTCGGCTGGTTTGCGTCTGTTTCATCAAGGTGAGCGCTGTTTAGTATTTTGTTGTTGAGTACGAGCAACTTTATGTCTTGGAGTGAGATGCGTCGGCATGTGTCAAGACAGATGTGACAACAACATGATGGGATGTGGCAACATGACAGGATGTAACAACATGACAGGATGTGACAACATGACAGGATGTGACAACATGACAGGATATGACAACATGACAGGATGTGACAACAACATGATGGGATGTGGCAACATGACAGGATGTGACAACAACATGACGGGATGTGACAACAACATGATGTGATGTGACAACATGACAAGATGTGACAACAACATAATGGGATGTGGCAACATGACAGGATGTGACAACAACATGATGGGATGTGGCAACATGACAGGGTGTGACAATAACATGACAGGATGTGACAAAAACATGACAGGATGTGACAACAACATGATGGGATGTGACAACATGACAAGATGTGACAACAACATAATGGGATGTGGCAACATGACAGGATGTGACAACAACATGATGTGATGTGACAACATGACAAGATGTGACAACAACATAATGGGATGTGGCAACATGACAGGATGTGACAACAACATGATGGAATGTGGCAACATGACAGGATGTGACAACAACATGACAGGATGTGACAACAACATGGCAGGATGTGACAACATGACAGGATGTGACAACATGACAGGATGTGACAACAACATGGCAGGATGTGACAACATGACCGGATGTGACAACAACATGACAGGATGTGACAACAACATGACAGGATGTGACAACAATATGACAGGATGTGACAACAATATGACAGGATGTGACAACAACATGATGGGATGTGACAACATGACAGGTTGTGACAACAACATGATGGGATGTGACAACATGACAGGATGTGATAACAACATGACAGAATGTGACAAAATGACAGGATGTGACAACAACATGATGGGATGTGACAACAACATGATGGGATGTGACAAAATGACAGGTTGTGACAACAACATGATGGGATGTGGCAACATGATGGGATGTGGCAACATGACAGGATGTGACAACAACATGATGGGATGTGGCAACATGACAGGATGTGACAACATGATGGGATGTGATGACAACATCATGACAGGATGTGACAACAACATGACAGGATGTGACAACATGATGGGATGTGACAACAACATGATGGGATGTAACAGCAACATGACAGGATGTGACAACAACATGACAGGATGTGACAACATGATGGGATGTGATAACAACATGATGGGATGTGACAACATGATGTGACAACAACATGACAGGATGTGACAACATGACAGGATGTGACAACAACATGACAGGATGTGACAACAACATGACAGGATGTGACAACAACATGACAGGATGTGACAACAACATGACAGGATGTGACAACAACATGACAGGATGTGACAACATGATGGGATGTGACAACATGATGGGATGTGACATCAATATGATGGGATGTGACAACAATATTATGGAATGTGACAACAACATGATGGGATGTGACAACAACATGATGGGATGTGACAACATGATGGGATGTGACAACATGATGGTATGTGACAACAACATGACAGGATGTGACAACATGACAGGATGTGACAACAACATGATTGGATGTGACAACATGACAGGATGTGACAACAACATGATGGGACATGACAACATGATGGGACGTGACAACATGATGGGATGTGACAACATGATGGGATGTGACAACATGATGGGATGTGACAACAACATGATGGGATGTGACAACATGATGGGATGTGACAACATAATGGGATGTGACAACATGATGGGATGTGACAACAACATGATGGGATGTGACAACATGACAGGATGTGACAACATGATGGGATGTGACAACAATATGATGGGATGTGACAACAACATGACGGGATGTGACAACAACATGACAGGATGTGACAACAACATGACAGGATGTGACAACATGACAGGATGTGACAACAACATGACAGGATGTGACAACAACATGACATGATGCGACAACATTATGGGATGTGACAACAACATGACAGGATGTGACAACATTATGGGATGTGACAACAACATGACAGGATGTGACAACATGATGGGATGTGACAACATGATGGGATGTGACAACATGATGGGATGTGACAACAACATGACAGGATGTGACAACATGATGGGATGTGACAACATGATGAGATGTGACAACAACATGACAGGATGTGACAACATGATGGGATGTGACAACATGATGGGATGTGACAACATGATGGGATATGACAACAATATGATGGGATGTGACAACAACATGATGGGATGTGACAATAACATGACTGGGTGTGACAACATGAAAGGATGTGACAACAACATGATGGGATGTGACAACATGACAGGATGCGACATCAACATGACTAGATGTGACAACTTGATGGGATATGACAACATGACAGGATGTGACAACAACATGACTTGATGTGATGTGACAGGATATGACAATATGACAGGATGTGACAACAACATGATGGGATGTGACAATAACAAGATGGGACGTTACAATAACATGACAGGATGTGACAACATGATGTGACAACAACATGACAGGATGTGACAACAACAGGATGGGATGTGACAACATGACATGATGTGACAACAACATGACAGGATGTGACAACAACATGACAGGATGTGACAACATGATGGGATGTGACAACATGATGGGATGTGACAACAATATAATGGGATGTGGCAACAATATGATGGTATGTGACAACAAGATGATGGGATGTGACAACAACATAATGGGATGTGACAACAACATGTGTCACTTAAATAAATTTATATCTATTAGCATACATAAAACCAAAATAAATAAATATCTATTAACATGCATAAAACAGAATGCAGCATAATCTAATATGCATATGTAGCAGGTTATTACAAATCATACAGGAAAGTTGTGCAGATGAAAGCAGTTCTGTCTGTGGAATACAATTATTTGACATAAACATCTGGTTGATGCAGATGGAGTCACTGACATACACTACACTATATCAATAAATATGGAAGAGATTGACAGAAGATCCATGATCTAACAGTAGAAATACATTTTAAAAGTGGACATACAATAAACTCATTTCATCAATGAAATGAATGACATATATTACACGACCGTATGTAGTGCCATACATTAACTCATTTCATCAATGAAATTAATGACATATATTACACTGCTGTATGGAGTGCCCCTCTGATGTCTCTACCTTGTGGAGACAGAGGGGCTTGTGTGTTGTAATGACCCCAAGAGCGTAGGTACTACCAGGGCCTCCCATGTTGGACACGTCAAGGGATAGGAACCTGCTGCCTTGTGGGTAGACTGGAGGCAGTCCAAGGTTAGGGAAAGCAAACCTGATGTCTTGTAAAAAACAGACATGTAAGAAAGTTCTAGAACAAATCACTAAAAAAACAAGCACTGCTTATGGAAATAACAGTGAACAAGACAAGGTTCTATGGCCATAACAGATGATATAGCAACCTGTTGAAAACTATAATAGAGAGAACCATTGAAGGAAATAACTACAGAGGGGATCAAAAATATAAACAGACAGGCAACATCAAAATATGGACATGATACAAGCTACGAGAATGTGCAATAGAGGCAGAGGGCAGGCAACACCAAGAGGCATATACAGGCAAGCAGAATGTATATGAAGATACGGGACAATTTCTGTGTCTGTCTGTAGCAACATGTATGATGAAGATACGCGACAATTTCTGTGTCTGTCTGTAGCAACATGTATGATGAAGATACGGGACAATTTCTGTGTCTGTCTGTAGCAACATGTATGATGAAGATACGGAACAATTTCTGTGTCTGTCTGTAGCAACATGTATGATGAAGATACGGAACAATTTCTGTGTCTGTCTGTAGCAACATGTATGATGAAGATACGGGACAATTTCTGTGTCTGTCTGTAGCAACATGTATGATGAAGATACAGGACAATTTCTGTGTCTGTCTGTAGCAACATGTATGATGAAGATACGGGACAATTTCTGTGTCTGTCTGTAGCAACATGTATGATGAAGATACGGGACAATTTCTGTGTCTGTCTGTAGCAACATGTATGATGAAGATACAGGACAATTTCTGTGTCTGCCTGTAGCAACATGTATGATGAAGATACGGGACAATTTCTGTGTCTGTCTGTAGCAACATGTATGATGAAGATACGGGACAATTTCTGTGTTTGTCTGTAGCAACATGTATGATGAAGATACGGGACAATTTCTATGTCAGCAACATGTTGTTTCATCAACTTTTCTGTCCATCTGTCAGCCTGTAGCAATATATGTCTGTTAGGTATATAGATAAACATACTGCATTAACAGCAAAGTTCCTTGCAGTTTAATTTCATCAGACTCAAGGTGAACTGATCAAATATAATATTTGGAATAAAACAGTATATTGCAATAAAACTTGAACAATTTAGATGAAGAAACATACATACAATTTTAAAATAAAAGGTCAATTTATATTACTGTTTTAAAAAATACAAATATATACAAATGTATGTGACTTTATTCACCGGACAGTATGATTTCTATAGTGCTGCCATAAGCAAAGGGAAGTTTACAAATGGCACCGAATTGCCTTGATACAATTAACCCTTTTACTCCGACCGGGCCGATTTCTCGGCCATGGGATCGCGACTAGGCACTAGCCAGAAATCCGGTCGAGCCGATCATCGGCCCTGTTTGTAAGAACTGCTTTGATTGGTTTGCTTTTAATAGTACAGGCCAATCAAATGCTGCCTTGTAACCGTCAGCCATTTTACTTTGCACATGCCAGCTTACAGCACGCGTTTCTAACAGAGGGATTTAAATTTGTGAGTTTTAACGCAGATACCCAGTTTTTCATGGATTTGTAATTTCTAAAATGGTGCTAGCTTTGTCGAGCTCTGATAGTAGCGATTTTGACAGTTCAGGACTGTCAATTAATTATTGTAGTGATACGGAAAGTACAGATGAGGATTCAGACCTCGTGTTCCCGTGGTTTAGGTGTATTGGGACTAAAAAGGATCGTGTTGATCCATATTCATTCATGGAGATGTCCGGACCACCTATTTGGACTACCTATATGCCCCACCTATTATGTATTTGGAGTTGTTTCTCACACTCAATCTTATTAAATTGTTTATGAAAGAAACAAACAGATATGCCAGGCAGTTTCTAGATAGTGGAGTCCTCAATATTAGAAGGTCTGTGGCTCACAGTTGGGTTGAGGTTGAGGTTACTGCGAATGAAAGGAGGGCCTTCATAGCCATAATTCTCAACATGAGTTTGGTTCAATGTGCAACAAATGTCAAAAGGGACTTCATGGATGTTGCCTTTCTAAAGATAAGTGTTCAAAATTATTCTAAAGTGGTGTAGGTATTCAGTGAGGAAATCTTAGGTGAGTACCATTTTTTTAAAATGTAATTTATTACAAAATATTATGTTATTAAATATTTTATTTTTCACAAAATACAAATGGGGTCACCAAATTTGCATAAACATGAACAAAATAACTTCAATCATACACTGAAATAAACTTTAGTTTATCCTCTTTAAGAGTATATATACTTGTATATACCTATATAGGGTTCTAATATTTTTTTTTGAATTTATAAAATTGTCACTTCAGTCATTTCTATACTCCAAAAAAATGGCTCAGTCTTCTTCAGAGGGAAAGTTAAATTTGGCCCAATGTTGTTCCGTCCTAAAATGGTTAAACAGAAGAATGAACGTTTTGTGATCATAAAACAAAATGGACTATAATTTTGAGGGGAAAAAAATGTCTTAAAATGTACCATATCTGTGTATATAACTTGCTTTTCTCTTTCCAATGCCTCTCTTCTTATTACCTCTTCTCATGCTGCTTGTTGCCTTCTTATGGTTGCATATAATGTTCCACTTTTATTAAAACACATGCTCAAAATAACATTTCAGCACTCTCTTACGTTCAATGGTAATAACTTATTGCATAAGATACTTTTATTTCTTTTTAATGTAGCTTCTGACTGACATATTCTGCTCTTAATGTCTGTTATGCATCTTACATCTGATGTTATAACTGTCATTAGGTATTTAAATTTATCAACCTGGTTAAGCATTTTCCCCTTCTATTGCTAAATCACATTGTCTCCTTTCTTTCTATGAACTGAAGATCAATACCTGTTAATGCATTTCTCATGTTGTTTCAACAGCCTTAGGATTTCCTAGCAATTGATAATTCTTTGTATTTACATGTGCAAAATTGTACAGACAGAAGAAAAACTACCGCCAGTCTTCTGAACTTGAAGTTTAACAAATACAGACAGAAGAAAAACTACCACCAATCTTTTGAACTTGACTTTTAACAAATACAGACACAAGAAAAACTACTGCCAGTCTTCTGAACTTTAAGTTTAACAAATACAGACAGATGAAAAATTACCACCAGTCTTCTGAACTTGAAGAAAATCGTGGCACTAAGCACAAGCTACAAACCCCAGGAACATTTTAAAATCTTACATTGGCTGCAAAAGAGCTCAGCTCAGCAGCCAACTATGAACAACAACACTAGTTTAATGAATATAACATGAGTGAAGTCACATGAGGCTCAGATCTTGAGCTCCTTCTGCTCACACTTCAAGCAGACTCGAACAGGATAGTCCCAGCCTCTGAGAGGAACACTGCACATGTTGGGGGAGCAGCCCTTGCACACGCCCTGGCCACAAGCCCGGCAGTGATGAATGTGAAGACGAGGGCCAAATCTGTTCTGGCATACACAACATTCTTTGGTCTTCTCATCAGGAACCCAATAATCTGGCTTGGCTGAATTTTTTATCATGCCTGGAGAGACAATGAAATGACAAAATCTATCAAAATAATTCTTCATGTTTGTTTGTAGTGGATTAAACACATAACCGTGACTGCTCTCTCTCTCTCTAACACACACACACACATATATGTAACCAGGGTATGAAAAGCACGGAGAAGAGAGGGAAGTATGTAGATATGTGTTGTGTCAAGGTTCTGTGCTAAGTGCCTTCCTACGAAATAAATGAAGAGAGGCAGAGAGAGAAGAAAAAGAAAATAAGGAGATAATAGTTAATAGAGAGAAAAAAATAAATTAAGGAGATAATGGTTCTTTCTTTGTGAAGACTGCCACCTAATAAATATGGCTATCCTAAATAGCATAGAGTGATGATCAGTTAAGAACAGCAAGTATACAGAAAGATTACAAACTACGGGTGTTACAGACTAATCTACAAAAGCTGAGTCAAACAAGTCAAGTAAAAGACAACACAAATATAAGAGCTTATCTTATCTGGACGTCTGCTGCATCAAAACACAAACAATGATTCAGACCACAAATACAGCAGCCAAATAAAACTAATAAGAAAGAAAGACGTAAATATAATGCTCTCCTTGACCTACTAGACCTCAATGAATGATTAAATCCCTGTCTACCTGATCTACTGACCAGCTGAAATGTGGTTTGAAGGTAGAGAATATTGCTAACAGAATAAGATGACACTTAACATTGAAGTATCACCAAGAAATGTAAAGTACTAATACAATTGACGTCCCACCTAACACCTGGGAAGGTAGCTGGTTACCTTCATGAGCTCTGTTGCTAGCAATAGTTGCAAGTCCGTGCAGGATACAGATGTAGGATCTATTCATCCAAGCTGTTAGTGCAACTTGCTAGAGCTACCCTCTCAGATTAACTACAGTGAGATTATATATTAACTTTCCAGTCCCACTGCCCTCATTCTGATTCGCGTGGCACATTGCTTAATTTGTCTGAAGAAGGCCACGTATTGCCTAGGTATTTTATCCCGTCAAAATCCCCAGCGTCCGCTATTTTTTCATAGTTGCAGGTCAACAAAGCATTTCTAATCCCATAAAGATCCTCACTTCCTCTAATTCTCTACTGCTCTTGATATGCAGAAATAATGCACAAATTTATGATGTTAAGGGTCACATTTTACTTAGGGGAATTCCAGTAATACTTGCCTCATAAATTCTAGTGTAGGTTATTAAGAATTTTTTAATTATACGGAAGAACCTGGAATCTAAGTACCTGAACTTGTTTCACACTGGAAATTCTGGCCCATAACTTCCAGGGTCAACTGGTGATAGAGTCAGCCCACAGCCTTCTGTCTCATGTCCTGCCAATAATTTCTGAGGCTGAGACTGATGTTCCTGCTACCATGAGGTCGAACTGTTCAGTATATTTTGCTTCAATACACCAGGCTTATCATATCTCCCACTAAGTGCCAATTAGTCTATTCACATATGGGTCGGGTTCCACATGCCTAATGTGTCTTGGTGCATAAAAGGAGCCTGTACTGACTTGACATCAGGATTGGCTCAATGCAGCCCCTAAGAACTCGTCCTCACCTCAATTAACAAAGCTGATGAATGTTACATAATATAGTAACATATAAAGGCAGGAAATCAGACTCTTTCCAAATAACATCTGGCTTGAAACAATGTGATGCACTATCGCCGCTACTCTTCAATCTGGTTCTAGAGAAAGTTGTAAGGAAGATAAAGGAGGAATGTGATATTGGAGGAACATCCAAGCTGCTTGGTTATGCAGATGATATAGATATTATAGGGGAAAATGAACAAAAGACATTGGAAATATTGACTCAGAAAAAGCCCCAACAGATGGGGCTGGTTATCAACCAAGATAAGACAGAATATATGATAATTTCAAGAGAGGAATGGCTAAAAACGCTGGCCACATACAAGTAGATAATATGACCATTAAAAGAACGGAATCATACAAATACCTGGGTACAAAATTCAACTCCTCCAACATCATAAGGGAAGAAATACAAACTAGAATCAATTCTGGAAATAAGATATACTATGCACTACAACGTCTACTAAAATCAAATGCGCTATCTTGTAACACCAAAATCACAATATACAAAACACTGATCAGACCAGTTGTGCTGTATGGCTCTAAAACCTGGAGTACAACGAAATGAGACGAAGCCTTGTTACAAACCTTTGAGAACAAAGTTTTAAGACGCATCTTTGGACCCATTAGGGATAAACAAAGTGGAGAGTGGAAAAGAAGAAGTAACAAAGACATTTATTATCTGTTTAAGTCCCCGCTAATCACTGGTATCATGAAAGCTAATAGACTACAATGGCTGGGGCATATAGAAAGAATGAAAGACAATAGGGAAACAAAACTCGCTTACACTCAGGAAATAAATGACCGTAGACCCCAAGGTAGACCAAGAAGACGGTGGAGAGATAATATATATACAGACCTACAAGCACTTGGAATCAACGACTGACAAGAGAAGGTCAACCAGAGAGAGAATGGAGACGGATTGTATCTGCAGCAAAGAACCTCAATGGCTCGGAACGCTGAAGAAGAAGAATGTTACATATAATTTCCTGAAAACAACTTCCATCTGCTGTTATTAAAGTACCCAAATACTAAAATAAATTGACTTGTTTTAGACTGCTTTCATTCACTTTATGTTGTATATGGGTATACGCTTTTTCTTTGTAATAAATACTACTTCTATTTTCTGTTATTCAGGCCAAACCTTTCGCTTTCACTTTCTGTTAGAATTATATCTATCATTTCTTGATATTGCGTTTCACGTTCAGTGACCTAAACCATGTCATCAGCATAACGCAGGTTGTTTACATTATACCTACCAACTGATATTCCTGCATGTCTTGTATGGATCAACTACATGTTCGGAAAAATAGCGGCCGCCGGTTGCTGAACTAACTTACTTTGCCTTATGCAGTATTGTGTGGCTGCTGGTTTTCTGGTGACTGCCACTTCCATCGACGATGAACTATATTTTTCGTGGCGGCCTGTTGTGTTGGCATTCTGGCAGGGGCATTATGCACTGTATACGTGTGCAGGCTGTTGGTTTGTCGAGACTCCTGTTTCACTTTTCACATGGGGCAGTGAGGAGCATTTTGTGTGATATTCACTTGCACAGGAACGGGGCATTATGGGACAACCATTTGCCATGAAGTTGGAACCATGACTGACTAACTAATATTGTATGGATCTCATTATTATTATTATACACAATGGAATAATGACAGTATTGTCATACATGATTGTAAACATTTATACACTCTCCAGTATTGACTGACACTCATAGAGGAAACATGAAGCTCACTTTAGACAAGAAAACCTGGAAACTATAGAGATTTTAACCTGTGACCTCCAAATGAAAACAGTACTCATTGTAGATGATGCATGCTGCAGAAGCAGATGTAAACATTTCTTCTTCTCTTCTTGCGCCATCTCTCAATGTAGCACAGCCCCACAGCCAACTCGCGCCAAGCCCTTTGTATACTTGTTCATGATTGGTTGGAATTTGCAGCTAAAGTTGTCTATGGGATGACACAGCCAGGCCTACACCAACCCTCCTTGGTCATCTCTTATGTCATGCATGGTAGGTTACAGTGTTGCTGTTCTTTCTTTCCCCTATGGGCCCCAGTAACACACTGACACATATAAACATTTGCTGGTGTTATTAACGTGGCTTTGTAAACTATGAGTATTTAAGCTAAGGGAACCCTGTCATAGTCACTAGTCTGTGGAACAATTATAGATGAAGACCACCGAAATGAGCTGCGGTAGCGTAGCGTCTAGACACTCGCTTCTAGCCCTCGTGGTCAGTTGTTCATTGCGCATTTTATGGATCAGAACTTTTTTAATTGTCACGGGCTTTAAGGTCAACCCTAAAATGCATATGGTTTTCTTACTATGACAAAATGTCCATGGAACATTTATAGATTACCAATATGCCGAAATGTCTGTGGAAGATTTATTGATGAACACCTTGCTGAAATGTCTGTGGAACATTTATAGACGTAATACTATGTCAAAATATCTGTACAACATTTATACATGAAAACGATGTCGAAGCAAAAAATATTATTTCTTTAGGAATCAAATGTTTTGATATATTTTTAAGTGCAAAAGAAAATGAGAGGGAGAGACAAGATTGAGAGCCAAAGGTGAAAGAGTGTGAGAGAGGAGTGAAAGAACAAAAGTAAATGAGAGTTAGGAGTGAGAGAGAATAAATTAAAGAAAGTTAGACAGAGTGTGATGTTATAGTGAGCAAAAATAAGTGTGAGAAAGTAAAAGAGAAAGTGAGATAGACACTGTGAGAGAGAAAGTAAAAGAGAGAATGAGAGAGACAGAATGAAAGAGAGTGAAAGTTAGAGAGAAAGTGAAAGAGAATGAGAAAGTGAAAGAGAAAGTGAATGAGAGAGAGTTTGCATGGTGTATGAGAAGAGAGAGTGCACAACAAACAACCGCAACAACTACCTAGAGAGTAGTCAAAAGCCGAGACAACAGCACTTAACGTTGAGCTCACCGCCTCCCCAACCTTCCTTGCCGTTAAGTCTGCTTGCTCCACTGCCACATCAGAGTTTGTTTCTAAACAAATAAACCCAAGAAAAGACAACTGCAAGCTGGCACTGAAAGACACATTACAATTAATCCATTGAGTACATCAAATCTATGAGAAGATGCTCAGTCTTTTGTAAACTAGCTAGTCATTCAAAAGTCTCTATGTGTCTCTTCATTTTAAGCCATGATTATTCAGAATGTGGCCTCCAATAGAGGTGAACCACAGGCAAACATGGCGGAGTGGATGAGAGCACTTGCTCTTAAACTTCTGGTGTGCTGATACCTCCTTTTATATATATATATATATATATATGATTGTGACCCCACTGGCCAGCATTGTCTGTATAGCTCTAACTAGACAACAAGTGAGAACATGCCTTGAAGTCATATAAATGTGACCAATGATAGCCTCCTCTTTACAACTACCACATAAATGTGACCAATGATAGCCTCCTCTTTATAACTACCACATAAATGTGACCAATGATAGCCTCCTCTTTATAACTACCGAGGGATCTTTAGCTAGGGTTGTATGCACATGAGACCTCCTATTTAATTACCATTATCTGAAAAGGGTAGGCAAAGAATTCACTAACTCAGGATCAGGGGAGAGTATAAACTTCTTGTATGACTTTATTCACACCTGGATTCTTCTTCTTCTTCTTTTGCGTTCATCCGGAGTTTTTTTTGACGTGATTGCATTGTGCCTGTTTACAGCAGAGCTGTGATACTTGCGCCTTTAGGCCAACACATCTGACTTATGCGGGCATTTGTTGACCGGGTTAACCTTATCTGAACTCAAACTGGCACATTTTCAGTTGGAGCTATTTAACACAGATCTTTAAAAGGTGCTCTTAAACCCTCCCCCCCCCCCCCCCCACAATTAAAAAAAAAAAAGTTATAAAAATAATCCCAAACGACAACTAGTATAATAAACATTCCCATATGTATGGTATGTTACACCTTCCTTAGGTATTTATAATAGCCATGTTAAAATTGCCTTAGTGGGTCTTGTATTATTGATTATTTTCCATGCATTTTAATGCATATTGTTCTTTTCCTGTCTAAGATTAGCTTAATAACTGATGTATGAAAGAAATAACGTATGAGAAGAAAGAGAGAAGAAGGGCAGAATGTCAGATGGACCGATGTGCCCAATTCTTTCTTTTTTGGGCGCTCGCTCGCTTTGAACTCAAGCGTAGCCCATACACACTATTTATGGTAGTGATGGTCTGAATTTTGTGTGTGGATTAGCTTTCCCTATTAACAGTGTCCCTCGCCATCAGACGACCCCACTCTGACTTCAGAGGTACTTGTAATTGATGTCCCCAAGTCAAGGACAACAGGTCAACATTTTAGTCCAGCTGTTCGGTGTAGGGATTGAACCACTTACTTTGGCATCAGCTCAACTGATGTTTAAGAACACGCTTTCTTACTCATTTGGCCATGTGGACCTGCGTGCCTTATTCTTAACCCTTTGAAAATAAAGTTTGTTCGTTTGTTTCTTCTTCTTATTCATGCATCTTCAGACATCAACCTCCCGGGAAGGTTAACCCGGTCAACAAATGCCCGCAGAAGTCGGATGTATCTGCCTAATGGCGCAAGAATGCCGCTCTGCTGTAAACAGGCACAACGCAATCACGTCCGAAAAAAAACTCCAGATGAACGCAGAAGAAGAAGAAATCAACCTGAATGTATTTTTTTAAAAACAGGCATAACTTTTGCTTGTTGGCATCTCCATAGAGTTAGTCTTCAAATGGTGTAGGCGTAAGCCAAAATAGATTTCTCTATTGTGTACATGTTGAAACTATTACAAAGTAAATGTTTAGCCATCATTTTACAAATTCCACAGTGCATCCATCAGTATTTCCTATCTTTAGTTTATTAAACAAATGATATTTCAGCCTGTTATGTCCTGTGTTCATGAAAGTTTGGAGAGAACAATAATGGAGGGGTATATGCCTGGGAAGAGAGGACGGGGAAGGTGAAAGAGAAGATTGGTGCAGGATGTGGCGGATGATCTCCAGATGGGTGTATCGGATGTGGGACATCTTTTTTATGTTTGAGAGGTTTTCCAGACGGTTGTTAGGGGAACAACGTTCTGCAAAAGACATGCTACTGAATTAATGAATGAATGTCCTGTGTGGAGTCTAAAGATTGTTACTCGCTCACTTCGGTGGAGTTGGTAATATGCATCATCTTCCTTGTGGCCTGGATTGCTCTATAAATGCTTCTTATGAATCTTGTCTTCTTCTTCTTATACCCCATGACATGTGGCATTGGTGATCATGTCTGTCCACAGCCTTCTGTCTCATGTACTGCCAATCTTCTTACAGTCCATGACATGTGGCATTGGTTATCATGTCTGTCCACAGCCTTCTGTCTCGTGTATTGCCAATCTTCTTATAGCCCATGACATGTGGCATTGGTGATCATGTCTGTCCACAGCCTTCTGTCTTGTGTACTGCCAATCTTCTTACAGTCCATGACATGTGGCACTGGTGATCATGTCTGTCCACAGCCTTCTGTCTCCTGTACTTGTAATCTTCTTACAGTCCATGACATGTGGCATTGGTTATCATGTCTGTCCACAGCCTTCTGTCTTGTGTACTGCCAATCTTCTTATAGTCCATGACATGTGGCATTGGTGATCATGTCTGTCCACAATCTTGTCTCGTGTACTGCCAATCTTCTTATAGCCCATGCCTTATGGCATTGATGATCATGTCTGTCCACAGTCTTCTGTCTCCTGTACTTGTAATATTCTTACAGTCCATGACATGTGGCATTGGTTATCATGTCTGTCCACAGCCTTCTGTCTCCTATACTGCCAATCTTCTTATAGTCCATGACATGTGGCATTGGTGATCATGTCTGTCCACAGCCTTCTGTCTCATGTACTGCCAATCTTCTTATAGTCCATGACATGTGGCATTGGTGATCATGTCTGTCCACAGCCTTCTGTCTTGTGTACTGCCAATCTTCTTACAGTCCATGACATGTGGCATTGGTGATCATGTCTGTCCACAGCCTTCTGTCTCCTATACTGCCAATCTTCTTATAGTCCATGACATGTGGCATTGGTGATCATGTCTGTCCACAGCCTTCTGTCTCATGTACTGCCAATCTTCTTATAGTCCATGACATGTGGCATTGGTTATCATGTCTGTCCACAGCCTTCTGTCTTGTGTACTGCCAATCTTCTTACAGTCCATGACATGTGGCATTGGTGATCATGTCTGTCCACAGCCTTCTGTCTCCTATACTGCCAATCTTCTTATAGTCCATGACATGTGGCATTGGTGATCATGTCTGTCCACAGCCTTCTGTCTCATGTACTGCCAATCTTCTTATAGTCCATGACATGTGGCATTGGTGATCATGTCTGTCCACAGCCTTCTGTCTCCTATACTGCCAATCTTCTTGTAGTCCACAACATGTGGCATTGGTGATCATGTCTGTCCACAGCCTTCTGTCTCGTGTACTGCCAATCTTCTTATAGCCCATGCCTTATGGCACTGATGATCATGTCTGTCCACAGTCTTCTATCTCGTGTACTGCCAATCTTCTTATAGTCCATGACATGTGGCATTGGTTATCATGTCTGTCCACAGCCTTCTGTCTCGTGTACTGCCAATCTTCTTATAGTCCATGACATGTGGCATTGGTGATCATGTCTGTCCACAGGCTTCTGCCTCGTGTACTGCCAATCTTCTTATAGTCCATGACATGTGGCATTGGTGATCATGTCTGTCCACAATCTTCGGTCTCCAGTACTTGTAATCTTCTTATAGTCCCTACTGCGCGGCACTGGTGATCATGTCTGTCCACAGCCTTTTGTCTCTTTTGTTGTCAATCATTTCTGATACCAAAGTTCCTCCATGCCATGGTGTCAAACAGTCCAGCATCATGATTGGTTGGAATTATGAGCTAAAATTGTCTATGGGATGACACAGCCAGTCCCACACCAACCTCCTTAGTCACGGCTTATGACATGCATGACAGGTTACGGGGTTACTATTCTTTGCTTCCCCTATGTGCAACACATGAACAGACATAAACATTTGCCGGTGTTTTTAACTTGGCTTTGTGAACTATGAGGTAAGTCAATCTGTAAATGCATCTGCAGCCTCCAGGTATTTTTCCACAAGCCCTGGTGTGAGAAGCCTTCCTCTAGAACTTGATTTCCAGTGGTAATGCAGATTTTTTAGAAACATAAATTATAGTTGTTGAGTTGAGTGAATAACCGACATCACCGCACTCAAGACATTCCCATACATACTCCGTCTTCATCTTCAACAACAAATGAAGAGTCCCAAAACTAATGATACTTGTTGCAATCTGATTATGTGACCACCTGGCCTTTCCTCTGAGCACCGATTGCAAGCCAGATTCCCTGGTCACTCCCTGCCACACCATGATCTCCAGCTACAGATCTGATTATGTGACCACCTGGCCTTTCCTCTGAGCACCGATTGCAAGCCAGATTCCCTGGTCACTCCCTGCCACACCATGATCTCCAGCTACAGATCTGATTATGTGACCACCTGGCCTTTCCTCTGAGCACCGATTGCAAGCTAGATTCCCTGGTCACTCCCTGCCACACCATGATCTCCAGCTACAGATCTGATTATGTGACCACCTGGCCTTTCCTCTGAGCACCGATTGCAAGCCAGATTCCCTGGTCACTCCCTGCCACACCATGATCTCCAGCTACAGATCTGATTATGTGACCACCTGGCCTTTCCTCTGAGCACCGATTGCAAGCTAGATTCCCTGGTCACTCCCTGCCACACCATGATCTCCAGCTACAGATCTGATTATGTGACCACCTGGCCTTTCCTCTGAGCACCGATTGCAAGCTAGATTCCCTGGTCACTCCCTGCCACACCATGATCTCCAGCTACAGATCTGATTATGTGACCACCTGTCCTTTCCCCTGAGCACCGATTGCAAGCCAGATTCCCTGGTCACTCCCTGCCACACCATAATCTCCAGCTACAGATCTGATTATATGACCACCTGGCCTGTCCTCTGAGCACCGATTGCAAGCCAGATTCCCTGGTCACTCCCTGCCACACCATGATCTCCAGCTACAGATCTGATTATGTGACCACTTGGCCTTTCCTCTGAGCACCGATTGCAAGCTAGATTCCCTGGTCACTCCCTGCCACACCATGATCTCCAGCTACAGATCTGATTATATTACCACCTGGCCTGTCCTCTGAGCACCGATTACAAGCCAGATTCCCTGGTCACTCCCTGCCACACCATGATCTCCAGCTACAGATCTGATTATGTGACCAACTGGCCTTTCCTCTGAGCACCGATTGCAAGCCAGATTCCCTGGTCACTCCCTGCCACACCATGATCTCCAGCTACAGATCTGATTATGTGACCACCTGGCCTTTCCTCTGAGCACTGATTGCAAGCCAGATTCCCTGGTCACTCCCTGCCACACCACGATTTCCAGCTACAGATCTGATTATGTGACCACCTGGCCTTTCCTCTGAGCACTGATTGCAAGCCAGATTCCCTGGTCACTCCCTGCCTCACCATGATCTCCAGCTACAGATCTGATTATGTGACCACCTGGCCTTTCCTCTGAGCACTGATTGCAAGCCAGATTCCCTGGTCACTCCCTGCCACACCATGATCTCCAGCTACAGATCTGATTATATGACCACCTGGCCTGTCCTCTGAGCACCAATTGCAAGCCAGATTCCCTGGTCACTCCCTGCCACACCATGATCTCCAGGTACAGACGTTCTTCCACAATATACACATGACCCCAAAGGGCCTTGACCCCATCTGCCTTAATATGCACAAATATCCCATCCAATGGTGAAGACTCAGCCAATTTTTTTTTTTGGCCTGCTCATTTTCCAACACACCAGCATGCCCTGAGAAAAAGATTCAATGGATGCGCCATTTCTTTGATTTGTTAATTGAAGCATGCCTGTTTTCACTCCTCTCAGAATGCTCTGTGAGTCCACTACAATCACGACACTGTGTGTTGCTTGTCCTCCAGTACATGAAACTAACACTAATTTCTCTGTTGTATTCTGAAAACAAAAATATTGGACATAGCCTTCAAATACATAAATGTAATGTCAAGGTCACCTGTCTCTGAAATGGACTGTACAGCTGTACCTGTGTCAGACTTTGTAAAACAGGCATCACAAACACGGACGGGCTCGGAGCCCCAGCCTCTTTCTGGTACTGGACGCTTCTTGGAGGAGCAGTCAGCACAGAAGCCCTTACCACAAGCACGACAGTGGTGCTTCTGCTCCGTGCTGTCAAACAACAGTTGACACTTGTAGCATTTCTGGAATGATAAGTCAGGGAAACTAAAGCTTGGTATTTGATCAACCACCTGGCGAGTACACCACATTTCTGAGATGATTACTTAAATAGGGAAGGCAATAGCCCAGTATTTTTAGACCAATTAACACTGAACGAGTGATGTGGTCAATTTCACATTAGCTGCTTTTAAAAAAGTCGCTTAAAAGTCCGACTTCATTGCACCGGGTTTGATCCCATATGGCTCTGTCTCTTTCCGCAGCACGGAAAGCGTCACAAAAGCACAAACTCCGTAATTTTAGCGATGACCCACAGGAGTCTCTGACAAATTTCACTCGCGAACCGAAGGATGCGGCCCGGAATCGAACCCACAACCTTTGGCTTGACCACTTCACCACGGAGACTCCCTGGCTGCTTTTATTTCTCTAAACATTCTCTGGTACCCACTGTTAACATGCTAGTCCAGGTCAATTCTCTGGTACCCACTGTTAACATGCTAGCCCAGGTCAATTCTCTGGTACCCACTGTTAACATGCTAGCCCAGGTTAATTCTCTGGTACCCACTGTTAACACGCTAGCCCAGGTTAATTCTCTGGTACCCACTGTTAACATGCTAGCCCAGGTCAATTCTCTGGTACCCACTGTTAACACGCAAGCCCAGGTTAATTATCTGGTACCCACTGTTAACACTCTAGCCCAGGTCAATTCTCTGGTACCCACTGTTAACACGCTAGCCCAGGTTAATTCTCTGGTACCCACTGTTAACATGCCAGCCCAGGTCAATTCTCTGGTACCCACTGTTAACATGCTAGCCCAGGTCAATTCTCTGGTACCCACTGTTAACATGCTAGCCCAGGTCAATTCACTGGTACCCACTATTAACATGCTAGCCCAGGTTAATTCTCTGGTACCCACTGTTAACATGCTAGCCCAGGTCAATTCTCTGGTACCCACTGTTAACATGCTAGCCCAGGTCAATTCTCTGGTACACACTGTTAACATGCTAGCCCAGGTCAATTCTCTAGTACACACTGTTAACATGCTAGCCCAGGTCAATTCTCTGGTACCCACTGTTAACATGCTAGCCCAGGTCAATTCTCCGGTACCCACTGTTAACACACTAGACCAGGTTAATTCTCTGGTACCCACTGTTAACACGCTAGCCCAGGTCAATTCTCTGGTACCCACTGTTAACACGCTAACCCAGGTTAATTCTCTGGTACCCACTGTTAACATGCCAGCCCAGGTCAATTCTCTGGTACCCACTGTTAACATGCTAGCCCAGGTCAATTCTCTGGTACCCACTGTTAACATGCTAGCCCAGGTTAATTCTCTGGTACCCACTGTTAACACGCTAGCCCAGGTTAATTCTCTGGTACCCACTGTTAACATGCTAGCCCAGGTCAATTCTCTGGTACCCACTGTTAACACGCAAGCCCAGGTTAATTATCTGGTACCCACTGTTAACACTCTAGCCCAGGTCAATTCTCTGGTACCCACTGTTAACACGCTAGCCCAGGTTAATTCTCTGGTACCCACTGTTAACATGCCAGCCCAGGTCAATTCTCTGGTACCCACTGTTAACATGCTAGCCCAGGTCAATTCTCTGGTACCCACTGTTAACATGCTAGCCCAGGTCAATTCACTGGTACCCACTATTAACATGCTAGCCCAGGTTAATTCTCTGGTACCCACTGTTAACATGCTAGCCCAGGTCAATTCTCTGGTACCCACTGTTAACATGCTAGCCCAGGTCAATTCTCTGGTACACACTGTTAACATGCTAGCCCAGGTCAATTCTCTAGTACACACTGTTAACATGCTAGCCCAGGTCAATTCTCTGGTACCCACTGTTAACATGCTAGCCCAGGTCAATTCTCCGGTACCCACTGTTAACACACTAGACCAGGTTAATTCTCTGGTACCCACTGTTAACACGCTAGCCCAGGTCAATTCTCTGGTACCCACTGTTAACACGCTAACCCAGGTTAATTCTCTGGTACCCACTGTTAACATGCCAGCCCAGGTCAATTCTCTGGTACCCACTGTTAACATGCTAGCCCAGGTCAATTCTCTGGTACCCACTGTTAACATGCTAGCCCAGGTTAATTCTCTGGTACCCACTGTTAACATGCTAGCCCGGGTCAATTCTCTGGTACCCACTGTTAACACGGTAGCCCAGGCCAATTCTTGTAACATCCCAGCCTCAATGGGGATTTGAACACATGACTACAAGACAAGCATGCTACCCACTACACTAGAGTGGCTCCCCTTGCTGGGGGAAGGTTTTCTTATTTTGAAATTTAGCGTTGAAGCGGATAAAGAACAAACTATTAGAAAATAAATCATCATTATTATGTATAATCTCTGCTTTAAAGATCGTCTGTAATGAGTACTTAATCTCCAACCTGCATCTTCCAGCTGTGATCACACACATATCTCTTGGTATTGTCCACCCACATGTAGTTGTCTTCTTTTTTGCATGTCTTTCTCTCCACTTTTTCCTTAATACATCTTTTAACAGTTAGTTCATAAAGTTTGTAATTAGTTCTATCAACTAATGTGGTGGTTTTGGTTCTGTTAACATATGTAGTGGTGTTGGTTCTGTTAACAAATCTAGTGGTGTTAGTTCTGTTACCAAATGTAGTAGTGTTAGTTCTGTTAAGAAATGTAATGGCATTAGTTCTGTTAAAAATGTAATGGTGTTAGTTCTGACAACAAATGTAATGGTATCAGTTCTGTTAACAAATTTAATGGTGTTAGTTCTGTTAACAAATATAATGGCATTAGTTCTGTTAACAAATGTAATGACGTTAGTTCTGTTATCAAATGTAGAAGTGTTGGTTCTGTCAACAGATGTAAAAGTGTTGGTTCTGTCAAAAAATGAAGAAGTGTTGGTTCTGACAACAAATGTAATGGTGTTAGTTCTGTCAACAAATGAAATGGTGTTGTTCTGACAACAAATGTAGATGTGTTGGTTCTGACAACAAATGAAGTGGTGTTAGTTCTGTCAACAAATGTAGAAGTGTTGGTTCTGACAACAAATGTAGATGTGTTGGTTCTGACAACAAATGCAGACATGTTGGTTCTGACATTTTGGTTCTGTCAACAAATGCAGAAGTGTTGTTTCTGACAAAAATGTAGAAGTGTTGGTTCTGATAAAAAATGTAGAAGTGTTGGTTCTGACAACAAATGTAGAAGTATTAGTTCTGACAACAAATGAAGTGGTGTTGGTTCTGTCAACAAATGAAGTGGTGTTAGTTTTGACAACAAATGTAGAAGTTTTGGTTCTGATAACAAATGTAGACATGTTGGTTCTGACAACAAATGAAGTGGTGTTGGTTCTGTCAACAAATATAATGGCATTAGTTCTGTTAACAAATGTAATGACGTTAGTTCTGTTATCAAATGTAGAAGTGTTGGTTCTGTCAACAGATGTAAAAGTGTTGGTTCTGTCAAAAAATGAAGTGGTGTTAGTTCTGTCAACAAATGAAGTGGTGTTAGTTCTGTCAACAAATGAAATGGTGTTGTTCTGACAACAAATGTAGATGTGTTGGTTCTGACAACAAATGAAGTGGTGTTAGTTCTGTCAACAAATGTAGAAGTGTTGGTTCTGACAACAAATGTAGATGTGTTGGTTCTGACAACAAATGCAGACATGTTGGTTCTGACATTTTGGTTCTGTCAACAAATGCAGAAGTGTTGTTTCTGACAAAAATGTAGAAGTGTTGGTTCTGATAAAAAATGTAGAAGTGTTGGTTCTGACAACAAATGTAGAAGTATTAGTTCTGACAACAAATGAAGTGGTGTTGGTTCTGTCAACAAATGAAGTGGTGTTAGTTTTGACAACAAATGTAGAAGTTTTGGTTCTGATAACAAATGTAGACATGTTGGTTCTGACAACAAATGAAGTGGTGTTGGTTCTGTCAACAAATATAATGGCATTAGTTCTGTTAACAAATGTAATGACGTTAGTTCTGTTATCAAATGTAGAAGTGTTGGTTCTGTCAACAGATGTAAAAGTGTTGGTTCTGTCAAAAAATGAAGTGGTGTTAGTTCTGTCAACAAATGAAATGGTGTTAGTTCTGTCAACAAATGAAATGGTGTTGTTCTGACAACAAATGTAGATGTGTTGGTTCTGACAACAAATGAAGTGGTGTTAGTTCTGTCAACAAATGTAGAAGTGTTGGTTCTGACAACAAATGTAGATGTGTTGGTTCTGACAACAAATGCAGACATGTTGGTTCTGACATTTTGGTTCTGTCAACAAATGCAGAAGTGTTGTTTCTGACAAAAATGTAGAAGTGTTGGTTCTGATAAAAAATGTAGAAGTGTTGGTTCTGACAACAAATGTAGAAGTATTAGTTCTGACAACAAATGAAGTGGTGTTGGTTCTGTCAACAAATGAAGTGGTGTTAGTTTTGACAACAAATGTAGAAGTTTTGGTTCTGATAACAAATGTAGACATGTTGGTTCTGACAACAAATGAAGTGGTGTTGGTTCTGTCAACAAATGGAGTGGTGTTAGTTTTGACAACAAATGTAGACGTGTTGGTTCTGACAACAAATGAAGTGGTGTTGATTCTGTCAACAAATGGAGTGGTGTTAGTTTTGACAACAAATGTAGAAGTGTTGGTTCTGATAACAAATGTAGACATGTTGGTTCTGACAACAAATGAAGTGGTGTTGGTTCTGTCAATAGATGAAGTGGTGTTAGGTCTGTCAACACTTAAAGTGGTGTTAGTTTTGACAACAAATGTAGAAGTGTTGGTTCTGGTAACAAATGTAGACATGTTGGTTCTGACAACAAATGAAGTGGTGTTGGTTCTGTCAACAAATGAAGTGGTGTTAGTTCTGTCAACAAATGGAGTGGTGTTAGTTTTGACAACAAATGTAGAAGTGTTGGTTCTGATAACAAATGTAGACATGTTAGTTCTGACAACAAATGAAGTGGTGTTAGTTTTGTCAACAAATGAAGTGGTGTTGGTTCTGTCACAAATGGAGTGGTGTTAGTTTTGACAAAACATGTAGAAGTGTTGATTCTGACAACAAATGTACACACATTGGTTCTGACAACAAATGAAGTGGTGTTGGTTCTGTCAACAAATGAAGTGGTGTTAGTTCTGTCAACAAATGGAGTGGTGTTAGTTCTGACAACAAATGTAGATGTGTTGGTTCTGACAACAAATGCAGACATGTTGGTTCTGACATTTTGGTTCTGTCAACAAATGCAGAAGTGTTGTTTCTGACAAAAATGTAGAAGTGTTGGTTCTGATAAAAAATGTAGAAGTGTTGGTTCTGACAACAAATGTAGAAGTATTAGTTCTGACAACAAATGAAGTGGTGTTGGTTCTGTCAACAAATGAAGTGGTGTTAGTTTTGACAACAAATGTAGAAGTGTTGGTTCTGATAACAAATGTAGACATGTTGGTTCTGACAACAAATGTAGAAGTGTTGGTTCTGGTAACAAATGTAGACATGTTGGTTCTGACAACAAATGAAGTGGTGTTGGTTCTGTCAACAAATGAAGTGGTGTTAGTTTTGACAACAAATGTAGAAGTTTTGGTTCTGATAACAAATGTAGACATGTTGGTTCTGACAACAAATGAAGTGGTGTTGGTTCTGTCAACAAATATAATGGCATTAGTTCTGTTAACAAATGTAATGACGTTAGTTCTGTTATCAAATGTAGAAGTGTTGGTTCTGTCAACAGATGTAAAAGTGTTGGTTCTGTCAAAAAATGAAGTGGTGTTAGTTCTGTCAACAAATGAAATGGTGTTAGTTCTGTCAACAAATGAAATGGTGTTGTTCTGACAACAAATGTAGATGTGTTGGTTCTGACAACAAATGAAGTGGTGTTAGTTCTGTCAACAAATGTAGAAGTGTTGGTTCTGACAACAAATGTAGATGTGTTGGTTCTGACAACAAATGCAGACATGTTGGTTCTGACATTTTGGTTCTGTCAACAAATGCAGAAGTGTTGTTTCTGACAAAAATGTAGAAGTGTTGGTTCTGATAAAAAATGTAGAAGTGTTGGTTCTGACAACAAATGTAGAAGTATTAGTTCTGACAACAAATGAAGTGGTGTTGGTTCTGTCAACAAATGAAGTGGTGTTAGTTTTGACAACAAATGTAGAAGTTTTGGTTCTGATAACAAATGTAGACATGTTGGTTCTGACAACAAATGAAGTGGTGTTGGTTCTGTCAACAAATGGAGTGGTGTTAGTTTTGACAACAAATGTAGACGTGTTGGTTCTGACAACAAATGAAGTGGTGTTGATTCTGTCAACAAATGGAGTGGTGTTAGTTTTGACAACAAATGTAGAAGTGTTGGTTCTGATAACAAATGTAGACATGTTGGTTCTGACAACAAATGAAGTGGTGTTGGTTCTGTCAATAGATGAAGTGGTGTTAGGTCTGTCAACACTTAAAGTGGTGTTAGTTTTGACAACAAATGTAGAAGTGTTGGTTCTGGTAACAAATGTAGACATGTTGGTTCTGACAACAAATGAAGTGGTGTTGGTTCTGTCAACAAATGAAGTGGTGTTAGTTCTGTCAACAAATGGAGTGGTGTTAGTTTTGACAACAAATGTAGAAGTGTTGGTTCTGATAACAAATGTAGACATGTTAGTTCTGACAACAAATGAAGTGGTGTTAGTTTTGTCAACAAATGAAGTGGTGTTGGTTCTGTCACAAATGGAGTGGTGTTAGTTTTGACAAAACATGTAGAAGTGTTGATTCTGACAACAAATGTACACACATTGGTTCTGACAACAAATGAAGTGGTGTTGGTTCTGTCAACAAATGAAGTGGTGTTAGTTCTGTCAACAAATGGAGTGGTGTTAGTTCTGACAACAAATGTAGATGTGTTGGTTCTGACAACAAATGCAGACATGTTGGTTCTGACATTTTGGTTCTGTCAACAAATGCAGAAGTGTTGTTTCTGACAAAAATGTAGAAGTGTTGGTTCTGATAAAAAATGTAGAAGTGTTGGTTCTGACAACAAATGTAGAAGTATTAGTTCTGACAACAAATGAAGTGGTGTTGGTTCTGTCAACAAATGAAGTGGTGTTAGTTTTGACAACAAATGTAGAAGTGTTGGTTCTGATAACAAATGTAGACATGTTGGTTCTGACAACAAATGTAGAAGTGTTGGTTCTGGTAACAAATGTAGACATGTTGGTTCTGACAACAAATGAAGTGGTGTTGGTTCTGTCAACAAATGAAGTGGTGTTAGTTCTGTCAACAAATGGAGTGGTGTTAGTTTTGACAACAAATGTAGAAGTGTTGGTTCTGATAACAAATGTAGACATGTTAGTTCTGACAACAAATGAAGTGGTGTTAGTTTTGTCAACAAATGAAGTGGTGTTGGTTCTGTCAACAAATGGAGTGGTGTTAGTTTTGACAAAACATGTAGAAGTGTTGATTCTGACAACAAATGTACACACATTGGTTCTGACAACAAATGAAGTGGTGTTGGTTCTGTCAACAAATGAAGTGGTGTTTGTTTTGACAACAAATGTAGAAGTGTTGGTTCTGACAACAAATGAAGTGCTGTTGGTTCTGTCAACAAATGGAGTGGTGTTAGTTTTGACAACAAATGTAGAAGTGTTGGTTCTGACAACAAATGTAGAAGTGTTGGTTCTGATAACAAATGTAGAAGTGTTGGTTCTGATAACAAATGTAGAAGTGTTGGTTCTGATAACAAATGTAGACATGTTGGTTCTGACAACAAATGAAGTGGTGTTGGTTCTGTCAACAAATGAAGTGGTGTTAGTTTAACAAGTGAAGTGGTGTTAGTTCTGTCAACAAATGAAGTGGTGATAGTTCTGTCAACAAATGAAGTGGTGTTAGTTCTGTCAACAAATGAAGTGGTGTTAGTTCTGTCAACAAGTGAAGTGGTGTTAGTTCTGTCAACAGATGAAGTGGTGTTAGGTCTGTCAACAGATGAAGTGGTGTTAGGTCTGTCAACACATAAAGTGGTGTTAGTTCTGTCAACAAATGAAGTGGTGTTAGTTTTGACAACAAATGTAGAAGTGTTGGTTCTGATAACAAATGTAGACATGTTGGTTCTGACAACAAATGAAGTGGTGTTAGTTCTGTCAACAAATGTAGTGGTGTTAGTTCTGTCAACAAATGAAGTGGTGTTAGTTCTGTCAACAAGTGAAGTGGTGTTAGTTCTGTCAACAGATGAAGTGGTGTTAGGTCTGTCAACACATAAAGTGGTGTTAGTTTTGACAACAAATGTAGACGTGTTGGTTCTGACAACAAATGAAGTGATGTTAGTTCCGTCAAAAATGAAGTAGTGTTAGCTCTGTCAACAAATGGAGTGGTGTTAGTTCTGTCAACACATGGAGTGGTGTTAGTTCTGTCAACAAATGGAGTGGTGTTAGTTCTGTCAACAAATGACATGGTACTAGTTCTGTCAACAAATCGAGTAGTGTTAGTTCTGTCAACAAATTACAGATAAGAAGATATGACAATACTCACAATGATCTCTGAATTGGGCATCCAGTAAGATGGGTTAATTTTATCTGCTGTCCACTCTGCTAAATATTTAGCAGGGCGAGCACCGACACTGCTGACTGTGTCTGCCATGTAGTGGAACCCTTCTAGAACTTTCCGTGCTGCATTGTGTGTTCCATCAAAAGCAATAGGACCCTAATAGGAAAAAGTTTGTTTGTATTCAAGTTTATCTGATATGATTATATATGATATATATTTTCTCCCAAAATTAATGCACCATGTGTGACTGGCTATTCTTCATGTGTACAATTCAATGTGGCATCTGTGACTGTACTATATTCAGTTAGAGCATATTAAAAAAATTTGGCAATGTTTTTGTTGTTTACCAGGTGTGTATATGTGATCCCTGTGAAAGTAATCATTTGCGATTTTGTGTCATTCATCAGTGGTCTGCTTTGTGTAGAACTTTGCCTCCATATAACGTTCTTTCAAAGTTTCTCTCTATTATAAGCCAGATCACCTGTTGCCTCTACTGCTGTCAAGTCAGTCAACAGATCATCCTCTTTGTACATCAAACTACTAATGCATTAGTATTCACTATCTCCCTCAGTGTCTAGCAACTGATCACACCAATTCTGTATTAACTATGTTTCTTTGGTTACCACATGACGTTCTTGTCTAGGTTTACCTCATTTGATTTGACCGTTCTTGCAGTCTGGTCAAAGATGCAGAGTCATGTCCATTCCTTAAGTCATTTACTGGCCCTGCCTCACTGAGGACATTCAGGATGTAACCCTGGTCCCCTGCTCATCAAATCCTCACAGCAGCCAAGCCTGCGAGCCTAACTACTTGTTCATTTCCTCTTTACACCTGAGTGTCCTGGCACAAAAATGACACAGATATTAGTCAGTTTTGACCTCCTTAGAGATTTAAACCATTGCCTTCCAATCCAGCCCATCTTTATTTTCCTTAGCATACTGAGGTAATCCATACATCACACACTTTTCATCTAACAATCCATCATGTGCCATGCCGGTAAGCGTGGGCGGTCATGCTCTGCCATCTCACTCGATCACCAGAGTTGTGGATCAGCTCCGTGTTTCTGTCTCAACCATGCCACAAGGCCAAGCCATCCAGGTACTTGCTTCTAGGTCTTCCCCTTGGTCTGTTCCCTTCGATCTTACCAGTTGTCACCAAGTTCTCCGATTCATTTCTTCTCATAACATGCCCAAAACATTTTGACTGTCTACGTCTAATGTCTCTAATCAGTTTACAATCTTCATTTGTTTCTTGAAGGACTTGTTCATTGGTCTTTCTGGCTGTCCATGGTATTCTTTTCATCTAACAATATAAGCGCTTGTTTATGAAGGGTGTGTATGATCACATTCTGGTGACATTTTTTTTAAGCATTGGCTCACTTTGAACTCAAGCCTAGTCCACACACATGCTACTACTTCCAGTGCACTGGACTGGTTGTTGCATGCGGGTTAGTTTTCTGTATTACCAGTGTCCCTCACCATCAGGCAAACCCACTCTGACCTCAGAGGTCTGGTCATAAAACTGCATCAGAATTGAGTTAAGATTAAATTATCTACTTTAAAAAACCAAGAATACAAATTTGTAAAATGTATTTCCATTGGTACTACCGTAGACCCCTAATGATGTGAGTTGTTAACACTTGTACAACTAAAAGATCTGGGGACCAGCGATCACCTGGTTCCATCCTGGCTAAAGAAACACTCATTCTGAGCACACTCATCAACTTCCAAGCAGAGAGAGCAAGACTTGTGTGCTATCTATCATCGTCACAGGGGATTACAGTGATTCTCTTGCAGTCTCGTAGCATGCGAAGTGTGTAGACCTTGACAGGCTTTATCACAGCAGACACCATGGTCGCTCCTCCCTTTGTTAGCCAAATGAGTGTCTGCTGAAGATTGCTTTATCTTGAAGTGACCAGAAGTCTTGGACAGTATGAGCCCCATCTCTGGAACAAGAGAACCTCTGCATGACCTGTACTACCATCTAGAAACACACACCACAAGCTGAGATGGACACAAACATGTGGTTAGCAGTACATGTGGTTAGCAGTACCTGTGGCCAGACATGTCTGAACTGCACTTGCAAGACTTTCTCCTCATCCTCATTGCCATACCAGTGTTCCCTGCTTCTGTGTATCACCCCACAGTTTTGACATTCGTACACATACCTGTCAAATGTGTTACGACATGTATTATTTTCATAAAACAAAAACAAATTAATTTCTTTTAAAAGATCTAGAATGAAGTACAAAGGTTATGGTGAAGGCAGTCTGAAGACTGATACCATCCTATGGGTTTTAAGTGCTAAGCCTCTCTCTTTCTCTCTCTCGCTCTTTCTCTCTCTCACACAAATATATCATCATCATCAATCATCGCCATTTGTCCCAAGTAAAACTACTTGTAAGGTCTCATATTTTTTAATAGACCATGAGTGTCTGTGTGCATGCACAAATGCATGTGCGCGTGTGCGCACGCACGCATGCACACACACACACACACACACACAGACTATTATAGATTGACTTTAGACATAAAGACAGCACATGGAGACAAGACAAATAGACAGACAGACTGGTAGTGGAGGTAAATGATGACATGAGAGATGGACAGTCAGACAGATGGATTTATCTGGCCTTCTCTTGCTTCATTCCTATGACATACGTATGTGCGTGCATGTATGTGTTTGTGTGTGTATGGGTGTGTGTGTGTGTGTGTGAGAGAGAGAGAGAGAGAGAGAGAGAGAGAGAGAGAGAGAGAGAGAGAGAGAGAGAGAGAGAGAGAGAGAGAGAGAGAGAGAGAGAGAGAGAGATTAGGGATGATTATCGATGGATGAGCACGACACTTGAGTACGTACCCTGACCAAATATATTTTGTTAGACCCATCCACGATGTGTCACTTGATGATGATGTTTTTGGCACGACCACAACTTGTTTATTGCTGCTTAGACACATCTGAGAAAACAAATACCCAATGGTATCCAATGCTACTGTAACATGTTAAGGAATAGATAAATTTGGGTAAACATAAACAAAGTTGATTTATTTAGTTGTTTTGGGATTAGAGGTTTAAATGATTGAGCACAACCCACTACTGGCAAAACTGATCGTATTACGGTATGAACCTAAGGCCTATCACGTCAGGACATGGATAGGCCTTAGGTTCATACCGGAATACGATCAGCGGTGCCAGTAATGGGTTGTGCTCAATCTATAAACAAAGTTTATCTAGAGAGTTATCACTTAAGGTGAAGGTCACTTGTGCCGAGTGGTCATCTGCTCAGTTAACTAAGATGGGACAATAAACGCAAATGTCACAATTTACAAAATGCACATTACTTAACTATCCGCTGAAGAAGAATTGCATAAGCTACAGTCACGGACACCTCCAGAGGAGATGATTATGTTACTAATGTTTTCGATGATTTTGAGGATGCAGGTTCATTCCTCAATGCTACAGCTAGCTTTATTATGTAGTATATGATTGATATGTGCTTAGTCCAAGCCACTAGACATTTCATATGGCCAAAGTATTTCAGTTTCCGAGACATGATCTTTATGAGCCTGTTTCCTTTGATGTTCAGACCTGGTAGAATGTCAATATTTTCCTTACTTTTGATCCATGATATTCTAAGAGCTTTTCTGTAGCATTTGAGCACAATAGTCCTAATTTTCTTCTTTAGTGATTCAAAATTGTCCAAACCTGGCCACAGGAATGTTGTATGTCCTCTAAAATTTTATTTTAACGTTTGCTGGTGTTGTGGATCAATAAAAAAAAAAAAAAAAAAAACTAAACGAAAGAACTCTATGTCTATAGTAGTATAAAGTATGGGACTTATTTTCAAGCCATCTGCTTTTTTCCCATCAACTTTGCCAGTTGTCACCAAGTTTTCAAGTTCACTGCTGCTGATAACGTGCCCAAAATTCTTGACTGTCTATGTCTAATTTCTCTAATCAATTTACAGGTACTGGATACACAAACACTAGTTACACATTCACAAATGTTGAAGCTGACAAACATAACCCAATGGTTACATATGTGTACAAAAATGAAGAGTCTGTGGCAACCTACCTTGCACAAGAACACTTTATTTCCATAGTCACTCTGGTATTCACACTGCCTGTCTCTTCCTGCATCGTGTAACTCAGTGCCAGAATTATGGTTCATACTTAAGATACAGCGTACTCTGAAACAACAAGATTGTCCTACTTGTACACATAGTGTAGAGTTACTTCACTTGTCTGTCAAGATAGTGGTTTGGGTTCAATTCCCAGGGTTGTATTGTTCAACCAGTATGGTTCTGGAGTCAATCCAGCCTCATAAAATTGCCAAACAATTGTCACTTTCAAAACAATGTACTCCCTGAGTGAATGTAAACACAGAAGGCACAAACAATAGTTGCAAGATTTATTGCCTGGTATATTTCACTCATCAGGTGCATTCTGCAGAGTTATATAGTATATGAAGCGAATAAATCCTTCTTCCCAAGAATAAATATGTATCCACATTTCAGTCAGTGAACGACGTTACCAAGGGCCGAGATTTGCCATTTGATGACCCATGTTAAGTGTGTTTTTACCCTAATGGCATACTGGTCATATACACACAAAAGAACCTGTATACATGTGTTCATAAGCAAGAGTACTAAACACAATGTGACTGTGCCTCCAACTGCTGTTGTACATAGTAAACTCAAGGACCACTTTACATGCCTTCAGCTGCACTGGGCATAAGGTGCTAGTCCCACATTTGTATAGACCAATCAATACTCACTGGGTCATGTGATCACGCTGGCTGCCTTGACCTCCCAAACCATGTCCTGGTACCCATTCTAGGATCAGTCAACCTGAGATCCCAGGTAAATTTTAAAAATCTGCCTTGATGTGGATTCAAACTCATGACCACTGAGCTGACAGGCAAGTGTCTAATTATGCTACATAACTATACAAATACATAATGTCACATTATAATGGTTATCTACATGCTACATAATTAAACAAACACATAATGTCACGTTACAATGATTATATACTTGTAACATAACTATACAAATATATACTATCACATTCTTCTTCTTCTTCAGCGTTCCGAGCCATTGAGGTTCTTTGCTGCAAATACAATCCGTCTCCATTCGTCTCTCTGGTGGACCTTCTCTTGCCAGTCGTTGATTCCAAGTGCTTGTAGGTCTGTATATATATTATCTATTCACCGTCTTCTTGGTCTACCTCGGGGTCTACGGTCATTTATTTCCTGAGTGTAAGCGAGTTTTGTTTCCTTATTGTCTTCCATTCTTTCTATATGCCCCAGCTATTGCAGCCTATTAGCCTTCATGATACCAGTGATTAGCGGAGACTTAAGCAGATCATAAATGTCTTTGTTGATTCTTCTTTTCTACTCTCCACTTTGTGTATTCCTAATGGGCCCAAAGATGCGTCTTAAGACTTTGTTCTCAAAGGTTTGTAACAAGGCTTCGTCTCCTTTAGTTGTACTCCAGGTTTCAGAGCCATATAGCACAACTGGTCTGATCAGTGTTTTGTAAATTGTGATCTTATCTGGTGTTACAAGATAGCACATTTGATTTTAGCAGGTGTTGTAGTGCATAGTATATCTTATTTCCAGAGTTGATTCTAGCTTGTATATCTTCCCTTATTATGTTGGAGCAGTTGAAGATTGTACCCAGGTATTTGTATGTTTCTGTATAACTATATAAATATATAATGTCACATTAAAATGGTTATCTTTATGCTACATAATTAAACAAATATATGCTGTCACATTACAATGATTATATACTTGCTACATAACTATACAAATATATATTGTCACATTACAATGATTATCTACTTGCTACATAACTATACAAATATATACTGTCACATTACAATGATTATCTACTTGCTACATAACTATACAAATATATATTGTCACATTACAATGATTATCTACATGCAACATAACTATACAAATATATAATGTCACATTACAATGGTTATATACTTGCTACATAACTATACAAATATATACTGTCACATTACAATGGTTATATACTTGCTACATAACTATACAAATATATACTGTCACATTACAATGGTTATATACTTGCTACATAACTATACAAATATATACTGTCACATTACAATGGTCATCTACAAGACATGTTGCCACCTACTTGCATGCCAGACACCTGCTAGTACAGGAAAAATGCTGGTCGGTAAATATGTGTGGTTGTAGGGACATCTTCTGACTGAACTTCTCATCCACGGCCTGCATCAGTAGCAGTTAAACAATGTATTCCCTTAGTGAATTTATACACAGAAGCCACAGACAATATGTTGCATGATTTATTGCCTGGCATATTTCGCTGCATCTTATCAGGTGCATACTGACTGGCACCTTGCCGTCTTGACAGATAAGTTAAAATGGAGTTATACGTCTCCATAATACAAAGCTTGGGCTGAATTTAGAGACCATGTGTTGCCCATGCAGCATGATCCCTCTTTCGGCCTGTCTAGTTTACTCCAAAGGAAAGGTAACACCAATACATCTTGAACAAGACAAGCTGCAGAAGCTGCCAGATCAGCAAAGCAATACTCTGTCCGCCAGTCAGAGCTTCCATCCTAGACCAGTTGTCGACCAAGGCTTAGGGCCTGGTCTGCCCTGCCATAACATTTAGTCTTAAGGCTGCACTAGGGTAAGGCTTGTACCCTCCCAATTGTATTCTTCCGCCCAAAGCCGTTGGCACAATGTGGGATGTTGGGTTTGGTGAGCGCTGCCCAACATTCAGCGCTTACAGAAAGCTGGTAGTTCCGCCTACTGTCATACAGTAGGTCAGTTATACCTGACTAAGACCTGACACACATCAGGTGCACACTAGAGAATTCTATATCATGTGAAGTGAATGAATAAATGATAATTAGGCTGAAATATATAAACACATAGACACTGATATTGTCTGAATGTAGAGCAATGTTATCCTCACAGTAATTGCAGAGTGTCCCTCAAATACATTGAGGCCATAGCAATTAGGCATCTAAAACTGGGGCTGTGCTGACAAAAAGACTTCATAGTGACTCTACGGTTACCATGGGGATAACATTGCTCAACATTCAAACAATATGCCTGGCAATAAATGCTGCAATCTATTGTCTGTGGCTTCTATGTTTAAACAGTTCACAGCACCAGGTAAAACAGGTTTCAAACACTCATATCTGTTAATATAATTACTATTGCCTCCTATACCATGGAGCATAGAGTTACTTTGTGATCTTGTTTTATTATTTTGGCATAATTAAATTTACACTGAAAGTTGTGGTTACGAAGTTTTTAGTGGACTTGCCGACTGCCCTGTAATCATGGGTTCAAATTCCCCTCAAAATCAGGTCTTTTTGTGACTACACTGCTCCAGGATTTACCCAGCCTCATAATATGTGTTATGATCATAATATACCCTGCCAATAGGCTCAGGGGTTCATGTCTCTCCACAGATCTTGGTCCTTGGTGTTCTGAATCAACTCTGCTGATGATATTCCTCCATTCCACTGTCTTAGTCCGTCCAGCATCATTTTTCTTGGTCTGCCTCAGTCTCTTTTCCCACTGATCTTTCCAGCTGTTGCAATGTTCCCCAATGCCTCTCATCTCATCACATGACCAACGAATGTTGCTTGTCTCTTTCTCATAGTTGTATATAATATTCTAGCTTTATTAACCTCTTCCAGGCAATCTGCATAAAATAAGTACCAAAAATATTCTGGGAGGCAAGGCACCATCATCATCACGTGTCATGTCATTAAGCATATGTAATAATGGTTTGTCATTTTACATGATCACCAGTCTCAGATCAGGTCTGCATTCTTATCCCAATGGTGCTATTTAGATATTTATCTCTTTGTCTAACTCTTGCTCTTTTTCCAACACATTTGTCAGCTGTCACCAAATTTCCATGTTTATTTCTCCACATAAATATCATGTTCAAAGAATCTTAACTATCTAAATCGTATTTCTCTAACCAGTTTGTGGATTTTATCTGCTTCTCTTGAAGAACTGCCCCAACATGCCCCCGACATGTGTAGTTTCACTACTGGTCTTGCACATCCCACTGGTTTCTGGGATTGGAGAGGGGAAGGAGTTCTGCAGCACCATCCCCATGGAGACGGTACTTTGATACCAGGTTATGAGAAGGGTCGCTATATCAACCCTACTCTGACAGATACAAGCCCTTTTTAAAGGCCTGAGCATTAATGCATCAGACTTAAGAGTTAAAACTCATAGTGAACTCACCAACACAGTGAAGTTTTTCCAAGAGACAACATTGCAAATATAGACAATCTATTTGAAAAGCAAACCAATGAAGACAAAGAAGACAATTGGTCTTCCAGAAGATTCACTAATCAACCAACCAAGCTACATCAGAGCTACAGAGTCTCAGTTAGAGGTTAAATAAAACAACCTAGCCAGAATATTATATGAAGACTTTTACAGCAAAAAACCTCTACACTTCTCATGGAAAATACCAACAGATAAATGTGGTTATGACAATTAATGAGTGAAGTTACAAACACTACCTTCAGTGAGTGGAAGATTACTTCTGGCCTTCGGGAAGTCCTTACAGACAGGTCTTCAGTCTCGGCTCTGACTGTTTGCTCCAGTTTACTCAACTCTGTGGGTGACGTAACTGTCTTCAAGCCAACATAAGAAATTTTAGAAAAGGCCTCCAATGGACAGTTGTAGGATCCAAACATTTGCCTTAGAGTTCCATCAGTAAACACACCTAGTGGAAGCAAAAGACACAGTTAATCAAGCTGAACCTGCACTGGACGTGGCATAGCAATCTGAATATTAATCACAATGAAAGGACCTTTTGCATGCATTGAGTTGAGTTGAGCTACATCACTACACTCAGGACATTCCTATATGTGCTCCATCCCCTCGATCAACAGCCAGCGAAGAGCCATATTACATATTGTTCCCACCGCTATCTGATTGAAAGTTCTCCTGATCTCCTGAGTTTTGAGATTCTTCCAGCGAACCTGCCGATTACCCGCAATATCATTCTTTCCAGATACAGGTTCTCAGTCTGTTCCCCTGCCTTCTCCACCTGGTCCCACAGGTGTTCAACCACCTCTCCTTTGTCCATAGGTAATCCAACACTAAGAGGTGCGTTCCCTGCCAGCCTATCAGCCTGTTCATTCCCCCGCACTCCTGCATGGCCAGGACAAAAGAATCCATACAATTCTCACAATCTGTATGTTAGACCCACATGTGTATAGGCCAGCTGGCACTTGGTGGGTGGTGTGGTCACTATCACACTGGCTACCACTCTACTTCCCAAGACTTTTCTTGGTACCCATTTGATAACACCACACAAATTACAAAATGTTTATAGATCTTAGAGCATGTGATAAACAGTATTATAAAGTTCTGTAGATATATCAGAATGTTTTAACAATCATGCTAAAGCTCAATAGAGTTTAGTTACATAATTAGATAACTATGCCAAAGTTATATATAACTTAGTTATTAAAACTGCACGATTATCAACTTCAAGTATGTTATGTTACATAGATATTAACAATTGTGTATGTGTGATGTTTATGTTAACTCTATATACAGTATATAACTGCTGCACATAATATTGTTCTGTTTTGTTTGTGATTTCTTGGCAAGTTTTCATTCAGTAGCTTGCCATTGCTCTCTGGGCAACTGGCATACACACCATTGTATGAAAACCAATGCAAGGCGGTCTGCTGCCAAATCGCCCACAGATGTTTCAAACGTGGTATGAAGGATTATGAATGTCCGTAACCCCTTCGCCACAGAGCGGCACTGTACTAACTCCCACAAATACTGTGTGGTATGTCTTCATGATGCTTGCTTGTGTTCGTTGGCTTGAGCTCCAGCGCGAAGTCCTGTATGTCGGATGAAGGCATCCTCTTGTCCAACATTAGTGTGATGTCATACAGGACCTGAGGTTTGCGTGAGTATCCGTTGTCCCATGTCTGGCTTATTGGTGTACAGACCGGTGGTTCCTCGCCATACAGGCAGACACTCTCCGACTTCGGAGGAATCCGTCTTCATGATTATTTGATTGTCTTTTCTTATAATCCTTGTGGTGTGGTGTTGGTGATCATGTCTGCCCACAGCCTTCTATCTCTTGTGCTGTAAATCATTTCTGATACCAGCATTACTCCATGCTCTGATATCAAACTGTCCAGCATCTTCTCACTTGGTCTCCTCTGCCTCTCTTCCCTTCAAAATCTTCCCATTGTGATGACACACTCCAGCTTTCCCTTTCTCATGACATAGCTAATTAAAATGGACTATCTTCTTTTGATGCCATCTGATTATTTGATTACAAACCAAAAATGTGAAACCAGCTAATGAAATAGGACAATCTATACACTTAACTAATCCTTCATCAGGCAGCAGGTTCTCTCCAGTTGCATCACAACTCATGGAAAGATGCTCACTCCTTGCCCAGTGACATGCGTTCCATTACTGTTCTCTCTAAACCACTGTGATGTTTACTATGGTCACAGAATTTCAATTTTGAGACATGATGCTGTTGATATCTGTCTCTTTCTTGATTGTTAAGATCTTGTAAAATGTCTGTAATTTTCTACTCCTTGATTCACTGTATTCTAAGAATTCCTTTTAGTAACATTAAAGTTTATAAACTTCAATTTTATTCTTTAGTGATTGAAAATGGTCCATTTTTTAGTGGCGCTCACTCACTTTGAATTCAAGCATAGTCCACATAAATGCTACTACTTCTAGTGCACTGGACTTATTTTTGCATGTGGATTAGCTTTTCCTATGGTTCCAAATTGCTGTATGTAGCCGGGGCGCAGTGTTGGGGTGAGCGCCCAACATTGCTCAAATACCTCAATGGCTCGTGAATACATAACCTATGCAGCAAAAGTCCAACTCCTGGCCTTCACGTGGCGGGCCTGTTTAAACTAACAGGAGAAGGGGCGACGGCGAGTCTCTGGCGCCGGAAAATAACCAGTATGCTCTAGATGTGTATGCACGTACATGCATGCGCAGACAGGTGTGTGCGCGCGTACACATCTACACTCGAGTGAGACCACAGTCTGCTCTAGCAAAGAAAGGTGCTGAAGACGGAGGCAACCAGCCAAGAGGCGCACCACAGAAATCAGGATGCCACGCAATCACGCAAAATGGAATATGTCGACTACTGCTAATCGTTATGGTGCTCGCCCTGCTTTGGACCCCCAGGCAGGTGCAGTGCCGGGCCCTATGTCTCGAAAGGGTCCAACCCCAACTACTGGAGGTCCTTCTCAGATGTCCTGTGGAGCCAGGGGACATGAGAATAGGACGACTGGCCATACTAAACGAAGACTTAAAATAATGCACTGGAATGCGGAGGGAGTCAGCAACAAAAAAAATAGAATTAGAAAAAATCTTGGACCAAGAAAAAGTAAGCATATGTTGCTTGCAAGAAACTCACCTCAATGAAAATATAGCCTTCAAAATCAGAGGCTACCAGTGTTACCGATCTGACCGAAAGAACAGGCGAAAAGGTGGGATACTGACCCTTGTAAGAAATAACATCATGGCTTCCCAAATCAAAGTCTACATGGAAGGGGCTGAGTATCAGACACTTAAACTTAAGACAGGTAATACAGATCTACATCTGATCAATTACTACTGTCCAAGTGACCGCCCACAGGCACTGGACACTCTACCACTAAAAGAAAAAATGATTGTGTGTGGCGATTTCAACAGCCACTCGCAGAGCTGGGGCTATGATCACATGGACCAGAGAGGAGAGAGACTGGAAGACTGGCAAGATGAGAATAGATTCATGTTGATTAACAAGCCGTCCGACCCACATACTTTCTACTCGAGATCATGGCACTCTACAACTACACCTGACCTGGCTTTTCATTCACCAGACCTGGAGTGGAACATTACACGAACTGTTGGGAAACAACTTGGTGGCAGTGACCATCGGCCAGTCTTTCTAACCGTAGAAAATGAGCTTGTAAGTGAAAGCAGCACCCTCTCAAGGTGGAACTACAAGAAAGCAGACTGGGCAATGTACAAGCATCGCACCAGCATACTGGTTAGAAACCTGAACACTGAGAAAGACATAAATAAAGCAGTTGAAGAGTTTGGGAAATGCATACTACAGGCAGCGCGAGAAACAGTACCAAGAGGAGCCCGTAAACAATATAAACCCTACTGGAGTAGTGAACTGGAACAGTTGCATAATGATGTTGAAGTGTGTAGAAAGCAAGCAGAGGCCACACCCAGCCAAGAGCACCACAATAAATTCCAGCATGCAAAAGCCAAATTTCAAAGGGCCAAGCTGCAGGCTAGACGGAAAAGCTGGCAGGAGAAAACGGAGTCTCTGAACTTTGAAAGAGACACAAGGAAATTGTGGAAGCTAATAAAACAGCTTAATGACGAGGGCACAGGGAGAAACTCAAAAATTGCACTACATAAAGATGGAAAAATCTTAACAAGAAAGCAAGCAGCTGACCATTTTGCGGACTCGTTCGCACAAGATAGCAATATCAAAATTAGTCCAGAGAAACAACAAGAGATTCGAGAGAAACGACAACATACAGGACAGAAGGAAATAGTACATGAGGTTCTGGAGGCACCCATCACAATCAGCGAACTGGAGCTAGCCATATCAAAACTGAAAATGAGAAAGTCACCAGGAGCTGATGGTATCTCCAATGAAATGATCAGGAACCTAGGAACAGAGGCCAAAACAAAGCTGTTGCAGATCTTCAATAACAGCTGGACCTTAGGCAGTGTTCCACAAGCCTGGAGAGAAGCAATCATGATACCCCTCCTAAAATCAGGGAAAGATGGTTCCATTGCCTCTAGCTACAGACCAATTAGCCTCACCAGCTGTCTCTGCAAAACACTGGAGCGCATCATCAATCACAGACTGCAGTGGTACATTGAAAGTAAAAACATCCTTGTGCCACAGCAGGCTGGCTTTAGGCAGTGCTACTCTACGGAAGATCAGACAACCTACCTCTCTCAAGAAATTGAGGATGCATTCCAAGAGAAGAAGCTGGTGCTTGCAGCATGGATAGATCTGAAGAAAGCCTTTGACAAAGTCTGGAAAGAAGGTCTGATGAAGAAACTGAGAAACTGCAAAGTCAATGGAAGAATGTACAAATGGGTGAAAGCATACTTGCACAACAGAAGAGCCCGAGTACAGATAGACGGACTCAAGAGCAAGAAAGTACTACTGCGTCACGGTGTCCCCCAGGGCGGAGTCTTGTCCCCCACACTTTTTCTAATCTTCATCAATGATCTTGTTGCTCACCTACCGCATGGAATTAAAGCGGCAATGTACGCCGATGACCTGTTTCTATGGAGCACAAATGAATATGCATCAGTGGCCACCAGATTGCTACAAAGAGCTGTAGATACATTTGCTGCATGGGCAAATAGATGGTGTGTCAGCATAAACACTGACAAGTGCAGCACCACCCTATTTACCCTCTCTCCAAAACAAAAGGCAGGGATCATCCAGATAAATGGAACACCCCTAAGAGAAGATAAAGAACCAACATACCTTGGAGTAACATTTGATGGCAAGCTGACATGGAGAAAGCACATCAACAAAGCAGTAGCAAAAGCCAGAAGGAAAATAGCCATCCTGAGAAAGCTAAGTGGAACCACATGGGGAGCCAGTACGAAAATACTTAGCAAAGTTTACCAACAGAGCATACGACCACACCTGGAATATGGGTCAACTGCGTGGTGTTCAGCATCAAATACCACACTACAAGAGCTGGACAAGGTGCAGAATCAAGCACTTAGAGTCACCACAGGAGGGATGAGATCAACCCCTATAGTGGAAATGGAGAAGATGGGGAGGACACCGGCACTGAGTGAGCGCAGAGATACGAAAACGCTAATACAAGCAGAAAAGTTCCTCAGCTTGCCAGGCCACCCTATGAAGAACAGATTTGGAAACCTAGCTATGGGGCGGTTGAAAAGAAGTAGTTTTATCCACCAGGCCAAACGACTCTGCAGAGAAACCACTGCTCTTCCCCCAGTTGGTATCCCCCTAACAACTATTCCAGAGCGAACTCCATGGAAAGATGAGCATAGACTATCGTTACAAATCCAGACAAAAGTGAGAGGAATATTTGACAAGGAAGAACAGAACAGTGTGCAGCGCAGAACAGCCACTCTCAGCTTCCTTGATGAAGAATACCCACAGGACCTCTGGATCCGAGTCTACACAGATGGGTCAGCACAAAATGCTGTTCGAAATGGAGGAGCGGGAGTGTACATAGAATACCCAAATAATACTAGGGACACAGCCAGAGTACCGACAGGAAAGTACTGCCATAACTATGATGCCGAAATTGAGGCAATCAAGATAGCAACAGAGAAATTACTAAATAACAGCAATGGTACACAACCTGTGGTGCTACTAACAGATGCAAAATCAGTACTCGAGGCGCTCCTCTCTGGGAAATTGCCAGTACTAAGGACACTACTTTCTGAACTTAGCAGTCAGCATAAAGTCACCATACAGTGGATACCATCCCACTGTGGAGTACCCGGAAACGACAGAGCTGATCAATTGGCTAAGGAAGGAGCCAAAGAGGAACAGCCTGATGTGCCCGTTACATACCACCAAAAGAAAAGAATGATCAAATCAGTCAGAAAGCCACCAAAACCTGCTCAAGATGACTACCACATTATGGACAGACCAGAACAAGTCATTATTCTGCGCCTCAGAACAGGACACAATAGATTACGCAACCACATGTATACAAAATTCAAGATTGGTGAAACAGCCATGTGCACATGTGGATTGGCGTCGCAGACAGCAGAGCACATACTCCAAGACTGCCCAAAATATAACATATCTAGGCAAACCTTCTGGCCTAGAGAGACGACAGTGGAAGATAAACTCTATGGACCACTGTGTGAACTGAAAAAAACAGTTCAATTCATGCAAGAGACGACATTGCAGATATAGACATATTTCAAGCGAACGAAAGAAGAAGAAGAAGAAAAAGTCTACATGGAAGGGGCTGAGTATCAGACACTCAAACTTAAGACAGGCAATACAGACCTACATCTGATCAATTACTACTGTCCAAGCGACCGCCCACAGGCACTGGACACACTACCATTAACAGAAAAAATTATTGTGTGTGGCGATTTCAACAGCCACTCGCAGAGCTGGGATTATGATCACATGGACCAGAGAGGAGAGAGACTGGAAGACTGGCAGGATGAGAATAGATTCATCTTGATTAACAAGCCATCCGACCCACATACTTTCTACTCGAGATCATGGCACACTACAACTACACCTGACCTGGCTTTTCATTCACCAGACCTGGAGTGGGACATTACACGAATTGTTGGGAAACAACTTGGTGGCAGTGATCATCGGCCAGTCTTTCTAACTGTAGAAAATGAGCGTGTAAGTGAAAGCAGCACCCTCTCGAGGTGGAACTACAAGAAAGCAAACTGGGCAATGTACAAGAATCGCACCAGCATACTGGTTAAAAACCTGAACACTGAGAAAGACATAAATAAAGTAGTTGAAGAGTTTGGGAAATGCATATTGCAGGCAGCGTGAGAAACAGTACCAAGAGGAGCCCGTAAACAATATAAACCCTACTGGAGTAGTGAACTGGAACAGTTGCATAATGATGTGGAAGAGTGTAGAAAGCAAGCAGAGGCCACACCCAGCCAAGAGCACCACAATAAATTCCAGCACGCAAAAGCTAAATTCCAAAGGACCAAGCTGCAGGCTAGACGGAAAAGCTGGCAGGAGAAAACGGAGTCTCTGAACTTTGAAAGAGACACAAGGAAATTGTGGAAGCTAATAAAACAACTTAACGATGAAGGCACAGGGAGAAACTCAAAAATTGCACTACATAAAGATGGAAACATCTTAACAAGAAAGCAAGCAGCAGACCATTTTGCGGACTCATTCGCACAAGATAACAATATCAAAATTAGTCCAGAGAAACAATAAGAGATTCGAGAGAAACAGCAACATACGGGACAGAAGGAAATAGTACATGAGGTTCTGGAGGCACCCATCACAATCAGCGAACTGGAGCTAGCCATATCAAAACTGAAAATGAGAAAGTCACCAGGAGCTGATGATATCTCCAATGAAATGATCAGGAACAGAGGCCAAAGCAAAGCTGTTGCAGATCTTTAATAACAGTTGGACCTTAGGCAGTGTTCCACAAGCCTGGAGAGAAGCAATCATGATACCCCTCCTAAAATCAGGGAAAGATAGTTCCATTGCCTCTAGCTACAGACCAATTAGCCTCACCAGCTGTCTCTGCAAAACACTGGAGCGCATCATCAATCACAGACTGCAGTGGTACATTGAAAGTAAAAACATCCTTGTGCCACAGCAGGCTGGCTTTAGGCAGTGCTACTCTACGGAAGATCAGACATCCTACCTCTCTCAAGAAATTGAGGACGCATTCCAAGAGAAGAAACTGGTGGTGGTGCTTGCAGCATGGATAGATCTGAAGAAAGCCTTTGACAAATTCTGGAAAGAAGGTCTGATGAAGAAACTGAGAAACTTCAAAGTCAATGGAAGAATGTACAAATGGGTGAAAGCATACTTGCACAACAGAAGAGCCCGAGTACAGATATACGGACTCAAGAGCAAGAAAGTACTACTGTGTCACGGTGTTCCCCAGGGCGGAGTCTTGTCCCCCACACTTTTTCTAATCTTCATCAATGATCTCGTTGCTAATCTACCGCATGGAATTAAAGCAGCAATGTAAGCCGATGACCTGGTTCTATGGAGCACAAATGAACAAGCATCAGTGGCAACCTGATCGCTACAAAGAGCTGTAAATACATTTGTTGCATGGGCAAATAGATGGTGTGTCAGCATAAACACTGACAAGTGCAGCACCACTCTATTTACCCTCTCTCCAAAACAAAAGGCAGGGGTCATCCAGATAAATGGAACACCCCTAAGAGAAGATAAAGAACCAACATACCTTGGAGTAACATTTGATGGCAGGCTGACATGGAGAAAGCACATCAACAAAGCAGTAGCAAAAGCAAGAAGGAAAATAGCCATCCTGAGAAAGCTAAGTGGAACCACATGGGGAGCCAGTGGGAAAATACTTAGCAAAGTTTATCAACAGAGCATACGACCGACCACACCTGGAATACGGGTCAACTGCATGGTGTTCGGCATCAAACACCACACTACAAGAGCTGGACAAGGTGCAAAATCAAGCATTTAGAGTCCCCACAGGAGGGATGAGATCAACCCCTACAGTGGAAATGGAGAAGATGGGGAGGACACAAGCACTGAGAGAGCGCAGAGATACGAAAACGCTAATACAAGCAGAAAAGTTCCTCAGCTTGCCAGGCCACCATATGAAGAACAGATTTGATAACCTAGCTATGGGGCGGTTGAAAAGAAGTAGTTTTATCCACCAAGCCAAATGACTCTGCAGAGAAACCACCAATCTGCCCACTGTTGGTATCCCTCTAACAACTATTCCGGAGCGAACTCCATGGAAAGATGAACATAGACTATCATTACAAATCCAGACAAAAGTGAGAGGAATATTTGACAAGGAAGAACAGAACAGTGTGCAGTGCAGAACAGCCACTCTCAGCTACCTTGATGAAGAATACCCACAGGACCTCTGGATCCGAGTCTACACAGATGCTGTTCGAAATGGAGGAGCAGGAGTGTACATAGAATACCCAAATAATACTAGGGACACAGCCAGAGTACCGACAGGAAAGTACTGCCATAACTATGATGCCGAAATTGAGGCAATCAAGATAGCAACAGAGAAATTACTAAATAACAGCAATGGTACACAACCTGTGGTGCTACTAACAGATGCAAAATCAGTACTCGAGGCGCTCCTCTCTGGGAAATTGCCAGTACTAAGGACACTACTTTCTGAACTTAGCAGTCAGCATAAAGTCACCATACAGTGGATACCATCCCACTGTGGAGTACCCGGAAACGACAGAGCTGATCAATTGGCTAAGGAAGGAGCCAAAGAGGAACAGCCTGATGTGCCCGTTACATACCACCAAAAGAAAAGAATGATCAAATCAGTCAGAAAGCCACCAAAACCTGCTCAAGATGACTACCACATTATGGACAGACCAGAACAAGTCATTATTCTGCGCCTCAGAACAGGACACAATAGATTATGCAACCACATGTATACAAAATTCAAGATTGGTGAAACAGCCATGTGCACATGTGGATTGGCGTCGCAGACAGCAGAGCACATACTCCAAGACTGCCCAAAATATAACATATCTAGGCAAACCTTCTGGCCTAGAGAGACGACAGTGGAAGATAAACTCTATGGACCGCTGTGTGAACTGAAAAAGACTGTTAGATTCATACAAGAGACAACATTGCAGTTATAGACATATTTCAAGTGAACGAAAGAAGAAGAAGAAGCTTTTCCTATTACCATTGTCTCTCGCCATCAGGCAAACCTACTCCGACTTCAGGGGTACTTGTAATTAACATCCCCAAGTCACATACAAGAAGTCAACATTTCAATTCAAATGACTGGTGTGGGGGTTCAACCCGCTACCTCGGAATCAGCACGCCAAATGTTTAAGAACGAGCACTTGTATCCATTCGACCACGCTGACCTCTTTGAAATGGTCCATTACTGACATTTGTGTATTGGCACAGGAAAGGTGCATGTTCTCAACATGTGTAACAGAGCGGGGCTCCTCATCTTCTTTACAAAAGCCACACAAGGTCATCCATAACGAGATCAATTATCCTTGACCACGGCAACAACAAGGTCATCCATAACAGGACATCAGGACAATCTATTTCATGGAAATCAAACAAGAAAATATCAACTCGCAAGAGAACAGCAGTCCCTTTTGACTAGTGGTAAGATCAGCACTCCACTGAAAAAAAGAGGTGAGGACATTCCGCAGCTGAACCCCTGCTCTATCTTCGATGCCTTAAACCATTTTGATCGTATAGTGGGGCATAATCCATGCGTTTGCACTTCACATATTCATAGACTTCCATATTCAGAAGGTAGACACTTGATGGTCAACTAGTTTCATCAAAGATGCTGTCGACTTCTCTGATGAATAATCACCTATTTATAAAATCCTTCAACCCTGATAGGTAAGGCAACACACAAAATAGTTACCAATGGAAATCAATGTGTAGATACTCCATTTTTTATGAATTTCCAAACCGGCTTTTCTTTACTGATTGAAATGCTGATTCAAAGAATACCATCAAGTACAGTCAATTTCACACATTTCTAAAACAACAATGTAGAATATGTCGCCATCCCTCCGACATAAAGCACACATTCTTTCCCCACATGATAAACTACTGCAATCAGAAATTTAATAATTCCTGTTACTTTCTATGGAAATCAAATTCTCAGACTGATATCTAAAGCTATTTAATTGACTTTGCTATTCTTTCTAAGTGTAATCCTTCTGCTCGCTTGTCAGCTCTGATCTTATGCACCCTCCCTATCTAGAGGATATCCTTGCTCTAACCATTTTGTTGTCAACACTCTCATTCGAATGTTGTCATCCCTAGTGACAACACAAAAATTCTCTACGTAAAAACAATATTTCTTTTTAGTGCATTCTCGTGCAACAAGGGGAATTTTCCTATAAGTGTTTTCTGTCACCCCAAAGGTCCAACGTAAATTCATCTCTCCTTCTTTAACCCATCACCAGGACAATAGAACCTGGTTATCTAGTCTATTCTGTTACACATGTTTACTTCTGTTTGTTTGCCAGAGTTGTGCCACTGGTTCTTATTGTCTACCGTCTGTTTGCTAGGGTCAGTATCCTATTGACTTTTTTTTCCTGACTGCTGTTGATTACACAGCCAGGTAGTCTAGTTTGTGACATTTCCAATTTAGTCACTACTGATTTAACTGTTTGGTTGACATGGGGTTGTGTCTGTCAATTAACAAAACATGCAAGCCAAAAACAGCAACTAACCTTGTTTATCAAGAACATCTGTATTGACAGTCTCATGAAACACAACAAGCGATGGCCCCAGTTCTGACCCAGAAATGTTACACTGCTTTGATACAGTCTGAAGCTCTTGCTGAAAATGCTGTAGGTAGGCTTTGGAAATGTCATTGAGGCACACAGCCATGTCTTTGGGTAGATGTTTATCTCTCGTGTGATATATGACAACATCAGACACAGCAAGGACTTTCAACAACAGCTGCCTGTTTTCATTCTCATGTGATGCCGAATCCAACAGACCTTTTGTATCCAAGACTATCAGTTTGTGAAGTTTATCTGTGGAGCACCAGACTCCGGTGGAACATGTGGAGGTTTTGAATACATCCAGGCCTCTGAAGAACGTGTGATTTAAGGTGTGGAACTGTATGTCTGCAGTATTGCCAAATATGGAAACTACTTTGAAAGTATCAGTTCTGCCACAGCCCAGCTTGGTTATAAAGTCATCCTCACTGGTCACCTGTATCAACAGAAGGACATGTTTGCATGATGGCAGGTATGGAACAGAAATAAGAAATAACAACAACAGCCAAAGTAGCAATCAATAATAGAAAAGAGCTTCTTACATGTACACAACTAAGTTATGAATTAAATTCAGAGATCAAGTAAAAGTACATAAATGACATTTTTTAATACGTTACGGCATATTGGGTGTATGATGCTAGACCTACACTTTCATAGACTAAATGGCAGGACATGGGTGATGTGGTCAATACCACGCAGGCCACCTGCACTTCCCAAGATATTCCCTGGTACCCATTTTAGGACATTTAAAAACTTCACCTGAATACAAATTCAGACCTATGACGTCCGGGGTCAGTAGGCTGGTATCTAGTCAGTACACTACTGCAACTCCCAAGACTGATCAAGTACTACACAAACTGTTCAGGAGGTCCGCATGAAGAAGATCACTTGTTCTTAAACTTCCGGTGTGCTGATGCAGATATAGCAGGTTCAACCCCTGCACCGGTCAGTTGGACTAAAATGTTGATTTGGGGGCGTAAATTGTTGACTTCTCATTGTCTTGGGGATATAAATTACAGGTATCTTAGAAGTCATGGTGGGTTCGCCTGATGGTGAGGGAAAGCTAATCCACATGCAAATATCAGTCGAGTGCACTAGAAGAAGTAGCATGTGTATGGACTATGCTTGAATTCAAAAGCAAACAAATGCAAAACAAAACTGTTTATTACTGTACAGGGAAGGAGCACAAACAACGAATAACACCATGGCACTGGAAGAGACTTGATCATTTAAAGAAAACACCATCTTTCTTTTATAGAAGAGATGGCACTGAAAGATGGTGATCATTTAAAGAAAACACTATTATAGAATCATAATAAAGTGAACAACTTTCTACTTCATCAGGCCTGGTTGATCTAATTTTGACAAGAACTTCGATTGGTTCTATTTTCTCATTCACCATCTCCAGTTTACTTGTAGGGCAACAGATTTGCATCAGACTTCATTTGATCCCTACTCTGTCCAATTTAGGAGATTACCATAAATCATGCCAGCATAGAAACATCAATTGTTGGAAAACAATTGAGGCCATTGAGACAGCACACTACAAAATTCAAAAGTATTAATTTCAACCCTGGACAATGACAGAAACAGAGAAAAGAATAATTACAATGGAAATGAGATTCCTGAGAAGATGACTCAATGTATCAAAAAGAGAGTAAATCAGAAATGAACAAATCAGAACTAAAGTGTGGGTTATAGCAGTGCTAGATTTCATTAGAAAATAGCAAGTTAAATGGTTTGGCCATATAACTAGGCTACCAACTAACAGCAAACCCCAACAAGCAATGATGTACAGATCAAACAGATCCAGAAGAAGAGGCCGACCATGTAAATGATGGACCGAAGGAATAACAGAATCCATGGGAATCATGATATGTGAAGCCCATAAACGGGCACTCTCCTGCTGTTTATGCTTCACACTGACACTGTAAGATACAATAAGAACAAGATGAGATGAGAAGTAGAAGAAGGATGTAGTGATTAGAGCATACTCTAGACAACATAAAATTGAATGATGTAGTTACCATACCAGGATTACCAGGATTTGAACTTGTTGCCTCCAAACAATGACAGTGACTTGTGGCAAGAAGTAATGTACTGTCATGCATTGCCAGCTTGGCAACGCTAAAAAATAGTGTCATCCTTAACTGGCTAATCTCTCTCATGATGTTCCATAATTTCTTATGCTGAACACAGTCAAAGGCCTTATTGGAGTCATTGGAACAAGTAGATCTTCATATTTGATTCTCATCTTGAAGATGTGGTATCTAGTCACTCTGCTTTGTCTTAAACCATCCTGTGATTCATATTCTATAACTTACTTTCAATTCTGTTCATAATGATCTGCTGGAGGATTATGACAGCATGACTTATTAATTTATAGTACAACAGTTGGTGCAGTTTTAAACTTCAAATTCTTGTAGAATTATTCCCTTCCTTGACAGACAACACTATTCCAGATTTTCACAATCAGTACATGGCAGATGTGTACGCTGACCTCACCTCCTGTCTGGATAAGTTCTGTTGGTACATAATTGTATTCAGATGGCTTCCCTTTCTCAGTGTTGTTGTTGTTTATACCTCCTCTAACAAATTGCTGCTTCTTTCTCTTTATTTTCAAATAAATTTTCCAGATTCTTTGTTATATCTTCATACATTTCTCCATAGAACTCATTTTATCTTGTTATGATATCTGTTAGTTGGTTAGTCGCAGTTCCAACTTCACGGCAACAGATCGTCCCTGTTATGCTACGTTCCTATGCCAGTGAATATCACACAAAATGCTCCTTACTGCCCAATGTGAAAAGTGGAACAGATAGGAGTCTCTGAAAGCCAACAACCCGCACAGGCACACTGTGTATAATGCCGCCGCCAGAATGCCAACACAAAAGTCCTCCACGAGAAATACAGTTCATCGTCAATGGAAACGGCAGTCACCAGAAAGACTTCATTAACCCAGGTTTTATCCCACATGGCTCGGTCTCTTTCCGCAGGGTGACCCACCGAAAGCACCGCACAAAGCACAAACTCCATAGCTCCAGTGACGACTCCCAGGAGTCTCCTGAAAAATGCACTCGTGAACCGAAAGGGCAAACCAGTCAATTCAGCCGGCCATTGTTCTGAACATGCAGTTCACTGTGCAAACAACAGCGGACAGATGTAAACGCATTCCACACGAATTTCATAGCTCACAGTATCGCATCACGCACTCACTCAGTAGCAGGGCAAAGGAACCATGTACTCTCAGTCCAACATGAGGAAAATGCGAATGTAAAATGTAGCCACAAGCATAAACACTCAAGAGGCAAGAGCAGTTCAATGCCTAACCGCCATGTTGGGGACTGGAAGTCCAAAGATATCTGTACTTTATGTTAAAGTAATGTCAGTTTGATAATTTATTACATGCAATGATGGTTGGAATTCATCTGTTCTGATTTCCTTGAACATATCTGCATCTTTTCCTTGCAACTGGAGATGTACTATTCTATTACAAGTATTCTTTAAAACTGTTTCTTGTCTTTTCTGATCATACTTCAGATGATTTCTTGTGTAGTTTTTTTATTTTAGTTGTTATATAAGGGGAGACCCATGGGGTGCTCCTTGCTGTCAGCAAGAATACCACAAAGCAGGGTACTCACCCTGGCAACTTAAAAGGTTGCAAAAGGCTGAAGATATAGTCCACAGCCATGTGGATGAGGAAAGCAAGGGGAATGTACCACATTATGAGAAACTCAACACATCAGCCATAAACAAATCTCAAAGATTTTATGGTAAGGCCAAAGGACAGGCAGATCATTTAAGCAAACTGGAGAAGAGAAGAATGGCAGATGGGGTAAGAGTAATTGAGATGAAAGCAGTAGACCTGACAGTTTGTTCACAGCACATGTCTCTGCAACATATAATCATGTATAGTATACATATCAGTTGAGGACAATGACCTATTGACAATGTAAATGATACTTATAGTTATTTCTTGCATGCATAAAATATTGACAAAATGAACTGTCTTCAGAAGCATCAATGTTATGTTCCCAACATAGACCCATGCAGATGTCACCACAAGGAATAAGGTTAAAGAGTGCAGTAAGTTATGCTGAATAGATAACCATCACAAAATTAATACATACCGTCAGAATTTCTTGGTCATCTATCAACAAGAAGCTGTTTGGTATCTCCGTAACGTCAATATCTTCATTAGCTATTTGCTCCTGAGCAGTAGAAAATGCAGCTCCCTGACAGAGTTCGGCACTGGCTGTGTTATTGTGATCTTCATGAAAACTTGTGACAGAGGCAAACTGCAGTTCATCTTCTAGGGAATTAGATTCTTGGGGAAAAGAACAGAATGTTACAGTATCATTCTCAGCTGCTAAAGAAAAGGGAGCCTGGGGGTTTATGTCAGTAACTGCATCATGGTAAAACTCTGAGGATTCAAATAACTCAATTTCAGCTTGGTCCTGTTGTTCTTTTTCCTGCTTTTTCAAATGATGGGCTATTGAAAAGTTGACGTGTTGTCGTCGTTTGTCTGACGCATGATATGTATCGAAACATGTGAAACAGAGAGGTAACTGGCACTGTTCACACCAAAGATCTGGGTAATTTCTTTCTTGGCACACCAGATTAATTTTCTTAGCCTGGCATAAACTGGCTTCTGAAACGGCAGCTATAGGTTTCCGGTAGTGGAAATCATATTTGACCTTTGTTTTATGGAGGCTGCTTTCACATGCCTGACACTGTGCAGTCTTACAGTCCTGGCAATAATATTTTGCTTCTGAATCAATGAAAGGACAGCAGAACTTTTCCTCGCAGGTTCGTTTCGACGACCGAGTTCTGAGTCTTCGTTTAAAGTTTTGTCTCATTTTTTCCCACTGTGTGTTAAGATGTCTCAAGCAAGCATATGTTTAAGAATCTAAGATCAGTTCAGAGGTTACATTACACAAGAAATTATGACAAATTACGTCTCCAAAGTTTCCATGGGTTATATATAGAAGTGTGCAGACGACAAACCTGATGATCACTTCCGTAAACAGCGGGTCATCAAAAACTACCTTATGTAAACATGTCAAAACACGAAACAATTACAGATGATAGTTTTGTCCCTTCTCCGATTTTCTGGGGATGCCTGTGTGACTACTACTGTCAGTGACATGCTTATGAGTGACTACTGTCAGCCTCGGGCATAGAAGTATGGTTTGATCTCAGCATAGGGTTGGAAATGTTTCTAAGAACTGTTGGTACCTAATGATATCACATATATTTCCTTATCTCTTGGATAGTGAGTTTGGACGCCCATCTTCTCAGATAAGGTCGGGAAAAAAAAAAAAAAAAGCAAAACAGGAGATCCTGTGTGGAAGGGAAGTACTGCATGTTGAAAATCCCACGGTAGCTGGAAATCGCAAAGTGAACCGCAAACCGCTGCCCTGGCAAATTGCTAGGAAAGTAAATCTGCGCAGTATAAAGAAAATAACAAGTTTTTCCATCGCGCATACTGATGTATGTAATGTACAGATGTACAGCTATGTTGTTTATGTGTCAGGTCTTAGTCAGATATGACTGAGCTACCGTATAACAGCAGACGGTACTACCTGCTTTCTGAGTGTTAGCGCCGAACGGTGGGCGGCGCTTACCAAACCCGACACCCCACATTGTGCCAACGGCTTCGGGCGAAAGAGCGCAATTGGGAGGGTACAAGCCTTACCCTGGTGCGAGGAAATGCAAGCTAAAGACAAAATGTCATGGCAGGGCAGACCAGGCCCTAAGCCTTGGTTGGCGGCTGGTCTAGGATCGAAGCTCCGACAGGCGGACAGTTAGAGCATTGCTTTGCTGATCCAGCAGCTTCTGCAGCTTGTCTTGTTCCAGATGTAGAGGTGTTACCTTTCCTCTGGAGTGAACTAGGCAGGCCGAGAGAGGGATCATGCTGCATGGGCAACACATGATCTCTATATTTTAGCCCAGGCTTTGTGCTATGGAGAGGCATGCATGCTGGTGGAAATGACCACGTGTTCACATGCACCCACTGTGAACGGACATTTACAGCGCAAATTGGCCTTATCAGTCACATTCGCTACCGCCATAGGTAAAAGTTATTATGCCTTTTTAAAGCACAAACTATCATCTGTAAAGACGGCAAGGTGCCAATGTTGCTATGTTGGTGATCCTGGGATGCACAAGTTTAGTGTGTCTGCGATACATTCTAGCTTTACCAACGAGCTCAAGGTTCTGCAGACTAAATCATATTTCTAAATGGCTGCAGATAAGGAACACTTCCTGCATGAAGTCTTGGACACAGATAATGGCCACCGACTGATAAGAGGAAAATCATGGATAGCTCAAGCAGAGGATACAGTAAGAGAAGTGTGCATTCTTGAGAACATTGGGAGAGGAAAGGAGTGGGCTAGGAATGTCAGTCCTGTGCAAGGTCATAATCACATTGGACCGGGAGTGTAGGAAATGGCCGGTAGGGTGCGCTGAATGTGAGGTGCAACAACTGACTCACGGCAAAAAAAAAAAAAATCGAGTTAAAAATCTACCCAAATTATTTCAGGATCCTCGCCGGTGCTACGGAGTTCGTGCACTGAGCTGAGATTCTCTGGACTCAGGCTTGAATTAGGAGTAGAACGGAGCACTTATGGGTTACACCCGTGTGCCGTGATGTTGATCCGTCGACTGTACTAGGCTAAACTTATGCCTGCATGTTATTACGTGTCCAAAACAAGAGACACTTGTTACTTGTTTTAGTACTAGTAGCCTCTCCCTCCCCCATTTCTTTTACTGCGATGTTCACTATTAGTCTCTCTTGTCCATTTCTTATTATAATCGTATTAGTTTATTATTATTATTAATAGTATATCTAATCCACATGATGCACTGAACTATTTATTTGCTCTACCAGGTCTTGTAATTCTTGCTCGCTTTCCGCCAGTAACTCTCTGTCATCATCGCATCTACTGTTATTTAATCATCTTTGATTGATATTCAGTCCAGAATTGTCCCCTTCTTGTTTAAAAATACTTTCTCTTTATATGTTGAAAGGATTTGGGGACAACACGCATCTCCGCCTTACTCTTTAGATCTATGTGTGGTGAGTCATTATTTTCATAAATCGTATTTAAAATATCTTAAAACTTAAAAGCTATCAGTTATAGACTAACATATTATTGATTGCATTTTCTTTGCTCGCTAACACACTACAATATTATGTTCAAGAACTGGATACTGCATGGATACTGCTAGAATTTGTTTCTATGGTGGAGGGATGTTAGGTTGATAAAAAATCAGTAAATATTTCGACATGTGTATTTCAAATACTATGAAAGATTGAGTACTAATTAATATAATTGACATGGCAGTTTTTGTTGCTGCCACCACCAACCTCCGTGGATGGGTAATAGTGAAAGTTTTGTGCTAGGGGCAGTAATTACGTAATGTTGTGTTGTGTTGTTTGTTCACCAAGAATGATGATGGCCATTCATTTCATCTAGTGGGGTTGAAAGTATGGAGCCGTGAGTTCTAAGATGGCGTTGGATGAAGAAAATTTGCGCGATGAATTGGATTAAAGTGAGGAAGAGTTGCGCAATTCGTCGACCTCACTCTCTCGCCTGAGTCCTTCTGAGTCCAGTGGCAAGACAAGTCAAGACGACTGCAGACGAATACAGGTTAGTTAGTTAGTTATTAGTTGGGGTATCTTCGTTGCACTCCGGACATGTCCATAGGTGCTCAGATCCTCCCCCCAGACGAATACAGGTGCAGCTTTGCAGGTAAACGCCGTCTTGCCCGTTGAATCAGGAATGATTTCTTCCGCGCAGTCTGCCGAATCCTGTCTTCACATGCTGGATAATTACGTAATAGGAATTTAACGAATAAATTTTTAAAAATAATAGTGCAAACCTGAAATTGTGTGTGTGTGTGTGTGTGTGTGTGTGTGTGTGTGTGCGCGCGCGCGCGTGTTATCAACATAGTCCCCCTGCATGGCAAACACTTGGTTCACATGTCCACTAGCTTGTTATAAAGGGAATACAAATGACAAAAAATATATTCAAAAACTTGAACATTTAGAGAGATAAATAATACTTTAGATGAGATTTAAAAAAAAAAATGAGAATGAAAATAGAACTAATTAAATAAATAAAAAAGGGACACGTGAACTATTGCGACCACTTTAAAAGACACAGAGCGCGTATAAAAATCCGTATGGAGGGAAAATTCGAAGGTGAGCAAGCAAAAGGTAGACAGCAATGCTATACGGTTGGGGAAACAGCATCAAGAGATGGACCAACAGCACTGTCAGAGTGTACAATCTGGATGGTAGCCAACTTTCACCGTGGAGACGGCACTGATTGATTCATTGAAATTCGAGTACACACTTATATAAACAATTGCCAGATTTGGCAATATTTATATTGACAATTGTGAACTGTTAGTCAGTTTATATTTTTCTTAAAGTATCTGCGCAATATATAATTAATGATGTGTATGTATAGAAGTGATGTTGTTGTGAGTAAAATATTTAAAGTCAGTTGAAAAATAGACTAGAAACTAAAAGACCGAGTGAAGTGTTTCTTCATTTAGGCATGGGCACGGAAGTTGATGAAAATCTGGCATCACAATGGTGTCTGTGTGAAGTGACTACCGTCGAACAAGAAGCTTGCTGTGTCAGTTGTATTTTTCTAATTGTTGTTTGGAGAAACAAGTCCCGAAATGTCTAAAAGAAAAAAGGCTGCCGCGTTGATTGACTCAGATAGTGACGAAAGTGGCAGTGGCGGAGAAGACCTAGACGAAGTAAGTGATTTAATAACAAAACCAATAAATATAAAATTAAAAATAAAATAAAATCATTCAAATGTGAATGAAAGAACACCGAATTAACAATTAACAGAAATGAAAGTGAAATGTCGATTTTTAACGTTTCTTTACACTTCTTCTTCTTCTTCTTCTTCTTCTTCTTCTTCTTCTTCTTCTTCTTCTTCTTCTTCTTCTTCTTCTCATATTGAAGCATAGACCCTCACGAACTCATGCCTACCTAACCATTCTATCTTTTATTTTCAATTTTGATATCGCCTCTGTCATATTCTCCACACATCATGTTTTTCTAGTTCTCTTCTCCATTGCCATGTGTTTTTGGGTCTTCCTATACTCCATTTCTCCTGTAAATTTCAAGAAAAGACTCTCTAGTTATACTATTATCAAATTTTCTCAATGTGTGTCCTGTCCTATAATCTGCCTCTTGATTTCTGGAATGAATTCTCTCACGTTCTCAGTCTAAGTCTAAGCTACACGCGATTTTATCATACCATTTTAGTTATTATATTTTGCACATGCACCAGTAAATATTTGCAGTTCATTAATAATAATTTAGCCATCCATGTTTCAGGGTAATTGTACGAAAATCTTGGCATTCAATTGTTCCTGGTATTTTTGCTATAGCTATATGGGATATAGGGAGGCACTATTCGCAATTGAATTGCGGGAAGTAACAAACATGGCACAGCGTCTGCTCACTAGTCAATTTTTGTTTGGGCCATTAATAAGTCTAAGAAGGTGGTTAATTTATATGGGAATGTTCACTGTTGCGAGTTTAATTCTGCCTGTTTTTCCGTAATTTTTAATGAATCACTCTTCTTCTTACTTCTGTCCGTTCTTTTGGCATCCCGTTTTATTTTTACATTACGTTAGTCCTGTTTAAATATCAAGAATAATTTTTCAGAACAGGTATCCCCAATACAAATAACGATCCCTACAAATAATTCTGTCCCCAGGCGAGTTCAAGAATTGTTAACTTTCGTTTCTGTACACTTACTGTTACCAGGCATCCATGTTTGTTTACGTTACCGTCCTACTATTTATGTCCTGATAATATCGCAGCAGTGATGATTCTCTTAATTTGACACTTTCTATGGCCTCTATTGCATCCTATCTGAGTACTCTGTTCTGGTCCAAGCTGACAGCAATATGCTTCGCCTCAGCAAGACATGATTAGGCAATTCAAACACCAGGCTTTCGATTGACTGGCCTCATTAATTAATAAATAAACAAGGAAAAGGAAATGCTACGCATATAAAGTGCAGGAAAACCCGGTATATCTGAAGCAGGTGGACAAGAGAGAGGAGAGAGATAGATAACGAAGATAGTGTGAGAGACAGAGATATGAGAAAGATGTGTTGTGTTGAAAGACATTAAAGAGTGGTAAAGACAAGAAAGGGAGAGGTGGGAGATAGAGACTTAGAGCGAGAGACAGAGAGAGAGAGAGAGAACTCGTGTTCGGATGGCTAAGCTCCTTTCCCAAGACAACAAAATTAGAGGACAGATAAGAACAGAAAGACAAGTGTGCAGGTTCTTGCGGAGCAAGATAAACAACACCTAATACACAAAATCCGTAGAAAACATATGGCTAAAGCGAAATCATCAGACAAGCATTGGTATCACCTAATTCCTGAAAATGGGGAAAAAAAAATATCACCTCCCTGTTTGGGAATCGAACCTCGAGCTCCCGTGTACCAGGCGGAAACACTAACCACTATGCTACTGAGGACACATTAACGGATCAACAAAATATTGTAATGTGGACACATGCATAGGAATAATCACGTGATCTACTTCGATTGCGAATATAATTTTTTTCTATTCGCAATGGAATTGCGAATAGTCACTCCGTTCAACATATCACTCAGTAAATATTCACTGCTGTAAATATCATTCAACATTTTGATTAATATATCTACTCAAAATTCTGATTCTGAAATCACAATAGAAGAATTAGAAGTATGGGAGAATTTGGAGTAGATATATTAACCAAAATGTTGAATGATATTATTATTTACAGCAGTGGATATTTACCGAGCGATATGCTGAAATCTGTATTTATAGTTATACCAAAAAGACCAGGAGCAATTGAATGCAAAGATTTTCATACAATTAACCTCATAAACTATATCACTAAGCTTCTACTCAGAATTATGAGAAGAACAAGAAAGAAAATAAAAATGGAAATTAGTGAAGAACAGTATGGTTTTGTGGAAAGAAAGGGTACAAACAATGCAATATATATACGAAGTGATTATAAGCAAACGTTTGCTAATAATGTAGGGACATTATTTGCAAACGGCTGGTCACGTGACCTACGTTTGACTACATTATTAATGTTTGATGGAAATATATGTGTCCTCGGTAGTGTAGTGGTTAGTATCCCCGCATGTCACGCCGGAGACTGGGGTTCATCTCCTCGCCTGCATTTTAAAAAAACATTTTTAATAAAAAAGATATTTATTAGGCGTATGTAAATTTTACCCTGTGAGAACTTTATCACTTTTGAACCCTAGCTTCGGAGTTCATAAAAACAAATGTTGGCTAGAACTTCAGTTGCAAAGTGGAGGTCTGTCGATTTGGTTCACTTGAGATATGAATAAAATTGAGTGGAACTGCGGTAAAGTTGTGAAAATGTAAACAATATAAAATGACACAAAGTAGTGCAGCTTTACATAACAGCAGTGTCATAATTCTGTTATATAAAGCTGCAGCACTTTGTGTCATTTTATATTGTTCACTTGAGATAGGACGATTAGTGTCATCTAAAATCTTACTTTCATCTTGTACGTTCGCAAATTTAACATTAAGAAGTAAGTACTGTATCTAGGCATTCATTAAGATATGAACATTAAAGTTTTATGGAATAAACTAGTATGTATGTAGTTGAAGTTCAAAAAGAAAGTGGGGTTTGAATAAAAAGAACTTGCAAACAAAAGACAGACAAGAAGGGAGAATAATAATCTTCTTAAGCCAATCGATGGCGGTAGTAAACATGTGAGCAGCCGTTTGCGAATAATGTCAGTACATTATTAGCAAATGTTTGCTAATAAAGTCTCCCATATATATATATATTACGAACACTAATAGAAAGGTCAATAGGGACACAGAAAAACATATATTTGTGCTTCATGGATTATACTAAGGAATTTGATAAAGTAAAACATGATGAACTGATTAAAATGTTAGAAGATATCAATATTGATGGGAAAGATTTCAGTAATAAAGAATATTTACTGGAACCAAGTAGCAGCAATTAAAATGGGAAATAAAGAGGGTAATTATGAACAGATAAAGCTAGGAGTACAACAGGGGCATGTCTTGTCACCGGATTTCTTCTCCCTATATAGCGAAGTAATAATGAGAGATATCCAAGAGAAGCCAGGAATACTAATCGGAGGATATAATATAAGGGAGAGTTTATTCATAGGGCCCTATGAATAGACACTTTGTTTATGAATCGATACTTTATACTTAGTTGAAGTATGGCTGTTTAAATATCAAGAATAATTTTCCAGATTGGTATCCCCAATACAAATAATTGTGTCCCAGGCGAGTTTAAGAATTGTTAACTTGCGTTTCTGTACACTTACTGTTTACAGGCATCCATCTTTGTTTACGTTACCAACCTACTATTTCCTACTGTTTATGTCCTGATAATTCTGGTCCAAGCTGACAGTAATATGCGTCACCTCAGAGAGACATGATTAGAGTCGTCTGACTGCCTCTCTCTCTCTTCTCTCTCTCTCTCTCTCTCTCTCTCTCTCTCTCTCTCTCTCTCTCTCTCTCTCTCTCTCTCTCTCTCTCTCTCTCTCTCTCTCTCTGTCGCTCGGCCGGTCAACCTGCCTGTTCAGAGTATTGCAGGGAGAGGTTGAAATAGATGTATGAATTGGCATGGTGGAACACAGATGATCGACGAGCGAGTGTCGGGTTGGATCTAGCTACCCATCTACCTGCGTACCTACTCATCCACCTGCCTAGCTACCCACATACCTGCTTACTTAACTACTTACCTGCCTACCTACTCACATGTCTGCCTCTCTAACCATCTATCTGTCTAACAACCCACCTACCTGCCTACTTAACCACTTTCGTGTCTAACTACCCACCTACCTAACCAACTATGAATAATACAAAGAATTATAGCCGAAGCAACGGAGTACGTGCTTTGTGCTCGATACTTTTGACAACAGTCAGCGGGGAGAGAATGAAGCGGTGGAGAAGAGGTAGGGGAGAGGGGGGAAGGAAAAGGAAGAAGAGGGCTGGGGCCAGAAGGGGTAGAAGGAAAACGGATCGTTTGGGACTCAAATGACTCATGTGTGGGTTGGGTATTGGAATTGCCGTAGTGCAAAGCAACGAGGACCAATACTGGAGAAACTGGTACTAACTAACTTACACTCACTTTAAACAACACAATTCTAAATACCCAAAGAGATAAAGGATTGACTTTCACCCAATGACTTGCTGAACAATTAAAAAAAAACATTGTCCGGCAAGGAAACGAACGATTGACATTTGACTTTCATCCAATTATTGCTGAACAATTAAAAAAAAAAAGTCCGGCAAGGAAACGAACCTCGAGCTCCCGCCCATCAGGCGGGGACACTATCAACTATGCCACTGATGACACGTTTTCCAATCAACGAAAATGTATAATATAGCCGCAAGCGTTAAATCACGTGACCAGCCGTGCCCTATGAATAGACACTTTGTTTATACATAGTGCCCTATGAATAGACACTTCCATAATATAAACAATATATGCTATGCAGATGACACAGTATTAGTGGCGGATAATGCAACAGACCTACAATAATTGTTGGACATTGTAGTAACAGAGAGTGCAAAGAAAGGACTCCTTGAATAACAAGAAAACAGTAACAATGGTGATATCAAAGAAAATGTGACATATAAATAGAAGGGAAAATTCTTAACCGCGTGAATAATTTTAAATACCTGGGGGAATTGATAACATCAGATGGAAGATGTACAACAGAGATTAAGAGCACATAGGGCAGGCAAAAGCCGCATTTCAGAAAATGAAGAGTATCTTAGGCAATAAGACACTATCAATGAATGTAAGAGAGTGCTGAAATGCTATGTAGAACCAGTTTTGCTGTATGGCAGCGAATCTTGGAATGTAAATGTACAAATTAGGAAGAACTTCGAAGCAACGGCGATGTGGTTTTTGAGACAAATGTTGCGAGTTCCTTGGACTGCCAGAGTAACTAACAACGATTGCCTGAAAGAGGCTAATGAAACTAGAACACTATATACAACAATAAGAAAGAGACAACCTTTTTTGATCATGTGATGAGAAGAGAGACATTGAAGAGCATTGTGACAAGTGGAAAGATCAATGGGAAGAGAGGCAGAGGCAGACCAAGAGAAATGATGCTGGATGAATTGAGATGGTGGCATGGAGGAATATCATCAGCACAGTCGATCCAGAACACCAAAGACCGAGATCTGTGGAGAGCCATGAATGCCTTCACCGACTGGCAGGGCACTTGATGATGATGATGTTTCTGATTCATAGCATAGATCATTGTATGGACCATACAATATTACTGTGTCATAGTCATTAGTGTCAAATATTCAAAGTTTGGTAATTGTTTGAATTTCCTTACTTCCCCAAATTTCCTAGTGCTATGAAAGCCCCTTTTGCTGGTTATATTCTTATTTTAAGACCTCTATCTGTTTCCCAATCTATGTTTACATTACTGCCTAAAAAGGTGTATGATTCAACCCCTTGTAAAGTCTTGACAGTGGAGATCAGATTATTATTTTATTAATTTATTCTCATTATCTTTGTCTTTCTCCTATGAATTTTTAGCATTAATTTTTGTGACCTCCCATAAAATGTGTTAAGTGCATCTTGTATATGATTTCATACATGGGGCAGGAGGACATTGTCATCAGCGTTCAACTCACCAGACAGCTTTGTTTGTTAGTTATTGTTTTCTTCATAATCTTGTCTGTTGCTGTAAAAATAAAGGTGACAAAAAGCATCTCTGTTGCACTCCTGTTATTTTTAATGTATATATTGGTAGTCTACTCTAGATGTGTACTAGGAGTAGTATGTGTTGATTGATTGATTGATTTAAGAACCGACATCACAGCATTCGGGACATTCCCATAAGCGCTCCGTCCCCATCCCCAGCAGCCAGCGAATGAGTTCCAACACTAATAGTTCCAGTAGCAATCCAGTAGTTTGTGTATGGACGTCCTAGTGACACGAAATGGAATATTGCTTGGATAGCAAATCCATTACATGGAAAGTCCGAATCAAAAGCTCACTGCGTGGATGTCATCTGCAGACTGCATTCTTCTGGTTTCTGGAAGAACAGCCTATGGTGAACGGAAGGCCCAATATACGGAAGTGAGGCTAAGCAGCCATGTGCAGGATGTGACAATTCCTTGGGTGAGCCCAGTACCAGATCGCTGTGTGTCGGCTATGCAAGTATGGAAGCCTCCTTGGATGGCGGGGAATGCCCATGGTCTGCCCCTGCCTTCCCTTGAGGGCTGACCAGGATGTCTTTGGCTGTTCTATATGGGCCATCTGGGATGGGGGATAATACCACAACAATGAGAGTCAAATGTCCTAAGAAACCCCCGGGAAGGTTAACCCGTCAACAAATGCCCGCAGAAGCCGGATGTGTTGGCCTAACGGTGCAAGAACGCAGCTCCTTGCTTTGATTTATTGTATGTATTTTTGTTTTAGGTGAACATTCTTGCTGATTTTGCCATTTATTGCACTGAACATTGTTTAATTTGTTAAATTATGTGTTTCAGGGCCTTCGTGCATTGGTTAAACGAAGGAGAGCAAGCTCAGACTCTCAATCTGAGTCAAAGACAAGCAAAACAGCTGCCAAAAGTGATTCATCAGACTCTGAAACATCAAATAGCGATGATGATGTAAGTGTCTTTGTATTTATATCACAATGCTTTAATATTGAGGCGGTTATTGAGTGGTTAGGAAAGTGCAAAGATATAATATTTATAACACCAACTTGCAATTTCAAAACCTTATGGTCAAAATGGGAATATCTCATTGATATCAAATTGCACTCCCATCAGAGATAACTGCTATATGTGTTTACATGCGAGGTATTTCACACACATTAGGTCTCAGCTTTATGAGGTGAGTGACAAGCTCCATTTGTCTGCCTGATTCTTCAGGGAAAACTACTACATTATTCATCCAAAGACACTCAAACATAGGCTATAAAAGCATCACAGAGACTCAACATAGGCTATAAAAGCATCACAGAGACTCAACATAGGCTATAAAAGCATCACAGAGACTCAACATAGGCTATAAAAGCATCACAGAGACTCAACATAGGCTATAAAAGCATCACAGAGACTCAACATAGGCTATAAAAGCATCACAGAGACTCAACATAGGCTATAAAAGCATCACAGAGACTCAGCATAGGCTATAAAAGCATCACAGAGACTCAGCATAGGCTATAAAAGCATCACAGAGACTCAGCATAGGCTATAAAAACATCACAGAGACTCAACATAGGCTATAAAAACATCACAGAGACTCAACATAGGCTATAAAAGCATCACAGAGACTCAACATAGGCTATAAAAACATCACAGAGACTCAACATAGGCTATAAAAACATCACAGAGACTCAACATAGGCTATAAAAACATCACAGAGACTCAACATAGGCTATAAAAACATCACAGAGACTCAACATAGGCTATAAAAACATCACAGAGACTCAACATAGGCTATAAAAACATCACAGAGACTCAACATAGGCTATAAAAACATCACAGAGACTCAACATAGGCTATAAAAACATCACAGAGACTCAACATAGGCTATAAAAACATCACAGAGACTCAACATAGGCTATAAAAGCATCACAGAGACTCAACATAGGCTATAAAAACATCACAGAGACTCAACATAGGCTATAAAAGCATCACAGAGACTCAACATAGGCTATAAAAACATCACAGAGACTCAACATAGGCTATAAAAACATCACAGAGATCTGATGGTGAGGCCCCAGAGTCAGGCAGATCATTTTAGCAGCGAAGAAAACCAGCTCATGGACAGCATCATGCTTCAGAAACTGAAACTTCGGCCATATTAAACGTCACAGTGGTTGGGGAAGAGTAGTGTTGGAAGGCATAGATCATGAAAGAGAGGCAGGGGCCGACCAGCAAGGAGATGGACACAGGACTTTGAAGACACTTGGGGCATGAACATGCACGAGACAAGGAAACTGACAAGGATCGAGGATCTTTTCGATTGGCCGCGATGAGAGTAGGTTCTGCAAAGGATCTGCTGTATGATTGTGGTGATGCTGATCTGTCACCAAATCTGATTAAAGCCGTGTACTTAACTATGAAATTTGTGGGTCACAAAGGTTGTAAAACCAGGTCTTGCACCGGTCATTATCTTTGAGCATCTCTTCACAGTGTAGCCTGTCCACAGACTGGGTCCCTAGCCTGGCTTACATTCCAAGGATCAACAGGCCTCTCTATAGATGTGAAGTTGCATGGCAGTTTTAGCATACCCCACTAGTTTTTCTGGGCTTGGAGAGGGGAAAGAGTTCTGTAACACAACCCCCCCCCCCCCCCCCCCCCCCCCCCCCCCCCCCCCAATAGACATGGTACTCTGGTACTGGGCTGGGAGGAAAGTCTTTACACCATCCTCTCTGATACTGGGTTGGGTTAGGAGGAAAGTCTTTACACCATCCTCACTCTGATGGTGCATGGTAGATGCATGTCCTTTCAGGGCTCATGGAGCCTATTACTGTGTGTATTAGTTGTTAGTTGCACATCCAACTTCACATCAAAGGGTCACCCAGTAATGTTTTGTTTCTGTGCCAGTGAATATCACACAAAATGCTCCTCATCGGACTCTTCCCGAAACATCAGTATTGTGAATGGATGGGCCAGAATTCTTGTATTCATGCATGAATGAAACTATCTCTGAACCATTAAGTCAAATGGAAGAGAATTCATTCGGTGGCAGAGTTGTTTCACTCATTTCCTTCCCTGCTTTGTTGTTGTTCATATTATTGAAGCATTTTATTCTTGTACTGTGGTGCGATTCACTTACACAGAACAATATTTTTCAGTGGACAGTGAATGGCAAAGGTGGTGCAAAGAAGAAAAAGAAGGCAGCCAAACCACAGAAAAAAGCTACAGCCATATCTTCAGACAGTGAGGGAGAAGATGAAGGCAAGAAGACAGCATCAGAACCTGAAGAAGGTATTATTTATATGTGTCATGTAATAATGTTATTCCAGTACATTTTAATGGTGATGGAATGATGGACAAGCATTGTTGGTACTGTATGTAGTATTGTTATTCCAGTACATTTTGTTGGTGATGGAATGATGGGCAGGCATTGTTGGTAGTGTATGTAGTATTGTTATTCCAGTACATTTTGTTGGTGATGGAATGATGGGCAAGCATTGTTGGTATGTAGTATTGTTATCCCAGTACATTTTGTTGGTGATGGAATTATGGGCAAGCATTGTTGTTGGTACTGTATGCGGTATTGTTTGTTTCTGCCAGTCAGGTTTTGTGACATACATACGGTTCTGATGATTAGAAGCCTCCTTTCATGCTTGCTCCTCAGCAGATTTTTTGCCGCTGGTGAATTACAGTAAAAGATCTCAGGGTCTGCCTCTATTATGGTACAAAGATCCATGAAAAAAAAACAGGACATGATTGATACAGGCATTGATATTGCACCTTGGGAGCAAGTTCCCGCTGATCATATTGCATGAAGGGAAAAGATCAGGAATGGAATAAAGACATAGGAGAAAATGATTGCAGATAGGTCATACACTGAACGTGTGACATGTCAGATGCTGCATGGTGGTGGAAATGACCATGTGTTCATATGCATCCACTGTAGACAAACATTCACCACGCAGATTGGTCTGATCAATTACATTTGTTTTCGCCATGGGTTGTAGTTATGCCTTTTTGAAGCACAATGTAACAAATTAGCATCTGTCAAGATGGCAAGGTGCCAGTATGTTAAAGTTACGTAACTGGTAACTGCCACACTTTGTATTGTGTCGACTGTAACAGCCTCGGCGCCCATTATGCCCGAGCCGCCACCGAGAGGCTCTTCAGTAGTCGTACGATCATATAAGTGGACCGTAGTAGTTTGTACGAAGCGCTGTATCATCTTCACAAAGAGGGACAAACGGTCAGACAATATTCAAATCATCAACCACCTGAACTTGTGGCTCAATATCAAACAATGAGTTCAGGCAGAGTTGGGTTTGGAAATTCTTTTATTGTTGGTTCCTTCATTTGACTTAGTTGATTCTTTTAACAGGTAGAAAAAATGGTCATACAGGTTATGGTTTCATACAAAATTTGCGAGAATACGTGGCGCTGCATTATCGGCCATAAAGAGGTTCCCATCCTTCAATTAAATATTCTACCTTGAATAAAATGTCATCATTAAAGCTCTGATCCTTCCCAGATGGTCCCCATCATTAACAATTATAACCTGCGTCTGATCTGCCGCTCTGATGGTAAGGTTCTGCCGTTGGGTTGTTGTTATGCCACGCAAATCCTTACCCCCACATCATCAATACTGCGCTTCTTAGTGCAAATCTTTTGCACCGCGCGTATTGCACACCTCGACCACCTGCTAATTATGGGGCGTAACATCTATCCTGTTATACGACACCAATGGTAAAGCTGGAACGTCATCTCCACTTCTCAGAATTGAGCACATCTCTTTAGAGAACAAGCTGTTGCCCATACATCACTGACAGATCCCAAGAATAGCAGTAGCCAATACAGTTTGCTATCAATACAACTAATACAGAGCGATATGAGATACATTTGCTTATGCAGTTATAGCGGTACTAGAAGAGGATGATGTGTGTATCTGTATGTCAACTGATGAAAACCTCAGGCACATTGTCCTGGTCACGACTTATGCCAAAATCAAAGAAGTGAGTTTATATTTAAGAGTTTTGTCTAGAACCTTCTAGAATGTTTTCTGCTTCCCTTACAGGTGAAGTTTCTGACTCGGGCAGCGATGACTCAGACTCCGATGAAGACAAGTTTCATGATGGTTACGATGAAAACCTTATCGGTGATGATGAGGATAAGAAGCGGTTGGAGGCAATGACAGAGAAAGAGAGAGAGCAGGAACTGTTTAATCGTATGGAACGTCGCGCTGCATTGAAAAAAAGGTAAGAGCTTTCTTTATGGAGAAATTATTAATTTTTTAAATGTGTAATAACTGTGATGTTGTAATATTGTTTTGCTTACATTTATTCTGAAAATCCACAGATGCACCATTTTAAATCAGATAAAATAATTTTAATGAGTTCAGTTAATTATCCTTGTGTCCTCCTTTGTTGGTTTGATTGTTCATTTATGAAGCAAGCATAACAATTCGCCGTGTACGTGTGAGACACCAGTACCAAATATCTGAAGTGCAGTGCAGGTTTCTGTATAGCGTTGTAGTTTCCACCGAATTTTAAAGCAACTGTTGAATATATTTCTTACAGCCTGTTACTGTTGCGTTACTTATTTCCTTTCCCATTCCTTTATTTCATTTTTACCCACCACACTTTTGGTCACAGCAAAGGTCTTCCATTTTAGCATAAAATATAGAGTGTTTCAGTAGTGTAGTTGTTGTTGATATTTGTATTGTTTTGATGGTTTCTGATAGTTGATGGCATTAACTTCTTCTCCAAACTTGCTGGTTAGTTGATAATGTTAACTTCTGCTCCAAACTTGCTAGTTAGTTGATAGTGTAACATCTACTCCAAACTTGCTAGTTAGTTTATAGTGTTAACATCTCCAAACTTGCTAATTAGTTGTTAGTGTTAACTTCTCCAAACTTGCTAGTTAGTTGATAGTATTAACTTCTGCTCCAAACTTGCTAATTAGTTGATAGTGTTAACTTCTCCAAACTTGCTAGTTAGTTGATAGTATTAACTTCTGCTCCAAATTTGCTAGTTAGTTGATAGTGTTAACTACTCCAAACTTGCTAGTTGCTTGTCTGTGGCTGAATACCTTGGCGGTACAACATGAACTCTGACTTGACTGGGTACAAATCACGATGTGGATTTTTATAAAATAAGGAACTCAGGGATTTTACTACTTCGTGATCAGCATAATTAAATAAAGGAACGACATCTGGATGGGCTCATTTTTGTTCTGTAAAATTCTTCTCATTGAAATGTAATTGCTATTTCTGTACATGTGGACTTTTTCATATATTTATGTCTTATTTTCAATATGCACTTGGTGCAATGTGTAAAGGACCCATTTTCATGCAATGAGGCGTATTGAACATGTGCTTTCCCCATATTTTTATGGGCCAATCGGCACTCGTTGTGTGATGTGGTTAGTGTAAAGTTGGCCACCTCCACTTTCCAGAACATTTCCTGGCACCGTTTTTAGGCTGGGTTGACCCAGAAAGCCAGGTTAATTGTTAAAAAATAACACTTCCCACCTCATGAAGGATTCAAAACATGGCCACCAGGGTGGCTGACTGAAAAATGCTAGTGGCTATACCACCGCAGCTTTCAGTGTGCACATTAGTGATCCTGAATTCATTGATTTCTTTGCTCATTCAATTGGCAGATTTGAAATACAAAAGAAATTGAAGAAGGCCAAGAAGGAACAGAAGAAGTCCAAGTCAGTCAATGAACAGATGTTGCCAACAATTAGTGAGAGAAGCAAAGAACGAAGAAAACACATTGAACAACGAAAAGATAACAAAAAGACCTCAGCTTTTCAGGATCTCAAAGCCAAAAGAGAAGAACAAAAAAAAAAAGGTATGAAATGTCTTAGTGTGAATGTAAAGTTATTGCCTGTGCATCTCATTATAATGGTATCACATCTTGCCCTCTTGTTGTTTGTGGTGTCAAGGTCAAACATAAACAGTGGGAGAGTGCCCGTTTATAGGCTTTGTATATTGAGATTCCCATGGACTCTGTTATTACCTCTGTCCATCATTTACATGGTTGGTCTCTTCTTCTTACCCTGCTAATGAAGTATCAGATTCACTGGGCTGGTCATCGACTCACATGCTAGATCACAGGCTCCCTAAACAAACTTTTTACAGCGAGCTGCGTTGTGGCAACCGCTCCCAAGGCGGCCAGAGGAAACACTTTAAAGACACTCTGAAGATATCGCTTAAAGCTTTTGGAATTCATCACAACACATGGGGGACTGCTGCCAAAGACTGAAATTCATGATGTGCATCATTACACAAGGGTGTAGTCCTGTGAAAAAAATCACGCTGGAGATCCTCCTACTTGAACATCAAGCATCATTTGCCCACATTGTCAAAGAACATTTCGAGCCAAAGTAAGCCTTGCCGGCCATTTTAGAACTCACGGCTCAGAACTTTCAAGCCTCATTGAATGAAATGAATGGTCATCTTCATACTTGATGGGCAAAGACCACATTGCTGCATTGGAGGACTGAGCGCATGGGAATACCCTGTATGTGGTGATGTCAATCATGACAACATAACGTACCATAACTACATGAATTGTCAAGAATAAGTCAGAAAATTATATTTTTATATATATATATATATATATATATATATATAGTGGCATATTAACCCTTTAGACGGCCGACGTTTGTCCGTTTCGTAGCCCTGAACGGGCAAGAAGAATTTTGAGGTTCGGTAAAATTTTGGGTTACGTTAGTAAAATCATCACATAAAAGGTGTTAGTGAACTGATTTTACTTAAATAAAAAACAAAATGAAGTAAAAAGCATGCAGAGTATTTTACTTATGTGAATGTTCCCGGTCATCCACACATGAACACAAATATTTACAAAATACAACATATTGTTTGTGATTGTCAGTCATTTATACGGCAATTTACAAACACATCCTGATCTTCTTTACTTGCCAGACAGTTCTCTGACAGTTCTAACAATTGTCTGCTACCCGTTATTGATCTCCTTTACTTGCCAGACAGTTCTCTGACAGTTCTAACAATTATCTGCTACCCGTTATTGATCTCCTTTACTTGCCAGACAGTTCTCTGACAGTTCTAACAATTGTCTGCTACCTGTTCCTGATCTCCTTTACTTGCCAGACAGTTCTCTGACAGTTCTAACAATTATCTGCTACCCGTTATTGATCTCCTTTACTTGCCAGACAGTTCTCTGACAGTTCTAACAATTGTCTGCTACCTGTTCCTGATCTCCTTTACTTGCCAGACAGTTCTCTGACAGTTCTAACAATTGTCTGCTACCTGTTCCTGATCTCCTTTACTTGCCAGACAGTTCTCTGACAGTTCTAACAATTGTCTGCTACCTGTTCCTGATCTTCTTTACTTGCCAGACAGTTCTCTGACAGTTCTAACAATTGTCTGCTACCCGTTCCTGATCTCCTTTACTTGCCAGACAGTTCTCTGACAGTTCTAACAATTGTCTGCTACCTGATCCTGATCTCCTTTACTTGCCAGACAGTTCTCTGACAGTTTTAACAATTGTCTGCTACCTGTTCCTGATCTCCTTTACTTGCCAGACAGTTCTCTGACAGTTCTAACAATTGTCTGCTACCTGTTCCTGATCTCCTTTACTTGCCAGACAGTTCTCTGACAGTTCTAACAATTGTCTGCTACCTGTTCCTGATCTCCTTTACTTGCCAGACAGTTCTCTGACAGTTCTAACAATTGTCTGCTACCTGTTCCTGATCTCCTTTACTTGCCAGACAGTTCTCTGACAGTTCTAACAATTGTCTGCTACCTGTTCCTGATCTCCTTTACTTGCCAGACAGTTCTCTGACAGTTCTAACAATTATCTGCTACCCGTTCCTGATCTCCTTTACTTGCCAGACAGTTCTCTGACAGTTTTAATAATTGTCTGCTACCTGTTCCTGATCTCCTTTACTTGCCAGACAGTTCTCTGACAGTTCTAACAATTGTCTGCTACCCATTTTTATGAAGCTGGGTTGACCCCAGAGCTATAAAAATTGGAAAAAAAATATTCTTGTCGCAACCCATGGGTTGAACCTGTACCCCCTGTACTGGCAGGCAACACACTATGCTACAGCAGTTGTAGTTTATATGTAGGTACCCAGTTAGTATATTTGTTCATAGTTTTCAAATAAGTAAAAGAGAAGTATTTAGACTGCCGCACTTCATACCACAGGTATGTCAGTTACAAAAGCGCCCCAGAGGCATGAAATGGAATATTGCTTTGATAGCAAATCCGTTACGTGGAAAGTCTGAATCGAAAGCTCACTGTGTGGGCTTCATAAAAGGTGGGAAAAGTGCCCTAGTGGCACGAAATGGAATATTGCTTGGATTGCAAATCCATTACGTGGAAGTCCGAATCGAAAGCTCACGGTGTGGATGTCATCTGCAGACTGCATTCTTCTGGTTTCCGGAAGAACAGCCTATGGTGAACAATATCCCAATATAACAGAACAGTCCCAATATACGGAAGTGAGGCTAAGCAGCCGTGTGCAGGACGTGATGATTCCTTGGGTAAGCCCAGTACCTGAGCGCTGTGTGTCGGCTCTGCAAGTATGGAAGCCTCCTTTAATAGCGGAGAATGCCCATGGTCTGCCCCTGCCTTCCATTGAGGGCTGACCAGGATGTCTTTGGCTGTTCTATATGGGCCAGCTGGGATGGGGGATAACACCACAACAGTGAGAGTCAAATGTCCTAAGAAACCCCAGGGAAGGTTAACCCGGTCAATAAATGCCCACAGAAGTAGGATGTCAAGACTAACGGCGCAAGAACGCAGTTCTGCTGTAAACAGGCACAACGGAATCATGTCTGGAAAAAAAATTCCGGATGAACGTAGAAGAAGAAGAATATGCAGGTACCCAAACGTTCTTGTTTTAAATTGCTTGAGTGAGTACTCTAACAATGTGTTCTGTTTGTATGTACTTTAAGTGTGTTTTGTTTGTATGTATTCTAACAGTGTGTTCTGTTTGTGTGTACTTATAAACAGCGGAGCAGATTCAGGCCCAGAAGAAAATCAAGGCCAGCGACATCTACAGTGATGATGACGACGACGATGATGACGATGCCAGCAGTGTGGACAATAAGAGTGACAAAGAGGAAAGAAAGAAGGAAACTAAAGAGAGGGAAAGAGAAAAGGAAAAAGAGCGAGTGGAAGTTCGTGCAGATTCAGACTCTGAGGCCAGTGAAAGAGATTCTTCACAGTCAGAATCAGAGGAAGAGTAAGCCTTGTTATCTTAAATTATTTTCTTAATTGTTGAATTAATTTTCTTCTTTAAAATTTGCAAAGTTGAAGACTATTCTGTGTTTGCATTTATTGTTTGGCCTGGAGGTTATGGTGGCTTTGTTGTATACAAACTGAAAATATCTAGCAATGTAATGGCATATGTGATTCTAATATAGCCACATTGGGATCCTCATGAGTACTGCTTGTTTGTGCACTGAACTGCGATTCTTCTAGTGTGATCTGAAGAAGGAGATCGTAACACTTGAGCAGTGCAGTGAACATGGTGGTGACTAGAAAGATCAGCAGACAAAGAAACAGGCAGACCAAGAGAAATGATGCTGGATGGCCTAAGACAATGGCATGCAAGAATAACATCAATAGAATTGATCAGAACATCAAGCACAGAGATCTGTGGAGAGACATGGACATCTATGTTTGGAGGGCACGCGTGATGGATCAGTGGTCCCGTCTGTGCTTGTTCAATGGGTGAGCTTTAATGAGATATTGAGTGATGCTCTGGCTGACCACCAGGGGTTTCTCTATGAAGGGTAGGCAGCAGAGAAGAGAGGTGGTCACCTCACCAGATAATGTTGTAATCCGTAAATTTAAATTGTAGAGTAAGAGAGCTGTTACTGTAACCCAGTTTCCTTGAACATTGCTTGTATCATCTCTTGTTTTAGCTTGTCAAGTTGACAGTTTGTATCTGTGACAGTGACCATAGAACTTTCTTATGGTCAGTATTGCATAAAATAATTTGTCTATTAACCTTGTTATTAATTTCTATCCCTATCTCTCTCATTGTCTCTTCAATTTTTTATTGTCGTTATTTTTCAGCATGTGGTGTGTAAATAATTTGTGGTGAAGTAATTTTGTGCCAGTTTTAACATATGTTCCCTCCCAGTTTGCAGAAATGTATTACGTATTGAACTCTGATACTTTGCAGGATCAGGCGGCCAAGATCCAGAAAAGCCAAGTTCATAACTACCAAAGAGGAGCTCAGTCGAATACGGTTGTCTAGGCATAAACTTGAAAGGTAATATTTGCCTGTCACAGACAGACCAGAACCTGCTTGTGTGAGGAAAAGGGTAGTTTGTCAGCGTGTGCATGAGGATTTATATTTAAGACCTGGAGACAGTTGAATTTTGAATGACTGTCTTTCAGAAAGTTTGGTCTGTGGGGTATATAAGATCATTCAAATCTTCACATTTATGTCACCACTTTGCAGCACTAGAGAACTTGTGTGTCCATTGACCAAACATTGTGGTGATGGTGGCATAAGGTCTCCAAGTTTAAACGGTTGAAGGGTAGGCATCTGGTTAAAAGAGATCAAAACTTATTGCCCTGAAGGTGGGCAGAGGATAGTCAGAGGCTAGGGAAGGTAGACTCAAAACAGAACATTGCAACTTTATGCTGAAGTTGTGATGAAGATATTGAGTAGCTGAATGTTTAGTATCTCCATCTTTTGGCCAGGAACCTGGTGTGAAACAAAGCCATACCTGAAGTATTTGTGGAATGAAACACTTGTGGCAGCAACACTGCATGTCAGAGTGAAATGCAGCATGTTAAGTGCATTCTGAGACTGTTTGCCTCGTGGCTAGTTGCTCCACAGAGTACAACTGACTTTGTAGCCAAGAAATATTGAAGGTATTATTCTAAAAAGTCACACACCAAGCGTTTGAGACGTAAGATGGTGCATGATGGTGGAAATGACCACGTGTTCACATGCACCCACTGTGAACGGACATTTACAGCGCAAATTGGCCTTATCAGTCACACTCGCTACCGCCATAGTTAAAAGTTATTATGCCTTTTTAAAGCACAAACTATCGTCTGTCAAGACGGCAAGGTGCCAATGTAGTAGTAGTATTCATCTAACACCTTCTGTTGTGGACGGAAACTTCTGTCCTCGAGTTAAGTCAACTTTTGAATATTTTAATGGTTAAAATTGTTCAAGTGCGCAGGATTTAGTATCAAGTGCCTTGCCAACTGGCATACACAATCATGCAATCTCCAAAGGCATGCATAAGTTCCATGCCATCACAAGTGACTGACTAGAACCTTCCCCCAGTTCCCTTTCCACAAATTATCTGTTAAGGGCCGAATGTAAGACGGGCCTGCACGCCCAATTTGTGACCCTAATAAAGTTGATTTGATTTGATTTTTTGATTTGTAAGATATTCTTTGGTTTTGGAAATATCTCTGAACCAGTACAGATGCTGATAGATAATTTATGTATTGTATTTTCAGATGGTGTCACATGCCCTACTTTAAGAAAGTTGTTGTTGGTTGTTACGTGAGGATTGGTATTGGTAATCATGAAGGTCGTCCGGTTTATAGGGTGAGTTGATTTCCTGCACTGTCTGTACCTCTGCATATTAGAGTGAGGTGACATGTATAGCTTCACCTGTACATATTAGAGTGAGCCTGTGAGTGAGAGATCATGTACCTGTGTATATTAGAGTGAGGCTGTGAGTGAGAGATCATGTACCTGTGTATATTAGAGTGTCTATGAGTGAGATGTCATGTGTGGCGTGGATCATGTAAATTTAAGTTAGTCTGTTGTTGTGCAAAGCACATCAAGCATATTGGAATCTTCAGATCAGCATGGCATGCCCTGTCAGCTGGTGTAGATCTCAACCCTTTATACTCTGGATCAAATCTACGGATGATATTCCTCCATGCCACCATCTCATTTCACCCAGTGTAATTTCTCTCTGCCTGCCTCTTTTCCCTCTTATCTTTTCACTGGGTTCAACTTTTTCCAAAGCCTTTCTTCTCATTATATTATAAAGACCCTTGTTTGTCTCTTTCTGATAGTTGCATATAATATTCTACTATCATTAGCCTAAGCCAGGCAATTGCTGGTAGTTTCTATTACAGTCCAAGGTATTCACAAATTTGCCTCAGGAAATTGCCTTTGCCTGGCTCATCTAAGTTTTTTAATGAGTCAGTGAGAGTTAGAGGCACACATATTATGCATGTTTTTACTTTTGCACATCTAGATCAGCCTGTGCGTGCAAAGCCTAGATTTCATTCGTGTTTTTATATCTGCATATCTGAATGAGACATTGAGCTTAGGACACATTCATGTATGCCTTACTGAGACTTTGAGAGACAGGTCGTGCATACCTGGGTCCATGTGTCTGATACAGAGGTCAGGAACATCTGAGTGTCTTTTAGAGACTCACGTGCAGGCCTAAGCAAGTCTTTGAGTGTGAGATATGCATTGTGAGGAGTTTTAACATTGAAATAAGTCAAAGATCACAAACTACATCAGGTGAAAGTTGTCCTTTGGCAAGCACTGACATTGAGGTATGACATGGTAACTTTGCAGCCAGAAAGTCACTGAAGTACAGTGACCAGTTTTGTTCCTGGCTAACTGTTGTGTCCAGCAAAATGTCTGATACTCCCTTTACAAAATGGAGTTGATTGCTTAGTCATATTCAGACAAAAGACACCTCTCCTTAACTTGGGATCTAACACAGATTGGTAAGCCAGTACACCACCAACTATGCCACTTGAGCTCATATGGTGTGTGGTTATGTCCACATCTGTATGTATTTGAAATGTGCGTATGTTTTGGTAATGATACAATCAATGGAACTGGTGTTTTCTGTGCTTCAGGTTGCAGAAGTCATTGATGTTGTGGAAACAGCAAAAATATACCAGCTTGGCACCACCAGAACAAACAAGGGCTTGAAACTCAGGTCTGGGCATGCTCTTTGTCAGTCTTGCTTTAGATGTCTTTATGTATTGATTTGCATTGTTTCTATAAATTATGCATTAATCTGTATTGTTTTGGATTCCTGAAAACTCATCATACGTGAAGTAAAAAAATCTTGAAAAGCAGATTTGGTTTCTTGAAAAGACAGGTTACGAGATGACAGAGATATGATAGGTATAACATCATGCATTGGATTAATCAGGAGTCAGCAAGTAAAATTATCTTTCGAGAATGAAACTCAAATAGCTACAGCATAGAACCGTAAAGGTTCCACATGTAGAGCCAGAGGAAGTCCAAGTAAATGAGATGTAGGCAACCTCAAGAGTACACAAAATATAGTTGTAATACAAGTTTAGGCCCGTCCTGAATTAATATCAGAAAAATGACAACCTGCTCGACGACAAACATGAGAGTTAGCAGACTGCACGCAGCATGCGTACATCCATTTATAAAATGCTTTTCAGTACAGGCATCTCATTTAGTCTACTGTTCAGTTACAAAATTAATCTAAACTTCATTTATGGCAAAATTTGCTGAATGTTTATAAATTCTAGCTAGTTATTGGTAAATTATGTTTGTAATTCTACACATACATTTTCTGCTACAGGCACGGAGGAGCCGAGCGTGTGTACCGACTGGAGTTTGTGTCCAATCAAGACTTCTCAGACACAGAGTTCACCAAGTGGAAGGATGCCATGGAGCTGGGCAACCACCAGGTGCCGACTCTGGACGATATTCAGAGAAAGGAAGATGATATTAAACAAGCTTTTGATTATAAAATCAAAGATAAAGATATAGAAGAGGTAGGTGATAGATAAACATATAGAAGAAGTAGGTGACAGAGATAAAGAGATAGGTGACAAGTAAAGATATAGATAACCATTTCGCCACCAAGACTTCCAACTAACAATAATAATAACATGATAATAAATTGCCCTGAAGCAGTTTAATGCTACGGGTGATAAGTTTCAGCTGTAAGATGTGTTGTCATGATTTTTAGTGATGTATTGTGTTTGTTTATGTTCGGTTGCTTTGAATTCAAGTGTAATCCATACACGTACTACAACTTCTAATGAACTGAACTTATTTTTATGTGTGGATTAGCTTTCCCTATTACCAGTGTCCCTCATCAGCAGATGAACCCACTCCGATTTCAGAGGTACTGCCAAGTGCCGAATTCATGCCCATGTCCAGACATCTTGGGATTTGCCTAGGGTGAAATATTTATAATGGCTTGTACAAACACTTTCACGATTCACACATCTGTTATGCACACAACTCACAAGTCCTTTGCGTCCTTAGACAACACAGTCACTTTTATTGTAGAACAGTATCACATGTGGCTGTCATACACCGCCGGCTTCCTGTCGTTCTGCGTATGACCAGCACAATTTGCACTATTGTTCTAGTTTCGACTATATGTGTTGTCTGTAATATTCTGAAGCAGAATCTTGTCTTTTAAATATCTGTTTTATTCTTGTAGTTACTGTTTCCCACATGTGATGTAGTGTTTGGTTTTCTTTAACCATAGTAGTCATCAACATGCTGAATGTATTCAATCTAAGTCTGATGAAATCTGCATTTGCGTCACAAGACTGACGTTTTATTAGGCACTGTGGTGTAGGTGAGACTGTTGGTTGTTCATGTGTCAGTGGTCTATCTGTTTCTTTGTCAGTAACCTGTTCTATGTGGTGTGACTGTTAGTTGTTCATGTGTCAGTGGTCTATCTGTTTCTTTGTCAGTAACCTGTTCTATGTGGTGTTGGTGTGACTGTTGGTTGTTCATGTGTCAGTGGTCTATCTGTTTCTTTGTCAGTAACCTGTTCTATGTGGTGTGACTGTTGGTTGTTCATGTGTCAGTGGTCTATCTGTTTCTTTGTCAGTAACCTGTTCTATGTGGTGTGACTGTTGGTTGGTCATGTGTCAGTGGTCTATCTGTTTCTTTGTCAGTAACCTGTTCTATGTGGTGTGACTGTTGGTTGTTCATGTGTCAGTGGTCTATCTGTTTCTTTGTCAGTAACCTGTTCTATGTGGTGTGACTGTTGGTTGTTCATGTGTCAGTGGTCTATCTGTTTCTTTGTCAGTAACCTGTTCTATGTGGTGTGACTGTTGGTTGTTCATGTGTCAGTGGTCTATCTGTTTCTTTGTCAGTAACCTGTTCTATGTGGTGTGACTGTTGGTTGTTCATGTGTCAGTGGTCTATCTGTTTCTTTGTCAGTAACCTGTTCTATGTGGTGTGACTGTTGGTTGTTCATGTGTCAGTGGTCTATCTGTTTCTTTGTCAGTAACCTGTTCTATGTGGTGTGACTGTTGGTTGTTCATGTGTCAGTGGTCTATCTGTTTCTTTGTCAGTAACCTGTTCTATGTGGTGTGACTGTTGGTTGTTCATGTGTCAGTGGTCTATCTGTTTCTTTGTCAGTAACCTGTTCTATGTGGTGAGACTGTTGGTTGTTCATGTGTCAGTGGTCTATCTGTTTCTTTGTCAGTAACCTGTTCTATGTGGTGAGTTTCTGATTTCCTGTCGCCTTGTTGACAGTGTTTATCACCAGTGTTTTCTGTTATTTGTTTTGCGAAGTCGTTGTTCTGTTTATGTGCTACTTGTCCAGTGTTGGTCTGGTTATTCTGTGGTATGACTATTTTATCTTCTTCTTTATCTTTTTCCTGTTGTACTCTTGTGACGGTATTTGTTAAATTGTTTTTTATTTGCCATGCTTGGATTTCTTCCTGTGTACAATCTTTTACCTGTGGTATGTTGCCAATCGTTAACTCAGCGTACGGGTTTGGTAACACTGCTGCTTGTACTCTCCCCGTATAGTATGGGCTGTCTATTTCGATCCATGCTATGTCATATCTTTCTTCGGTTCCACCGAATGTTCGACAGGTTACTGTTTTACTCGTGTTTTACTCTTTCTAACAAACCTTTGGTCAACTCCCATTATTGATGTTCCAGTGTTTCTTATGCATGTGGTGGGTATGCCGTTGACCAATGCTTTCTGGATCTTTTGAGTTCCGTTTAGGATATTTGCTGTATTCACCTTTTGTGTCACTACTTTGTGGCTGCAGGTGGGGTTATCTTTTTTATGGAATTCTTTGCAGATTTTGTGTTGTGTGTTCTTATCTGTCGGTATGGATACTATGTTTGTCTTTTGGTCATGTTGTTCTTTCTTACTAGTCGTAACATATGTTCTCTTAGCCTCTTTGGTTATTTGTTTCAGTCTAGAATTCTTGATTTCATGTCCAAAACTATGACAAAGATAACATTTTACATTCTTTTTGTAATTTGTTTGTGTTAATTGTAATGTCATTTTATCTTTCTCGACATTCCACTTGTCTATTTCGAACTGTAGTCGTTTTGCTTCGAGATCTAATCTTTCTCTTTCTAAAGCTAGTTCTTTATCTTTTTGTCTTTCTTGTGATTGTCTAAGCTCATTAGCTGCTGTGTATTGTGCTTCTATGTCTTGTCTAGTTGCCGCTCTGTCTTCTTCTTCTTCTTCTTCTTCTTCTTCTTCTTCTTCTTCTTCTTCTTCTTCTTCTTCTTCTTCTTCTTCTTCTTCTTCTTCTTCTTCTTCTTCTTCTTCTTCTTCTCCTCCTCTTCTTTCTCTTCACACACACACCACAACCATGACAAACTAAAACACACACACCACCACCTGTCATTTAAAACTGTCATTTACTGCCTATAGTACCTTGCGGTGTAGGACAGGGGGTATTGAGCCTGAGGAATTAAGGCTGCATGGCTAGTGCAGTCGCCGCGAACTGTACTTGTTCAAAAGCTAGACATAAAAGTTAATGATGAATGTAACTGAAATTGCTGAAACGATGGCTAAACATTTTGCTGCAAGAAAGTCCAACATATGCAGAACAGAGAAGATCATTTTGGCCTTCACTCGTTCTGTTCCAGGACAAACTCCGTGGAGAAGCCAACAACCTCAAGTTGTCAGTTGCCTTATTGAAGTATATTCAGGTTGATGCCTGAAGATGAAGAAGAATTCAATTTGTGTTTACCGTTAGTTGCGGTGCCAGATGTCCATGTGTGAAATCAACGTATGTGTAATGTTTATTAGTACTTATTTTAGTATATTTAATGGTTAACACAGTGGACAGTTATACATCTGAAGATCTTTGTATAATTGTTTGTATGAAATTGCTGCACATTACATACAGTTTTGTCTTTATTTTTGCAGATAGTTGCAGAGAAACAGAAATTCCGGAAAAACCCACACAACTATGCTGTCAGGAAAACATCAATAATGAAAGCTAAGGTATAATCACCAAATACTGTCATGATTTAGCAGTTACATGTTCATGTATTAGTTTTGTCTTTTACTGTCATGATTTAGCAGTTACATGTACATGTATTTTAGCTTTGTCTTTTACTGTCATGATTTAGCAGTTACATGTTCATGTATTTTAGCTTTGTCTTTTACTGTCATGATTTAGCAGTTACATGTACATGTATTTTAGCTTTGTCTTTTATTGTAAGTGGTCAGCTTTAACTTCACCAGTATCTTATTGGGGCCCAAAGGAGAAGCAAGGAATAGCAATACTGCAGCCTACAATGTATGTTGTTAGGGGTGATTATGGAGGGGTGGTGCGTGGCTGGCTTCTTCAACCTACAGAAAACTGGCTGCAGAAGTCAATCAATCATGAACAAAGGGCTTGGTGTGTTGGTTAAAGACCTTTACTCCATTGGAAGATGAAATGCAGCTGAAGATCATCTACAACTTAGTGGCAAGAGACTACTTCAACAAACTGGTTAGAAAAGAACCCACATGAAAGAAGCTTCCAGCTGGAGGTTTCTTACTCAAAGACCACATCAACCCGTAGGCAGAAATGAATGAAGGAAATTATTATTATTATGGTATGTTATTAAATGGTCCACATCTAATTTCTCCATAATTTAGACTATCCACATCTAATTTTCTCTAATTAGTGTAGAATTGTTTTAATCGTTGTTAAAAAGTATTTAAATTGACGTGTAATGGGAGAAAAAAAAAGTGTAACAGCTAAGAATTGAATGGTGAATTACACAGGAAACATGCCAGTGTGTAACATAACATAATGTTAGTATTCAATTTCTATGTACAAATGTGAATGTTTTGTATTGTTACATCACAGGAGCAAGCAGATCTAGACGGGGACCAAGAAAAGTCCGTGAAATTGGCCCAGGAACTAGAAGATCTAGAAGAAAGAGCCCAAGAACTTGACAGGCGACGAACTTCAAATATCAATTCTATAAGGTATTCCAGAATGAGTGAGACATTTCTACAATTGTGTGAAGATAGGGTATACAGTCTACACTCGTCTATACACATACATATATACATTTATTATGTTGTATAAATATATATTTATGTGATGATACATGATCAGATGTCAACCAGTTTAACACTGACATCCCAAAAATGTAGCAGACCAAAATGATCTGATTCGGTGTTACATATTCATTACATTGTTGGATTCAGCATTACATTTCCATTGAGTGGTTAAATTCAGTGTTTCATATCCATCATGCGGTTAGATTTAGTGTTATGTTATATATCCACTTTGTGGATTTGTTAATTAACCCTTTTAGGACGGAACAACATTGGGCCAAATTTAGGTTTCCCTCTGAAGAAGACGGAGCCATTTTTTTGGAGTACAGAAATGACTGAAGTGACAATTTTATAAATTAAAAAAAAAATATTAGAACCCTATATAGATATATACAAGTATATATATTCTTAAAGAGGATATAGTAAAGTTTATTTCTGTGTATGATTGAAGTTGTTTTGTTCATGTTTACGCAAATTTGTTAACCTCATTTGTATTTTGTGAAAAATAAAATATTTCATACCACTATGTATGAATTGGTACTAAATATTTAAAAAAAATGGTACTCACCTAAAATTTCCTCATTGAATACCTACACCACTTTAGAATAATTTTAAACACTTGTGGTTAAATAAACAACAACTATTAAGTCCGTATTGACATTTGTAATAGTTTGGCTATCAACTGGTGACATGTTTTTTGGTCCGGCCATTGCCATGAAAGGGTATAGATAAAACGATCTTTTTTATTCCCAACACACAAAACTATGGGACACGAGGTTGAAATCCTCATGGGCACTTTCTGTATCACTAAAGTCATTATCTGACAGTCCTGAACTGACAAAATCGCTACTATCAGAGCTAGTCAACGCTAGTACGTCTTCGGGTTCAAAGCTGGCCATTTTAGAACTCAAAAATCCACGAAAAAATGGGTTACTTCGGAAAAAACAGCACAAAATAATGTCCACTTGTCTGAATCACGCTAGAACGGCAATGTGGCGGGCTAAAATGGCTGACGATTGCAAGGAAGCATTTGATTGGTCTGTACTATTAAAAGAACACCAATCATAGCAGTCCTTACAAACAGGGCCAATTTCTGGACACTTCGTCGTTTTCAAAAGAGCAAGATGGCCGCTGAAGGGCCAGTATATCGGCCTGGCCGGGGTCTAAGGGTTAAGTGGTTAGATTCAGTATTATATGTCCACTACATGGTTAGATTCAGTGTTATATGTCCACTACATGGTTAGATTCAGTGTTAAATGTCCACTGCATGGTTAGATTCATTGCTACATATCCATTACGTGTTTTGATTCAGTATACATCATTATCATGTACCATGGCAGTAAATGTGGTCCGTCATGTTTCGCCATCTCACACGATCACCAGTCATGGATCAGCTCAATATTCTTGTCTCGACCATGCCATATGGTCAAGCCTCCAGGTATTTACTTTTCTGCCCTTCCCCTTGATCTTGCCAGTTGTCACTAAGTTCTCTAGTTTATTTCTTCTCATAACGTGTCCAAAAGAATTTCTTCTTCTTTTTGTTCATCCGGAGTGTTTTTTCAGATGTGATTGCGGTGTGTCTGTTATGCGCCCTTGGGCCGAAACCCGCAGGCCAACACATCGACTTTAGCGTGCTTTTTTGACCAGGTAGCATTCCTCGGAGACTCTCACTTTTGTGGTGCCATCTGCAACCATGCTGGCCAAGGTTGAACGGTCGAAGACAACGGTCATCCCTCAAAGGAAGACAGGGACAGTCCATAGCATTTTCCGCCATCCAAGGTTGCTTCCATAGTTGCAGGGCCGACACATAACGCCCTGGATCTGGGCTCACCGAGGGAGATCGTCACGTCCTGCTCATGGCTGCTTTAAATCCTCACTTCAATATATTGGTCATTTCGTTTCCCCGGGTCATTCCCGCACAAACCAGACAGGTTTGCAGACGGCATCCACTCAGCGAGTTTTCGGACATGTGCTTGTCGTTGCGCCCATCAGAGCTTTTCCAGGCTCAACAGACATTCGGAAAACTACCCAGTCAGAGCTGTTCCGAACAAGAGCGGCATTCGGAAACTAGGTAGTCAGAGCTTGTTCCTAGCACGAGAGACATTCGGACGAGACATTTCACTCGGACGTAATTGCGTAGTGTCAATTTTTAGTTTGCCACCCGTAGGGCGACACTTCCGACTTCAGCGGGCATTTTTTAATGAGGTTAGCCATCCTCTGGTTTCGAGGCACGTTGGACTGTTGTGATGTCGCTAACATCTCAGCTGGTCAAGATAGAACGATGAACGACATCGTGGTCGGCCCTCAAGGGAAGGCAGGGGCAGACCATGAGCATTCCCTTGCTATCCAAGGAGGCTTCCATAATTGCAGAGCCGGCACATATTGCTCTGTGACTGGGCTCACCCGAGGAGTTGCCACGTCCTGCTCATGGCTGCTTTAGTTCCTCACTTCCATGTGTTGGGCAACTCGTTTGCCACTGATCGCTCAAGCACACACCAGGGACGGTCAGACTGCAAGCGACACCCACTCGGTAAGCTTTTGCTTTTGACTTCGGACCACGCAATAGGTTCGCTCGCCGTGCGTTCCATTTTGCGTCATTGAGACGTTCTTCCACTTTTGTCTACACTCTCTATGAGTTAGATACAGTTTTCGCAGCCATTTTCTTCGACTGGGGCACTTTTTATGACTTTTTGTACTCGCTCACGAGGTAGGCTACTTGTGCTGCCGGCTCAGCACCTTACCTTCGTGCAGCGGTGAACGAGAAACGGCCTGGCCCTATCATCCGGGAATCTCTCATATCCCCCAGCTGAGAGCCTTCGAACTTGTATCAGACCTGAGCATGTAGCTTGCTCAGTATCACGCCTTTATTTTTCGAAAGGTGGGGATCGGCCCGGCTCTCAGGTCCGAGGGTTTGTGGCTTAGAGGCGTTCAGCCACAGCCCTCGACAGGGAGCCTTTAGTGTTTTGTCCGGACCAAGAACTTCTGCCTTCGTGCGCCTGATTTAAATTTTAGACTGCTATCCTCAGTCTCACCTGCAGAGCAGCAGGTTGTGTCTCTCTTAGTCTGGTCCCTATCCCATAAGCTGTCCAATATGTAGTTTTTCATCCATCAGCAAGCAAATGGGGTCGATGGGACACGCAAGCTCCCCCACCACGTCAAGGTGGAGACACATCGGGGGAGCAAAAGAATTTGACTGTCTGCATCTAATTTCTCTAATTTTGCGGTTTTCATTTGCCTCTTGTAGGACTTGGTCATTGGTTTTTATGTCTTTCCATGGTAATCTTTGCATTTTCCTCAAAAACCACATTTCCACTGCCATTAGATGTTTTTCAGCTTGACTGCTCATCATCCACGTTTCACATCCATAAAAAAGTACAGGTTCTATGTAGCGCCTCAACACTCTTTTTCTCATTGCAATTGACATCTTTTTATTAGTCAAAATGTTTTCAATCTTGCAAAATGCTACCTTTACCGTAGCAATTCTTGTTCCAATCTCGATTAGATGTCTATTTTATGGTTGTATTTAATTCATGATTTATTACCCCTCAGCTATATCAACCAGAGAAATCGTGACCGTAACCTGGTGGAAGCTGAGAGTGCCCTGAAAGCTGAAGTTGCAGAGATGAGGAATGCCACGGCTGACCCCTTCACTCGCCGACAATGTCGGCCAACGATCGTGACAAGAGTAAGTGATCTTATCGCATTATATCGTATTATATTATATTATATTATATTATATTATATTATATTATATTATATTATATTATATTATATTATATTATATTATATTATATTATATTATATTATATTATATTATATTATGGGCCTTGTTTTCACTTACACATACTGAGTTTGATGAAGTATGTATATCATATGAAATTGAGTTTGATGAAGAAAGTGTTTCAGGTGAAGTTGAGTTTGATGAAGAAAGTGTTTTAGGTGAAGTTGAGTTTGATGAAGAAAGTGTTTCTTAATGGATAGTCCAAGGAATACACGGCGAGCATAAAATTAGCAACTGCATGCAGAAAACAAAGTTGAGTGGTTTAGAAGTGTTTCAGATAAGTTGAGTTTGAAAAGAAAGTGTTTGAAGTGAAGTTGAGTTTGATGAAGAAAATGTTTCAGGTGAAGTTGAGTTTGATGAAGAAAGTGTTTTAGGTGAAGTTGAGTTTGATGAAGAAAGTGTTTCTTAATGGATAGTCCAAGGAATACACGGCGAGCATAAAATTAGCAACTGCATGCAGAAAACAAAGTTGAGTGGTTTAGAAGTGTTTCAGATAAGTTGAGTTTGAAAAGAAAGTGTTTGAAGTGAAGTTGAGTTTGATGAAGAAAATGTTTCAGGTGAAGTTGAGTTTGATGAAGAAAGTGTTTTAGGTGAAGTTGAGTTTGATGAAGAAAGTGTTTCTTAATGGATAGTCCAAGGAATACACGGCGAGCATAAAATTAGCAACTGCATGCAGAAAACAAAGTTGAGTGGTTTTGAAGTGTTTCAGATAAGTTGAGTTTGAGAAAAAAGTATTTCAATTTCAGTTGAGTTTGATGATGAAAGTTGTTTTAGTTTAAGTTAATGTCAAACATTGTATAGGAACTCGTAATGATAAATTTGTGTAATGCAAGTCAAGAAAGCTTGTCCTATTAAGTGCCATCTTTTCTCATTTACATTTTCTCTCACTACTGTTTTCAAATATAACATGTCGTTCAGAAGATGTGTCTGCAGTGCCATGTTTGATAGGCCCTCGTGGCATCTTTGAGTTCTTTATTTATGTTCTAATGAACATTGCTTAATAAAAATATTCGTTTATAATAATGTTATAAAGGAAACTACTGTTGGTTTGTGTTTTTGTTCACGTTTATCTATATTCAGTTGTCTTTTTTTCCCCCTCATACTTTTGATTAATTACGTTTATTTTATTTAATGTCTTTGTTTATAACTGTGCTCATTGATATGTTTGTCATTTATGTATTTATTTATGTCTCTCAGGTTCGTGAAACTGAAACAGTTAAGGTGCTAGACTCACAAAAAGTGAGTAGCTTTTGGGAATTGTACTGTCTATAATGAGTTTGTCATACTGTCTTGTGCATAAACCTTAATGTCAGTATTTCAGAGAGCTGATTTGTTAACTTTTACATGGGCAAGGGTTAATTACGAAGTTTCATAATGAGTTAATTCATTTAATTAATTCTGTAGCATGCCCTTTGCAGAACCTCGCTCCCATAACAACCTTCTGGAAGACTCGATCATAAGTAAGATGTCCCATGCTCGATACACCCATCTGGAATCATCCGCCACGTCCTACACCCATCTTCTCTTTGACTTTCCTCTTCCTCTCTTCTCAGGCATATACTCCTCAATTATTGTTCTCTCCAAACTTTCATGTTGTTTCAAGTGACCAAAATATGTTTTATCATCTTTAATAGCCAATCTTCTTCAATATTCAGCACTTGAAGTATGGATGCATTTGTTCTTTTCTTTACCCAAGATATTCTTAGAACCCATCTATAACATTTATATTCAAAGGCATTTATGCGCTGTTCAGCTTGTTTAGTAAGTGTCCGGGTCTCACAGGCGTATGTTGCAAAGGGAAAGATGCATGCTCTTAAAAATCTGTTTGTAGTCTGTCCCACTCCATAAGTTATTCAGTTGTTTTAGTTTTCGAAAAGCAATAGATATTCGTCTTTTAATTTAATTCATTGTGTCACCATTGTTGGTAATCAATGACCCAAGATGTTCAAAATTTTCCACCACCTCCAATTTTTCCTCATTAACATATATTTCTTTCTCCATAGTAGTTTTATCTGTATGCATTAGCTTTGTTTTTGCTATGTTAAGATATAAATTGTGATTTTCACTTTTCCTTTGGGTTGAGGTTATTAGGTTTTCTATACCAATCTCTGATGTGGATGGTAATACTGTATCGTGAGTTAATTAGTTAGATTTATATCACTAAGTAGCAAATCCTTTACAAAACGTTTTCTCTCATCAAATCCCATCATCCCCTGTTTCTCCCTGTCTGTCTGTCTTTCTGTCTGTCTGTCTGTCTGTCTGCCTGCCTGCCTGCATCTGTCGGTCTGTCTGTCTGTCTGTCGTCTGTCCTTTAAAAAAATGTTAGTTACTCTCATCACTTATAATAATGTTTGTCTCTGTCTTACCGTTAATGTTTGCCTGTTTCTGACTTTTAATGTTTGCCCCTCTTATTTTAATTCTTCTTATTTTAATTTCAATCTGTCTAAATCTGGGCAAAACACATTACCATGATAAAATGGATACCCGATAAAATGGATACCCACTTGAGATGTTTTTATAATTTACACTTAACCTCTCTCGTTTCAGGAATCTAAAACCACACTAGCATCCGGCAACCCTGCTTTTCCACTAGTCCCTACAGCTAAGTCCATGAATGCAGATGCAGCATTGGTGAGTTTGAGTTTGTGCTGTCAGTATGTCTAATGTGAGCACTTAGAGATTGCTTGAAATCAGACACCTGTCAATGTGTGTCTAATGTGAACATTTAGAGATTGCTTGAGATCAGACACCTGTGAATGTGTGTCTAATGTGAGGATTTGGAGACTGCTTGAGATCAGACACCTGTCAATGTGTGTCTAATGTGAGCACTTAGAGATTATTTGAAATCAGACACCTATCATTGTGTGTCTAATGTGATCACTTAGAGATTGCTTGAAATCAGGCACCTGTCAATATGTGTCTGTATGAGCAAGAAGTTAATAAAATTTTGACAGTGGGCGTGGTACTTAATGGACAGTCCAAGGAATACCTGGTGAGCATAAAATTAGCAACTGTATGCAGGAAACAAACTTTGTGAGCATAAAATTCTTCTTCTTCTGCGCTCATCCAGAGTTTTTTTCGGACGTGATTACGTTGCGCCTGTTTTCAGCAGAGCTGCGATACTTGTGACTTTCGGCCAACACATCCGACTTCTGTGGAAGCATAAGACTGACAACTGTGTTTAGGAAACACAAACACAAATTAATTCACTGAAAAGTTGTTTGGGGCCTGTTCATGTATGTGGATGCGGCTGCTGAACAGTGTCATCAAACTGTGGGATAGCTGGAGGCAGTGCAGATGCGATTTGCTAAAAAGAATATTAATATCATGGACAAGGAAGAAAACATGCTGAGGTATTGACAACTGCAGGCATTACTAGAACACTCCTCATTATCATACGGAAAAGACAAGTTAAATTTTAGGTGCACGTCAACAGAAAAGTTGGAATAAAGAAATTAAATTGGGAAAAATACAAATGAAATCAGATAGAGACAGACAGAGAAAGATCTTTAAAAGGGGTGTAAATGTGAGTGGATTGTCTTCATTGCACCAGGTTATCTCCCATATGGCTCTGTCTCTTTCAGCAGGGCGGCCAGACGAACGCTTCACACAGAGCTTCAACTCCGTAGCTCCAGTGATAATTACTTGGAGTCTGAGAAAATTGCTCTTGTGAATCAAATTGTGGAGCCTGGAATCGAACCTACAACCTTCAGAACATGAGACAGGTTGCTTAATCACTTCACCACAGAAACTGCCAGAGAAAGATGTATATGGAAAGAGTGAACAGCTGGGAAACAATTTATAACACAAGCCATGCCAACTTGATTAAAATATAACATGGCAGAGAGAATTGGAGAGTCATGGTCGCTGGTGTCTGCTTTAGACCACATACTTGAAGAGGAAGTGAATTGGTAAATTGTGGCAGAAAAGTGATATATACATGGAAAGGTGATTTATTATGAGTGTGAAGGTGGTAAATTATGAGGCAGAAGGCGATAGATACATTTTAAGTGAAGGTGATACATCAAGGGCCGGTTTCCCTGAGAGGTTAACGCCTTTCTCCATAATCGCGTATATTCTCGTGAGTAATGTAACCTGTGCAAGAATCGGTAGCGGTTCTCGCCACATTGGTAACTTATGGGGTATGTGAGCCGGTTGATAATAAAGCAATGGCAAACTACTGAGCGTAGTACAACAGTGGCTGAAAAGTGCAGGTGTTGACTGCAACGTCATGTAAGGGATTTTTTTTTTTTTGCATATCCTTTACGGGACATCGCTGTCAACATCAGCATCTTTCAGCTGATTTTTGATTTCTTGGCAATATTAAGCTCAGTAGTTTGCCATTGCTTTCTGAGTGACCGGCTCACATACCCCATAAGTTACCAACGCGGCGAGAACCGCTAGCAATTCTTGCACAGGTTACATTCCTCGCGTGGATATATGGGATTATGGAGAAAGACCTGTAAGGGATATGCAACATTAAAAAAAAAGATACATCAAGGGGAGACAATAAATTTTAAATGGGAAGGTGATAGGTTATGTTTTTTAAGTTTGTAAATTATAAGTGTGGAGGTGATAAAGTATGAATGTAATGTAATACTATATCATGATTGTCAAAAGTAATAAATTATTGCAATTTGACACCCACTGAAGGACCATCGTATAAATCTTCTGTTTTCAGTCAGGTGGAAGGGCAGATATCACAGAGAGACGTACGTCTGATGACCTTTTTGCTGTCCATGACTTTGATATTAAAATTGACCTTGATGTCCCATCTGGAGGTTAGTGGTTTAATCAACATTTAAGTTATTTACATACAGCTCAGCTCTGTTACAAGTAGTGTTAAGGCTCCAAAGAACCCATATTCATCCTATTCATGTTAGACAATTCCAGACATTTCTTACATTCAGTAGTTTGCCATTCCTTTATGAATGACTGACACTTATACCATTGTATGAAAACCAGCGGAAGGTGGTCTGCTTCCAAATTGCCTGTGCTGTGTTTCGAGTCCGGGATTGCGCCCATAACCCCTCCGACACAGCTTTGTGCTGAATCATGACCTGGTTACATCCTGACGTGTCTGTCTGCACCTGTGCTGTTCTAGCACTGGTTACATCCTGACGTGTCTGTCCGCACCTGTGCTGTTCTAGCACTAGTTGCCACACCCTGCTGATTTCTGAGCTTGTGGATAAAAGGAGATCTCTGATCCCCGTGGAGAAGGTACTTTGGTACCTTATCAGGTCTTGAGAAAAGTTTCCGCGCATAAACCAGAGATGCAAGCCCTTTTTATGGCTCAGGTGACATGAACCCCTGTGCATCGGGGTTAAATTAAATTCAGTCTTCCAAAGGATTTACAACCAACAGCAGCAACATGCATTTCATGATTGTTTTATTAACTTGACAGATCCCGTCCATTTAACTAACATGTCATTGTTGTCCAAACAACTTATTTTTTATTTTTCTATGCATTTAACTCATATTTCTATGCATTTAACTCATATTTCTAACCATTTAACACATTTTTCTAACCATTCAGTATTCACGGATGACTCGTGATACTTTCCTGTCTTTGTTTGACTGCGTCTGTTAACCAACTCACACTCCATATTATTACCTTATTTTCTTACATCTTAGTTCATTGACACCTTGCCGTCTTGACAGACGATAGTTTGTGCTTCAGAAAGGCATAACTATTACCCATGGCGGTAGCGAATGTGACTGATAAGGCCAATTCGCGCTGTAAATGTTTGTTCACAGTGGGTGCATGTGAACACGTGGTCATTTCCACCATCATGCACCACCTTACGTCTCACACGCTCGGAGTGGATCTTAGTATCAGCTCTGAAATTCTGCCTTTTGATTAGCTCATGATTGGGAGGTCATGATTGGTGATAGTATTCGAAGTTCATTGCTTCACATCAACCACTGAGGTAGCTGGTAGGTAAGTGCTGTCAGCCTGACTATACCACTGATCTCCTGGGAGTCACAGATGTCCCAGCCCCACGACTCACACTGGTCAAACACTGAACCATCTCTGTGTGGGTGCAGTCTGTCTGCAGAGGAGTCCTCAAGCTGACTGAACTTTCTAATGACCACCACGTTGTACAGTTGAGTCAAGAACCGATATTACAGCATTCTGGACATTTCCATACATGCTCTGTCCTCATCTTCAACAGCCAGCAAAGAGTCCCAATACAAATGTTACCAGTAACAGTCTAATTATGTGTCCGTCTGGGCTTTCCTCAGAATTTTGAGTGTCTGCCAGATTCTCTGGTCACTCTCTGCAGCACCATTCTCTTCAAGCTGTGATGATCTACCCGTTCTTCTGCACTATACACTCATACTCGTGTTCTGCAGATGTTAACCAGCAGCACTGGTTTTGTACACCCTGTTGATTTCTGAGCCTGGAAAGTGGAGGAAAGGCAACACTCTTCCTATAGAGAAGGTTCCCTGTTAGGAGGACAGTCTCTACAATCACCTCACTCCAGTCCCTATAGAGAAGGTTCCCTGCTAGGAGGACAGTCTCTACAATCCCCTCACTCCAGTCCCTATAGAGAAGGTTCCCTGCTAGGAGGACAGTCTCTACAGTCACCTCACTCCAGTCCCTATAGAGAAGGTTCCCTGTTAGGAGGACAGTCTCTACAATCACCTCACTCCAGTCCCTATAGAGAAGGTTCCTTGCTAGGAGGACAGTCTCTACAGTCACCTCACTCCAGTCCCTATAGAGAAGGTTCCCTGTTAGGAGGACAGTCTCTACAATCACCTCACTCCAGTCCCTATAGAGAAGGTTCCCTGTTAGGAGAACAGTCTCTACAATCGCCTCACTCCAGTCCCTATAGAGAAGGTTCCCTGCTAGGAGGACAATCTCTACAATCACCTCACTCCATCACCTCACCTCACAAGCATCAGCCTTCAAAGTTATAGCTCAGTTTTCCAATGGAATTGCTGGTACCCAACTTGTCCCATGACGTTCTATCACCAGAAGACTTGACACTAGACTTGACAGCTTGATGCCTCTTGTATCTCCCCTATATTATTTAATGGGGCACATACTGATTTTTCATTGTTATAAAAGGTCATATTTAATTCTCAATCTCCCCAGGATCTCAAGTTGTTATCCCCACACCACCATTGCACACCGCTCGTGATGTAGTTCCACGCAGATCTTTGAATTTGGATGATTACAAGAAGCGTCGAGGACTCATGTAGTCTTTTTTTGTGTGTGTTTACATCAGTCAACCACAGGAGTGTAGTTTTTCAATAATCTTTGCCACATTTTTAATCAATATTGGACAGTTTGGTAGATGTATCTGATATGTGGTGGACAAATTTACAGATATATCTGAGATGTGGCGGACAATTTGGCATATGTGTCTGAGGTGTTGTGGACACTTTGGCAGATGTGTCTGAGATGTGGTGGACAATTTAAGATGTGTTTGAAATGTGGTGGACAAAATGGCAGATGTGCCTGAGACATGGCAGCAGTTGATGGTGGCTGATAAAATGTTCCAACTGCACATTCTGTTGCCAGGATGCTTCTGGACAAAGTGGCGTTGTGTTGAACTTAACACTTATCAATGCTGGATAGAGTATATGATTGAATTTATATCTTTCAGCTCATACTGAAACACAGAATTGTAAATTATAAGCTACACAAGTTATTGCAAGAAATTATGTTTTGGTAGTCATTGATTGCTAAATTCTGGCACTGTAAGCTATGTCACACTTGTATGTATGTCTGCGCGCATGAATGATGGGGTCATTTATAATTTTGACAGTGAATTGCAAATAGAGCTGTAACTTACGTGTTCCAACATTCTGATGCAGCAGGTGCTGGGCAGAATGCCACTCTCAGAACAGTCTGTTGACATGTGTCTTTATCCCTGGCCAGCTGCCCTGTCTCATGCATTGTTATGCCCAGGGAATCTGCAATTTCCTGTGTCCTTCTTTGTGTTGCTCAACCCCTGCCTCATACATTATTATGCCCAGGGTATCTACAATGGGCTGTGTCCATCTTTGTGTTGCTTGACACCTGCCTCATACATTGTAATGCCCAGGGAATCTGCAATGTGTCCATCTCTGTGTTGCCCAACCCCCACCACTTCCTGCAGGAACCACACCTTCCACCATTGCTCTGTCCAAACCCCCATGTTGTTAAACATGGCCAAAGTATTCCACTGTCTCAGACATAAACTGTTCATGAGATAGTTTTCTTCAGTGTTCAATTCTTGTAGAATGTTCGTAGTTGTCTTCTTGGTCCATGATATTCTAAGAACATTTCTGTAAAATTCAAGTTGTGAAGCCCAAGTTTTCTTCTGTAGAAATGCTCCTTGACTCACATCCGTCAGTTGCTGCAGGAAAGATACACGTTCTGGTGATAGTTAAGGTACAGCAATTGCTGGTAAATAGGGCTGTAACTAACTTGAGACAATTTCTGGTAAGGACGCTTGACAAAGTCGGTGAATGTAACTGTCTGCACATCAACAGATGAGAGGACACATGACACACCGAGTTATTGGTATGCAAACTGTGAGCTTGAGCATTGCTGAGTTTGTTTTAAATTGTAACTTTTGTAGATCAAATATATTCGTTTCTGATTGCCACTGTTGTCTTCCCATGTTGTCTACCCCTTTGGAATGAAATTGTATAGGATATGTTTTGTTGTCAAGGAAATCATATTTCAATACATCTTTGCCTTAATTTTTTCTACATTTAGAAGAACCTGAAATATTAATCCAAAAACATTATCTGGGAAGATTGTGCTAGTGTTTGCTTCATGTATACAATGTCTTCATTCTTTCAAAAACATGTAGTAAACATTGTTAATAAACATTGTCCAGATTGTAACTAAGGGCAGGCTCACACAGCAGCCAGATCAGTCAGCAGAACCTGCTCCTTGGTATTCTGTTAATGGCTACTGAGCACTTATGGTTTCATCAAAAGTACATGATTTTTGTCCAGACAAAACAGCCAACGAACTAGTGTGTATTTCCAGTACATTCACAGGTATTGATTAGCACTCATAGAAGTCAAGGTTAGAGGACAGACTAGACAGTGTACAAATGGGAGGCTATGGTTGCCACATTGGGGTTTAGATAGAGTGTTTAGTGAATATGTATTTTTTTTTTTTGCTCGCTTGCTTTTAACTCGCGTAGTCCATACACTACTTCTAGTTGTGCTGGATTGAATTTTGTGAGTGGATTAGCTTTCCCTATTAACAAATCAAGGACGATATGTCAACATTTTAGTCTAACTGTTCGATGTAGGGGGTTGAACCCCCTACCTCGGCATCAGCGCACCTGATGTTTAAGAATAACATGTATCAATTGGCAGTAATGGAAGACTGCTAAAATATTTACTACAGACACTGAACAAACACATTTAAAGTCATATTCATTCTAGATGTGAACTCATTGATAAGAAGACAAAAAATGCCCAGAGTAATTTTTTTTCTAATGTGTTCTCAATAATAGTTGCGTGTTCTGTAGGATTCACAATCAAACCCAGCATTGATTGGTTGTGATTTTCTGGGCAATTTTTATATTCAGTAGTTTACCCATGACTTCTGAGCAGCTGATGCTCATGGCTGTATGAACATTTAATGTAGTGATCTACTCTACTTGAAAATTATCTGCGGCTGACATTGAATCCGCTATGTGGGGATTGTGAAACTGTTCACTGCCCCTGAGCCACCGACGTCAGCCCTAGAAAACAACAACCCTGCATAAACGTTTAGCCAGACAACCAAGTGGTGTGATTCTCTGGCTTGAAAATGAAAGATTTAGTGAAGTGTATAACTAAATGGACACCAGCAGACTGCAGACTGATTGGCAAAACTGGGTGGATCTGTGCATCACAAACATTCTGGCACAACTTTAAAATGGGGAACATTTGTATACAAGTTTCTTTCATGGCAGAATAGACAAGAGTTCTTGACCACTTGAAAATTGTTGCTTATCATCAGCCTGGTCAGGTCAGGGTTATTTGTGGCAGGACACAGCAGACTGGAATATCATGGGCTGAATCTTGGTGTGTGTCTGACTGTAGTCCCATAATGGTCAGGCACCTGATATGGTTCTGTCCAACTTGTAATATGAGAGCCTCGGTGGCGTAGTGGCTAGACACTCGCATACTGACCCGGTGATCATAATCTTTTTATTTAAAAAAAAACATGGACCCAGCCTAAATATGGACACCAAGGAATATCTTGGGAAGTAAAGACAGCCGGTACAACACTGACCCCATCAGCCACCTAGTGCTGGTTGGCCTGTACAAATATGGGTCTGGCACCATATACCCAATGAACCTGAAGGCATGCAAAAGGGTCCTTGACCTACAGCTTGTACAAGGGGTGATCACGCACGAGGGGTGGTCAGTAAGTAATGCCTCATAATTTTTTATTTCATTCTTCTTCTTCTGCGTTCGTCCGGAATGTTGTTTTAGACGTAATTGCATTGTGCCTGTTTATAGAGAGCTGTGATATTTGAACATTTCGGCAGACACATCTGACTTCTGCAGGCATTTGTTGGCCAGGCTACCTTCCCGGGTGTTTCGTAATATGTTTGACTCTCACTATTGTGGTGTTATCACCATCCCAGCTGGCCCATTTAGAACAGCCGAACACATCCCGTCAGCCCTCAAGGGAAGGCAGGGGCAAACGATGGGCATTCTCCGCCATCCAAGGAGGCTTTCATAATTGCAAAGCTGACACACAGCACTCTGGTAATGGGCTCACCCAAGGAACTGTCACGTCCTGCATATGGCTGCTTAGCCTCACTTCCATATATTGGGCATTCCAAATACCACGGGCTGTTTCTTCGTAAACCAGAAGGATGCAGTCCATTTGCATCCACACAGTGAGCTTTCGATTCAGACTTTCCACGAAATTGATTTGCTATCCAAGCAATATTCCATTTCGTGCCACTGGGATGCTTTTTCCACCTTTTATGACGCCTACACAGTGAGCTTTTGATTCAGACTTTCGACGTAATGGATTTGCTAGCCAAGCAATATTCCATTTCATGCCTATGGAACGCTTTTGCCACTGTCATACTCGTGGCATGAAGTGTGGCAGGCTAAGAACTTCTTCATGCACTTGTAGATGTCAACCTGAATATAGTTAAAGAAAGCTGCAGTCAACTTGAGCTTGTTATTTCCATAGAGCTTGTCCTCAAATGAAGCAGGCGTGGGCCAAAATATCTTTCTCCTCTGTTCTGCATATATTGGGCACTCCTGCAGCAAATGTCTAGCTGTCATTTTACCAGTTCCACAATTACATTAATCGGTATCTCCTATCTTTAGTTTATTAAACAAGTGGTATTTCAGCCTGCTATGTCCTGTGCGGAGCCTGAAGATTGCTTCCTGTTCACTAGTCATAATTTTATTCAATAGGTCAAAAAAAGAAAAATTCACATTGAAATGAAGCCTGCCTGTACTTCAGAAATGTATTTCTCAATGTAGTCTCTTGATTCATAATAGTTTTTGTTCATCTTCTCACAGGGGCATGTATCCCTCACACAGTAAAAATTTGTGTCCTTTGTGTATGGCCTTTTAAGGGTGTCAGCGTCCTCAAAGTGATGGCCACGAAGATCTTCTTTCAGTGGTCCAAACAGATGGATGTCTGAAGTGCTAAATTGGGATTGTAAGGCTGATGTGGTAATAATGTCCAGCCAAAGTCTGCATTTGTATCAATGGTGCGTGTAGCGCTGTCTGGCATAGTATTATCTTGCAACAGTAGTGCAGTTCTCAAGCAACCAGTTTTTGTGTGTGTATGTCAAAGGTGCCCTCTAAGCTTCTTCAAAGTTTCAGTATGACGGTCAGCATTTACAGTGTTTTCCTGTTCCAAGAAGTCTAGAAGAAGTGCACCTTTCTCATCCCAAAATACGAAAGCATAATTTTCGCTATAGAGCAGTGTTTCCCAACCTTTTTTGTACCATGCCCCACTTAAGCCTTTCTAAAATTCATATTGCCCCCCTCCCCCGCCCCATGCCCCCCCCTCAATAATTGAGGAGTATATGCCTGAGAAGAGAGGAAGAGGAAAGTCAAAAGAGAAGATGGGTGTAGGATGTGGCGGATGATTCCAGATGGGTGTATCGAGCATGGGACATCTTACTTATGATCGAGTCTTCCAGAAGGTTGTTATGGGAGCGAGGTTCTGCAAAGGGCATGCTACAGAATTTTTAATATTCAAAAATTGAAATGTTCACTAAAGAAACTTGAATGATAGGTTTAATATTCAAAAATTGAAATGTTCACTAAAGAAAGGTTGTTATGGGAGCGAGGTTCTGCAAAGGGCATGCTACAGAATTTTTAATATTCAAAAATTGAAATGTTCACTAAAGAAACTTGAATGATAGGTTTTAGGAAGAAATCACTAGGTAATTATTGAGCAAACACAGTAAGTAAATTTTCAAAACATATAATGGAGAACTGAAATTCAAGTACAAAATAATTTTAATGAAAGATTTTTCTATATTATTTTAATTATTAGTAATTATTTATTATTTAAATTTAGTGAGATCCTTGCGCTTGATGCTTGCTGCAAAGAGATCTTATGTCAGGTTCCAATTTAGTTAACTTCAGTCTCAAGTCTCCCCGTTTTGTTATATTCAGCCGATTCCTTCCATTTTCGAATTGCCCCCCTTAACAGTCGAATTGCCCCCCTGTGGGGCGTGGGCCCCACGTTGGGAAACACTGCTATAGAGGGTGACATTTTGAAATTCTTTCTCACCGGCGATATTGTGAGTTACCATTTCATTGACTGCTTCTTGGATTCTGGTTCAGAGAAATGAACCAAAGTCTCACCTGTCACAATATTCGATAAAAACTCTTCCAACTTCAGTTTTGTAATGATGCAGGAGGTTGATGGCTATGGTTTTCCTTGCTTCTTTTGTCTGTCAACATTCTGGGTCCCCACCATGCACAAAACTTTGAATAACTTTAATGATGGTCTGGACACTGCCTTTACTAATGGACAACATAGAATACAGTTCATGCAGTGTTAACTGGACGGTACAAATGATGTCATCAACTCGATGAATTGTTTATGGTTGACGGAGGGCCAGTCCGCTTGGCATCAGCCAGGGAGGATTTACCTACTTCAGCTTCGTCACAATGACATACTCAACATCGCACAATGCTAACATGCACTGTTGAATCTCCATAAACAATACTAAAACGTTCATGGATGCGAATCAGAGACTTTCCTTCAGCATTGCGAAATTCTATGACATTGCTTTTGCTTTAACCGAACTTCTTTGGTGGCGATTTTTAAACCATTACTGTTGCGCAACCAGTGACTGAGATAGGTTGGTAGTGATACACAGTGAGGAAGAGTGTTTGCGGAATCCCACTAAATTAATAAATTGCACACTGATAAAGTATTTAGATAGATAAAGAGGCATTACTTATTGATTGTCACTCGTAATATTGAACTGTATGGGGGTGTTGGAGACTGGGAACTACTGTTATTGATTGCGGGCATTGGCAAGGGAGTCTGAGTGTCAACTAGGACCAAGAAGAAGGAGGACCCATCAGACTTCAAGGTTTGCGTTCACTTTGCTAAAGGAACAAATGTATGTCAAACACTCAGTTGGCTGGAAAGCTTTCTGATCCAGTGTCTGCAACTTTCAGCTTTTCTGTTGTGACTTCTTTTTCTAGTCTTCTGTAAGTAACAAACACATAAATAGCCTCATGGGAAAATTTCCCGTAGTTGTTGAGACAGCGGGAATGTCATCACTAAAGAAAAATTGTCAGTGGTTGTTGAGACAGGTACAATATCACTGACTTTAAACCTGTTGTGGCAGTCATTGACTGTCATCTCATTGTTTTTCCTCCAGACTTGTCTTCAATAGCATCTGCTTGTGTATCTAATACAGCATAGCTTCTGACCCTGCAGTGTTAAGGAAGACACACCTAAGATCATGCACTGCAGTGGTTCTCAGGCACTAATTATGCCAAGTCCTTAGACTAACTAATGGTCAGTGGTACAGAAGTCTAGTATGCATGGGTTGTGTTGAGTTGTTCTAAGAACTGGCATCAAGCACTCAGGACATTCCTGACGAGTCACACCACTAATTGTTCCCATTGCTATCTGATTGAAAGATCTCCTGGTCTTCCTTCTCAGTTTTGAGATTCTACCAGAACCCCTGTCATTCCCCCGCATCTCATTCTTTCCAAATTCGGGTTCTCAGTCTGTTCCCCCACCTTCTCCACCTGGTCCCACAGGCGCATGACCACCACTCCTGTGTCCATAGATAATCGACCACCAAGAGGTGCATTCCCTGCCAGCCTATCAGCCTGTTCATTCCCCTGCACTCCCACATGGCCAGGGCAAAAAAATAATAGAATTCTCACAATCTGTGACCTCTGAAGCGAGGTGAGCTATTCCACACGAAACATTCCTTTTGCCACCTTACTAAACATACTCCTTGAGTCTGTAATGAATACAATGTGTTTTGCAGTGGTCTCCTCTAACCAACAGAATGCCGCTGTTACTGCTTCCACTTCCATTCTCAAGCGGAGGTCGTAGCCTCATATGCCAGACTCTCCTGTTTTAAGAATCGTCCACTAACCTTTGCAATGAAACCCCAACCACTCTGTTTCTCACCACTGACCCACCGGTAAATGCTTGGATTTGGCTTGAAAGGATCACTGAAGATGCAGGCTCCATAAATGCTCCTGTCTTCTCCTATTGATAACACAGTGATAATTTAAGCACAGTGCATGAACTCCATGCGCAAAATCTATGGAAATGTGTACATAATTGAAACTTCTGGACACACAGAAGTCCATGGCAATAAGGAGGTAGGTTGTTTGACTTCTAGAATGCCCATTTTTGTCAGTTTTCAAAGGGACACATTTGATGCTACATTTTGCTTGTGAGAACATGTGAGATGTGGGTTCAACCAGTCTATGACAAGGATAGTTAGCATCCATATAGGGCTCAATTGTAGCAGTGACAGGGCTCAGTTGTAGTAGCAGGGGCCTTGTTGTAACAGCAGGGGCTCAGTTGTAACAGTGATTGGACTAATTAGTAACAGCAGGGGCTCAGTTGTAACTGATTGGACATAAGGTATTTTCAGCAGGTATGTCTACCGGGTTAAATCTGGCAAGTTACGACCTGTATTGCTGATGAAGTTATTTTCTATGACAAAAGCCTCTAAGACAGTGGTTCTCAACCTCTTTTTTGCCCATGCACCCCTTCACCATATGTTCAGAACGTCATTCCCCCCTTTCGTATTTCCTCCCTATAAATTCCCCCCTCCCCCCTACACAGTATATGTAAAAATAGAAGCTAAATTTAATAACACATACTAGAACAAGTCTAGACATCTACATAAAACATGATTTGCGGGTCTACTTACATTATAAAAGAAATTTAAGAAGGGCGAGAAGTACAGAACTGTAAAGTATGGAGGGAAAACAATATCATGTAATCGGTTCTTGTATTAACATGATCCTGAAATAATCTTAATTCTCCCCCCCCCCCCCCCCCCAAGAAACCCTAAAATCCCCCGGTTGTGGGGGGGGGGGGGCCACCGGTTGAGAACCACTGCTCTAAGAGGTCAGCACTCTTGTAGTTATAGAAGAGGCAGCGGAAACCAGGTACAGTAGGATCTGTCTCCAAGGCGTTCCTGTGCTGTGTGTGTCACAGTAGGACATCATTGTAATAATGATACCAAAGGAAATGCTGTGTTAGTTATATGTACTGTCTACATTGTTCAAGATCAGTAACCAAGTATTTAGTGTGCTCTGTTTGTATGTGTTGTTGGTAAGTGCTGATCTGATGCTTGTGTGTTGTTGATAAGTGCTGATGTTTGTATGTGTTGTTGATAAGTGCTGATGTTTGTGTTATTGATAAGTGCTGATCTGATGCTTGTGTGTTGTTGATAAGTGCTGATGTTTGTGTTATTGATAAGTGCTGATCTGATGTTTGTGTGTTGTTGATAAGCAGGGCCTTAGTTGTAACAGCGGTGGCCCAGTAGTAACAGTGATAGGACTTAGTTGTAACAGCAGGGGTTTAGTTGTAACAGTGATAGGACACATTTGTAACAGCTGGGCTTAGTTGTAACAGTGATGAGACTTAGTTGTAACAGCAGGGGCTTATTTGTAACATCGATAGAACACATTTGTAACAGCTGGAGCTTAGTTGTAACATTGATAAGACTTAGTTGTAACAGCAGGGACTTAGTTGTAACAGTGATAGGACACATTGTTACAGAGGGGCTTAGTTGTAACAGTGATAGGACACATTTGTAACAGCTGGGCTTAGTAGTAACAGTGATAAATAAGACTTAGCTGTAACAGCAGGGACTTATTTATAACAGCGATAGAACACATTTGTAAGAGCAGGGACTTAGTTGTAACAGTGATAGGACACATTGTTACAGAGGGGCTTAGTTGTAACAGTGATAGGACACACTTGTAACAGCTGGGCTTAGTAGTAACAGTGATAAGACTTAGCTGTAACAGCAGGGGCTTATTTGTAACATCGATAGAACACATTTGTAACAGCTGGAGCTTAGTTGCAACATTGATGAGACTTAGTTGTAACAGTGACAGGACATGTTGTAACAGCAGGGCTTAGTTGTAACAGTGACAGGATATGTTGTAACAGTGACAGGACACGTTGTAACAGTGACAGGATACATTGTAACAGCAGGGGCTCAGTAGTAACAGCAGGGGTTAAGTTGTAACAACATGGGATTAGTTGAAACAGTGACAGGACTCGGTTGTTACAGCAGGGGCCCAGTTGTAACAGGTTTGATACATGAATCATTATGCGTTTGTATCACCAATTTGTATCATTGCTGAGTGCTGATTTGTGTGTTATCATTAATTGTTTGTGTTATTACTGAGTGCTGATTTGTGTGTTATTATTAATTGTTGTTTGTGTTATGACTGAGTGCTTATTTGTGTGTGTGTGTGTAATTGCTGAGTGCTGATGTGTGTGTGATTGCTGAGTGCTGAATTTGTGTGTGTGTGTGTGTGTGTGTGTGTGTGTGTGTGCGCGCATGCATGTGTGCGCGCATGCGTGCGTGCGTGTGAGAGAGAGAGAGAGAGAGAGATTGCTGATTACTGATGTTTGTGTGTGTGATTGCTAAGTGCTGATGTTTGTGTGTGTGATTGCTGAGTTCTGATGTTTGTGTGTGTGAGTGCTGATGTTTGTGTGTGTGACTGCCGAGTGCTGATGTTTGTGTGTGTGACTGCTGAGTGCTGATGTTTGCGTTTGTTATTGCTGAGCACTATTTAATGTAAAGAAATAAATCATGTTTATATGTATTATCACCAAATGTTAATTTGCCATTGTTGTTATTTCTGATTGCTGTTTGATTGTATCCCTTGAGTGCTGACAGATGATAATGAAGATGATATTGCTAAATGCTGATTTTTATGTACTTTCTCAGCGGTTATGTTTGCTGGGTGATCATGTTTGATGTCATTCAGTGTATGCATTCACCAGCGGGAACTACATGTCTGCAGTGCTGTTGTCGCTGGTCTCGTCAGATCCTATAACTTTGTTTTATGTGGTTGAGTGTACAGTATGGCTGGTTCAATCATACATCTTGTTGTACAAATGCTGTTTTTACAATGATTAATAAATTGAACATTCTCTAGCAATTAAATTCTACAGTATCCACAGTCTGAATTTCTTTATTTCATTTGCAATGTGTTTGTAACACTTCTTCTTCAGGTGCCATTGTTTGGAGCAGATGTAGGTGATCATGACTCTCCAACCCTCTCTGTCATCAGATATTGATTTGAAGTTGATGTTCTGTATGTTATCATCTGTTGTCCAGCCGTTAAAGCTACCCACATACATCATTCTCTGTCATCAGATATTGTGATGAAGTTGATGTCCTGTATGTTATCATCTTTTGTCCAGCCGTTAAAGCTACCCACATACCTCATTCTCTGTCATCAGATATTGTTATGAAGTTGATGTCCTGTATGTTATCATCTTTTGTCCAGCCATTAAAGCTACCCACATACCTCATTCTCTGTCATCAGATATTGTGATGAAGTTGATGTCCTGTATGTTATCATCTTTTGTCCAGCCATTAAAGCTACCCACATATCTCATTCTCTGTCATCAGATATTGTTATGACGTTGATATTCTGTACATTATCATCTGTTGTCGAGCTGTTAAAGATACCTACATACCTCATTCTCTGTCATCAGATATTGTGATGAAGTTGATGTCCTGTATGTTATCATCTTTTGTCCAGCCATTAAAGCTACCCACATACATCATTCTCTGTCATCAGATATTGATTTGAAGTTGATGTCCTGTACGTTATCATCTGTTGTCCAGCTGTTAAATCTACCAACATACCTCTTTCTCTGTCATCAGATATTGTGATGAAGTTGATGTTCTGTACGTTATCATCTGTTGTCCAGCCGTTAAATCTACCAACATACCTCTTTCTCTGTCATCAGATATTGTGATGAAGTTGATGTTCTGTACGTTATCATCTGTTGTCCAGCCGTTAAAGCTACCAACATACCTCTTTCTCTGTCATCAGATATTGTGATGATGTTGATGTTCTGTACGTTATCATCTGTTGTCCAGCCGTTAAAGCTACCTACATACCTCTTTCTCTGTCATCAGATATTGTGATGATGTTGATGTTCTGTACGTTATCTGTTGTCCAGCCGTTAAAGCTACCTACGTACCTCTTTCTCTGTCATCAGACATTGTGATGAAGTTGATGTTCTGTATGTTATCGTGTGCTGTCCAGCCGTTACAGCTACCCACATACCTTTTTCTCTGTCACCAGATATTGTGATGAAGTTGATGTTCTGTATGTTATTGTGTGCTGTCCAGCCATTACAACTACCCACATACCTTTTTCTCTGTCATCAGATATTGTGATGAAGTTGATGTTCTGTACATTATCATCTGTTGCCCAGCCATTACAGCTACCCATATCACTATTTCTCTGTCTTCCTCTGTATCTCTTGGTATTGTAATGATTTTACTGGTAAATTTACATTTGTCTTGTGATACTCTTCACAGTTTGAATTATGTGAACTTATGTGCTTTATATTAGCATTATATCTTTGGGGATTTGCATATTATTTCTGAGCTGGTGGCCATGTGGTGTGATGCCCTTGTCTCTGGTGTGGAGGCTGGTTCAGGTGTCTGTACAACTGATGTGTTTATCTTTTGCTAGTGATGGGAGAAGGTGGATAAGGACCTAGCCTGGGCACTGTGAAGCAACCTTTAATCTAGTTTCTAGACCCTCGTTATGGCATCATCATAATATAATAATCATCATCATCTTCTACTTCTTATTTATCTCCTGCTGCTGCTTTCTCTTCTTTGTGACCCTCTGAATTTGTTTGTTTCTTTTTTCGTTTGTTCTTCTACTCCAATTTATTTCCACTCCCTTCTCCTCCTCCTTTCTCTTCATGTTGCTCATCTCTTCTTCTTCTTCTTCTTCTTCTTCTTCTTCTTCTTCTTCTTCTTCTTCTTCTTCTTCTTCTTCTTCTTCTTCTTCTTCTTCTTCTTCTTCTTCTTCTTCTTCTTCTTCTTCTGCTGCAGCTGCTGCTGCTTCTTCTTCTTCCTCCTCCCCTCCTCCTCCTACTTTCTTTTCTTCTTCTCTGCCTCCTTCTCCTCCCTCCTCTATTTCTTATTCTTTTTCACCCCCTCCTCCTTCTTCTTCCTCCATTTCTACATTTTTTCTTCTCATTCTGCTCCTACACCCTCTCCTCCTCCAGAAGAGTGCTGTTGTAACAGACACAGCTGTGGATGCCCCACACATTTCCTTCCCAAAAGTGGCCAGGAGAAATCAACGATGTACAGGTGATGCTGCAGTTACATGCCTGGCTCTGCTGCTTGTGCTTGTGTGGTCATCCCACCCCAAAGTAACATCCCCCTGGGCATTGGGGTGGCGTCGAGCGGCATCGAAATACCAACGTTCTGCGGAGTCAACATTTCCAACCTGATTTTAATCCTGGTTAGACTGCAGGATCTCCCAATGCCAAACCATGACCTGGTTACATCCTCTGCAGGTTCTCCCAATGCCGAACCATGACCTGGTTACATCCTCTGCAGGTTCTCTGTGCTGAACCATGACCTGGTTACATCCTCTGCAGGTTCTCCCAGTGCCGAACCATGACCTGGTTACATCCTCTGCAGGTTCTCCCAATGCCGAACCATGACCTGGTTACATCCTCTGCAGGTTCTCCCAATGCCGAACCATGACCTGGTTACATCCTCTGCAGGTTCTCTGTGCTGAACCATGACATGGTTACATCCTCTGCAGGTTCTCCCAGTGCCGAACCATGACCTGGTTACATCCTCTGCAGGTTCTCCCAATGCCGAACCATGACCTGGTTACATCCTCTGCAGGTTCTCTGTGCTGAACCATGACCTGGTTACATCCTCTGCAGGTTCTCTGTGCTGAACCATGACCTGGTTACATCCTTTTCAGGTTCTCCCAGTGGCGAACCATGACCTGGTTACATCCTCTGTAGGTTCTCCCAATGCCAAACCATGACCTGGTTACATCCTCTGCAGGTTCTCTGTGCCGAACCATGACCTGGTTACATCCTCTGCAGGTTCTCCCAGTGCCGAACCATGACCTGGTTACATCCTCTGCAGGTTCTCCCAGTGCCAAACCATGACCTGGTTACATTCTCTGCAGGTTCTCCCAATGTTGAACCATGACCTGGTTACATCCTCTGCAGGTTCTCCCAGTGTAGAACCATGACCTGGTTACATTCTCTGCAGGTTCTCCCAATGTTGAACCATGACCTGGTTACATTCTCTGCAGGTTCTCCCAATGCTGAACCATGACCTGGTTACATTCTCTGCAGGTTCTCCCAATGCTGAACCATGACCTGGTTACATTCTCTGCAGGTTCTCCCAATGCCGAACCATGACCTGGTTACATTCTCTGCAGGTTCTCCCAGTGCCAAACCATGACCTGGTTACATCCTCTGCAGGTTCTCCCAATGTTAAACCATGACCAGGTTACATCCTCTGCAGGTTCTCCCAGTGTAGAACCATGACCTGGTTACATTCTCTGCAGGTTCTCCCAATGTTGAACCATGACCTGGTTACATCCTCTGCAGGTTCTTCCAGTGTAGAACCATGACCTGGTTACATTCTCTGCAGGTTCTCCCAATGTTGAACCATGACCTGGTTACATTCTCTGCAGGTTCTCCCAATGCCAAACCATGACCTGGTTACATTCTCTGCAGGTTCTCCCAACGCCAAACCATGACCTGGTTACATTCTCTGCAGGTTCTCCCAATTCCAAACCATGACCTGGTTACATTCTCTGCAGGTTCTCCCAACACCAAACCATGACCTGGTTACATTCTCTGCAGGTTCTCTGTGCCAAACCATTACCTGGTTACATTCTCTGCAGGTTCTCTGTGCTGAACCATGAACTGGTTATATTCTCTGCATGTTCTCCCTGCTGAACCATGACCTGGTTATATTCTCTGCAGGTTCTCTGTGCCAAACCATGACCTGGTTACACCCTCTGCAGGTTCTCTGTGCTGAACCATGAACTGGTTATATTCTCTGCAGGTTCTCTGTGCCAAACCATGACCTGGTTACACCCTCTGCAGGTTCTCTGTGCCAAACCATGAACTGGTTACATTCTCTGCAGGTTCTCCCAATGTTGAACCATGATCTGGTTAATCCTCTGCAGGTTCTCCCAATGTTGAACCATGATCTGGTTAATCCTCTGCAGGTTCTCTGTGCCAAACCATGAACTGGTTACATTCTCTGCAGGTTCTCTGTGCCAAACCATGAACTGGTTACATTCTCTGCAGGTTCTCCCAATGTTGAACCATGATCTGGTTAATCCTCTGCAGGTTCTCCCAATGTTGAACCATGATCTGGTTAATCCTCTGCAGGTTCTCTGTGCCAAACCATGACCTTGTTACATTCTCTGCAGGTTCTCTGTGCCAAACCATGACCTGGTTACATTCTCTGCAGGTTCTCTGTGCCAAACCATGACCTGGTTACATTCTCTGCAGGTTCTCTGTGCCAAACCATGACCTGGTTACATTCTCTGCAGGTTCTGTGTGCCAAACCATGACCTGGTTACATTCTCTGCAGGTTCTCTGTGCTGAACCATGACCTGGTTACACCCTCTGCATGTTCTCCCAGTGCCAAACCATGACCTGGTTACATCCTCTGCAGGTTCTCCTAGTGCCAAGCCATGACCTGGTTACATCCTCTGCAGGTTCTCCGAGTGTCAAACCATGACCTGGTTACATCCTCTGCAGGTTCTCCCAATGCCAAACCATGACCTGGTTACATCCTCTGCAGGTTCTCCCAGTGCTAAACCATGACCTGGTTACATTCTCTGCAGGTTCTACCAGTGCCAAACCATGACCTGGTTACATTCTCTGCAGGTTCTCTGTGCCGAACCATGACCTGGTTACATCCTCTGCACGTTCTCCCAATGCCGAACGATGACCTGGTCACATCCTCTGCAGGTTCTCCCAATGCCAAACCATGACCTGGTTACATCCTCTGCAGGTTCTCCCAATGTCGAACCATGACCTGGTTACATTCTCTGCAGGTTCTCTGTGCCGAACCATGACCTGGTTACATTCTCTGCAGGTTCTCCCAATGCCGAACCATGACCTGGTTACGTCCTCTGCAAAACTGAAGTAACGGTCTTGCACACCTCGCTGGTCCGTGGACTTGGTGAAGAGAAAGGGATCTCTATAGTATAATCCTTGTGAAGATGGCACCGTTGTAGCTGGTCGGGAGGAAAATGTCAATCAACGACACCCAGAAAGATGCAAGCCCTTTTCAGGGCCGGAACGACATGGGCGCCAGTGAATCTAACTTCAGAGTTAAGACTCAAGTCTGCCGGAGAATTCACCAACCAACCAATCCCAGTACTGCAAAGTTGTCTTATTTTTCTGCTGCCTAAAGAGCTTTGGTCAATCCAGTAAAACAACTACAATTATGTTCGATTCGCCATCATCGTAGTGTCTTCTTTTTTTCTTCGCATCCTCATTCTCCCACCCCCTCTTCTTCTTTCCCCCATCACACCCACCTTTTCTTCTTCTTCTCTCTCCCTTTCTCCTTCTTCTTCCCGACCCCTTCTTCTTTCTCCTTCCTTTTTTCCATTCTCCTCGTCTTATCCTTCCCCCTTCTTGTTTTCTTCCCCCTCCCCGCCCTTCTTCTTCCTCCACCGCCCCTCTTCTTTTCCTCCTTTTCCCCCGTCATATTCTCCTTCTTGCTGGCCCTCACCCAAACTCTCGCCATACCCTGTGTAGACTGGTTCCCTTCTGGTTGGACTGTGCAGCTAAAGTGTTCTACTGATGCGGCAGCCGGTCTCGTGCAAACACTCCTTAGTCGCCTCCTACGACACGCATGTTGGATTACAGTGTTACACACTCGAGTTCCCTCGCCGAGGTCTTACACGGACCACGCTGGCTTTAAAAAAATTTTTTTTTTTTAAATTTTCGCATATCCTTTACGGGACATCGTTGTCAACATCAGCATCTTTCAGATGATTGTTGACTTCTTGGCAAGATTACGCTCAGTAGTTTGCCATTGCTTTCTGAGCGGCCGGCTCACATACCCCGTAAGTTACCAACGCGGCGAGAACCGCTACGGATTCTCGCGCAGATTACGTTCCTCACGTGGATCTACTTCACCATAAATCAACTATGGAAAGGGCGGGAAAGAGTTGATGCAGTACAAATAAAGGCAAGCAGAAGCGATCGATTCCCGCCAGGATTTGAGTTAACACCAGACGTGAAACGGTATCGCAGCCAATCGTTAATGTTTTAGTGCAAGTCTGGACTCCTTTATCTAAATACTCCCTCTCTCCTTGAAGAGGGGGGGGGGGGAGGAATTGTGTAGGTTGGTTGATAATGAAATACATAAATCCCCTTGAGGAAACATGACCAACAAAGGCCAAAATCCAGTCAGACAGTTATGTGCCATGCCATACAGTAGTCATGTGCCAGACCAGGAGTCACCAAACTACGGCCCGCGGGCGGCATCCGGCCCGCGACGTCATTTCATCCGGCCCGCCGACGGTACTCGAACTTGCTTGATATAACGTAGACCTCCTGGTTTCTGTGCGTCTTAAATTTACTATTTTAAATTATAAATTATTGTGTCTAGATTTTCTTGTTTATTAAAATATTTGACTATTTTGCGCCATCCTACGTCCTTCTCCGGCTCGTGGTGGGAGCCGCCAACGCTCTTACGTTACCATTGTTTCTATAGCAATACACAACACACACACACACACACACACACACACACACACACACACACACACACACACACACACACACACACGCATCTTTCCCTCCCCCAGATGCGTGATGCGTCCGGCTGTCTACACAAGTCCGATGCTCCAGAAATATTTATTTCTTGTTGCCAGTCATCCATTTTATAGGTATGTAACAAGCATTTATTTGTTTGACAGTGATAGGTAAGTGATCTATAAGTGTGAACAGAGGCAATAAAGTAACAAACATAGCATAAAAATGTCATAAAAGTCTCGTGTTATTACGAAAATATTATCCCCAACTCAGAAGAATCTCCGGTCAAGGTGTTAATCGATCTGTTCTCTAGGCCAGTGGTTCGCAACCTTTCTGCTGTAGCAGATCTTTACGCAAATGTTTACGTTGCTCAAAGAACTCTGTGCGATGAACCAAGTGTCTGTCCTACTTTATATAACAAACCAGATGGGCAGAAATGTTGCATTTAGGCAAATTCGGTCTGTTTCGTCCGGTTGAAAAATTCTGCTCTAAGCTGTTTATTTAGGCCGGCCCTATTTATATATCTTGCAAACCTTATTATGAGATAAATTCTATTGCCAAATGTACCTATAAATGTATATGTACCTTTGGTGAGCCGTAGCTTCAGCAGTGACCCCTAGTCCTCTGCTTTGCTTGTGTTTCAATAGGATTTTAATTATGCTTCTAATTCAATGTCTTTTAATTTTCAGACCCGGTGTACTTCACCCTTCATTATGGCTACTAAGAAAATAAAAGTGGACGCCGAGTGTCGCGTTTTCAATGAAGTACTTCTTTGTGGAAACAAAGGACCAGAAAACCAACTGCGTAATAAGCAGCGAAAATGTTACTGTTTTGAAAGAGTACAATCTTCGTTGGAGAGAACATAGTGCTACAGATACGCGAGAAAACTAGGAACTTGTGGTATTCTCTGGCGCTGGATGAGTCTACTGATGTGCCAGTTGAACTACACTTGGAGCTCGTTGATTTGCAAGCAAATAACTTGTTGAAAGAGAAGCACAGAGAAGGAAAACTTGTTTAATTTTACCGCTGCTTACCTGATATTGAGTTTCCAAAACTGAAGAAATTTGCCGCTGGTATGGCATCAGTGTTTGGAACAACTTATGTCTGTGAGCAAACATTTTCAAACATGAAGTATGTGAAGTCAACACATCGAACAAGATTGACTGATGAACATTTGAAAGCAATTCTCTTGATTGCATGCATCAATTCCAAACCAAACATGGATGAAATCTTGAAAGCCAAATATCAGTTTCACAAATCTCACTAACGTTTTTTGCTACTTAGTTTGTGAGATTCGGATATGTGCACACTAGGTCTGATGTAATTATCTGTTTGCTAACGTCACCTTCTTTGATAACTTGTTTTAATAAATAAATATGTTGGTTGTCTTCGTTTGTTGTTCTTTTCACGCCACTCACCCATGATTAACTTAGTGTTTCGTCTTTTCCCCCCAGAGCTTTCGTTCTGGCTTGCAAGTTATGTTATAGTTAGTTGCATATCCTTTACAGGACGTTTTCAGTCAACACCAGCATTTTTTGCTGTTGTTGATGTCTTGGCATGTTTACGTTCAGTAGTTTGCCATTGCTTTATAAACGACCGGCACCCATACCATTGCGTAAAAAAACCAGCGTAAGGCGGTCTGCTGCCAAATCGCTCGCAGCTGTGTTTCGAACGTGGGTATACGGGATTACGAACCACGTCCGTAAGATCTTCGCCACGGAGACCGGCGCACGTATTGTACAGAATGAGTATGTGGCCCGCGCTCGTCATTTTGTCAGTTATCCGGCCCGCCGTTAAAAAAGTTTGGTGACCCCTGGACTAGAAAAATATGGAACAAGCCAGTTCACTAGATTGCTAAACACTATATATGATACTGGAGATATATTTTCCGACTTATGTAAATCTATGATTATTTTAATCCCAAAGAAATCAGGAACCTTAGAATGATCAACATCGAAAAATTAGCGTGATGGCTCACATCACATATGTTGATAAGAATCACATGCAAAGAATTAGACTGACAATATAACCAGTAATAGTGGCAGAACAATCTGGGTTGTAGAAGACAGAAGTACAACTCATATTATGTACTTGCTAAGAACATTACTAGAGCGTACGACAGAAGTAAACAAACAACTCATCTTTATTTCATTGACTACACAAAGGCTTTTAACAGAGTAATACAATCCAAAGTGATAAAACTACAGCAGAACTCCAAATTGCCGGAGGGGACCTCAGACTCGTAAATAATGTATAATGGAATCAACATGTTGCCATAACAACTGATAATGAAGTGAATAAATACCTGCCTATCAAGAGAGGTGTGCGACAGGGATGCGTAGTGCCGACGGACCTGTTTTTTTGTGTGTGTAGTGAAAATATTATGAAAAACGTAAAAGACATAAGATACCATCGGATGACATAATATCAGTAATATAAGAAATTTGGATGATACCGTGTTCATTGCATACAATGTAAGAATCTGCAGCATTTGGTGGATGCTGCAATTGTGCAGTGAACAACTAGGATTTGAATTAATTGTAAGGAAACATAAATTATTGTTAACTTCAAGAAGAAAAAAAAATACCAAAAATGTAACAGCCAAGCAAGTGGGGAACATTTTAAACAAATGAATAGATACAACTGCTTTGGAACATCCGACGTCTGACAGAAGATGCCTTGTAGACATCAGAACATGAATCACCATGGCACAAGTAGCTTTTGCAAAATAAAAAAAAATACACACTAATTTAAGAACAACAACAACAACAAAGCCACGAACTGCAGTAAAAAAGAATATTCAGTGCTATGTAGAACCTATACTGTTGTATATATGTGAAACATAGTTAAGTAGACAAACTGAGAATCATCCAACGGCAGTGCAAATGTGATTTCTGGGGAAAGTGCAAATAATTCCATGGACGAGCAGAAAAAGGAATGAGGCAGTCCTACAAGAAACAGACGACAACTGTAAATTGATTAGAGAAATTAGAGGTAGACAGTCCAGGTTTTGGAGGGACATATTCTGAAGAGAAATCAACTTGAACACTTAGTGACAACTGGTAAACTTGATGGGGAAAAGGCAAGAGGAGGACAAAGAGATGAATACCTAGATGGCTTGGCAACATGGCATGAATGGAGCCAGAACATAGACATGATCCAGGACTGGTGACCTTGTGAGCTGGCTAACCTTGACCGTCTACACTTAACGGCATGCCGCATGATGAAGACGATGGTGATGACAGAATAGATGCAGAAGCGGGAACCAACCAATGGAATATTTATGCACACACACAGATGCCAAGGTATCACAGACACAAGTCAAAGTTAGGAAAGTTTTTAAAAAATGTTGCATATCCCTTACAGGACGTTGCAGTCAACACCAGCATTTTTCAGCTGCTGTTGATGCACTACGCAAGTTTCACGTTCAGTAGTTTGTCATTGCTTTCTGAACGACCGACCCCCATACCAACACGTTATAACACAACGCGACACGGTCTGCTGCACAAATCCGTCGCAGCTGAGTTTCGAACGCCTGGTAAGCGGCTCACGAACCGCGTTCGCAAGCCTTTTGCCACGGAGACCGGCAAATATAAAATATATATTTCAATACTTCCGACAACCCACATAGTCATACATGTAACAGAGGGGAACCGAGTGCAGAGGGTTGATGTACCTAGGTCAATATACCTCTCTCTCTCTCTCTCTCTCTCTCTCTCTCTCTCTCTCTCTCTCTCTCTCTCTCTCTCTCTCTCTCTCTCTCTCTCTCTCTCTCTCTCTCGCTCTATCTCTTTCTCTTGGTACCCGTTTTATGCCGGGTTGACCTGGAACTAAGGTCAATTTAACAGATATCACCGCCACGATAGGAATTCGAACACATTACTACAGGATCGGCCAGCAAATGTGCTGAACACTATGCCACCGCGGCTCACTGGTCTGTACTGTGCAATTAATTCAAAGAAACAATTAAGAGTTTCATGTTGGTGTCTTTTTGTTGCACAGCTGATAAGTTAGCTGATATTGGAGGAACATCCAAGCTGCTTGGTTATACAGTACAGACCAATGAGCCGCGGTGGCATAGTGTTCAGCACATTTGCTGGCCGATCCTATAGTAATGTGTTCGAATTCCTATCGTGGCGGTGATATCTGTTAAATTGACCTTAGTTCCAGGTCAACCCGGCATAAAACGGGTACCAGGAAATGTTTGGTAAAGTCAAGGCGTCCGGCGAGATATTGACCACATCGCCTGTTGAGTTCCAATTGGTCTTTACAAATATGGGGCGGGCATCATATACCCACTAGGTGTGAAGGAGGGTGAAATGATCCTTTAAATTTTTACTGTGCAGTTCAGGTCATATTTGAAAACCAAAAAAAAAAATTCACAAATGCGAATGTTAATGGCAATGAAAACACAAAAGAGCCAGTTTGAATTTATTTTGTCTAAGTCAGAAATTTGTTAGAGATTTGGAAAGAAAGGAGACAAGTTCCAGTGTGAAAATTATAGAGGAATATCACTACTGCCCACAAGCTATAAGATACTATCCGCAGTATTACTAAATAGACTACATATTAGGTGACTACCAGGTGGGGTTTAGACAAAACATATCAACAATAGATCAGATATTTATTTTACAACAAATAGCCGAGAAAAATTGGGAATATAAAAGAGATCTCCATAACATTTTTGTGGATTTTAAAAAGGCTTATGATAGTGTCCATAGGAATAGTCTATGGAAGGCTATGCGGGAATTTGGAATACCAAGGAAGTTAATCAACATGACCAGACTATGCATGGAAGATACTTATAATATAGTAACATATAAAGGCAGGAAATCAGACCCTTTCCAAATAACATCTGGCTTGAAACAGGGTGATGTACTATCGCCGCTACTCTTCAATCTGGCTCTAGAGAAAGGTGTAAGGAGGGTAAAGGAGGAATGTGATATTGGAGGAACATCCAAGCTGCTTGGTTATGCAGATGTTATAGATATTATAGGGGGAAATGAACAAAAGACATTGGCAATATTGACTCACTTAAAGGAAAAAGCCCAACAGATGGGGCTGGTTATCAACCAAGATAAGACAGAATATATGGTAATTTCAAGAGAAGGAATGGCTAAAAACTCTGGCCACATACAAATAGATAATATGACCATTAAAAGAACGGAAACATACAAATACCTGGGTACAATCTTCAACTGCTCCAACATCATAAGGGAAGAAATACAAACTAGAATCAATTCTGGAAATAAGATATACAATGCACTACAACATTTACTAAAATCAAATGCGCTATCTCGTAACACCAAGATCACAATATACAAAACACTGATCAGACCAGTTGTGCTGTATGGCTCTGAAACCTGGAGCACAACGAAAGAAGACGAAGCCTTGCTACAAACCTTTGAGAACAAAGTTTTAAGACGCATCTTTGGGCCCATTAGGGATACACAAAGTGGAGAGTGGGAAAGAAGAAGTAACAAAGACATTTATGATCTGTTTAAGTCCCCGCTAATCACTGGTATCATGAAGGCTAATAGACTACAATGGGTGGGGCATATTGAAAGAATGGAAGATAATAGGGAAACAAAACTCGCTTACACTCAGGAAATAAATGACCGTAGACCCCGAGGTAGACCAAGAAGACGGTGGAGGGATAATATATACACAAACCTACAAGCACATGGAATTAACGACTGGCAAGAGAAGGTCCACCAGAGAGACGAATGGAGACGGATTGTATCTGCAGCAAAGAACATCAATGGCTCGGAACGCTGAAGAAGAAGAAGAAGTTAGAAATGTCAACAGGCAACCAATTTAGTAATCAAAAATCACATTATAAAGCCATTGATGGCAGCCTTAATTTGCATAGTTGATAGCGGCAAGGGAATCCCATTTAACTCACTGGTTTATTAATTGTGTGTGGCTGACAGGCTTATTAATAGTGTTTACTATGAACTCTTTTAACTTTTAGTCCAGCCAGAAAATGCATTTACAACCAGAGCTTTCTTTAATAAAATCCGTATCCTGCTTGCCATTATCTTATCTTGCTTGTTGGCGGTCGTTTTTCTTTTTCTTCTGCAGGCTGATAAACTACGCAATAGAAAAAAACCCAGACTCTGCACTGCGGAGTTATAAACAGGCTACATTGTTAACTGTCGACGAAACATGAGCAGTGTGCAGCCAATCTCATCTTTAAATGAGTTAAATATTTCTGTAAGAAAGGATTCTATTATTTTTTGTTTCTTCTCAGGAGTATACAAAGCAAAATTTGATTTACTCTGAAATTCCGCATAGTTGTGTTGTGGATAGACGGAAACTATTGTCTACCGTTAGCTTAAAAAAAAAAGTTTTCCCATAAGTTTAGTTGAGCAGACCTTCTTTAACTAGGCAGTGTTTATAACCATTGTTGTCGCATACCCTTAGGGGAATATTCATAATCGCTAGATCTATATGTTAATATTTGAAACATTTTTATTATTATTGTTATATTTTGCGTTCGCCCGCTTTGAACTCAAGCGTAGTGCTACTACTTCTAGTGCTTTGGACTGCTTTTTGCGTGTGGACTTAGTTAGTCTTTCCTCTTGAGCCTAAGGTGGTGCATAGGGCAGAAGTCATGGCTCTCCATGTCCGGCGGTTCGCTGCTACCTGTTGTAGATCCTGGATGATCACTTGGCCGTTGAATGAGTCTTCTCTGATGATGATTCTACGCAGGGTCTCTCTTGGTCGTCCCCGTTTTCTTTTCCCTACTGGTGACCATAAGAGGGCTTGGTTGGGGAGTCTTGTCTTGTCCATTCTGAGTACATGGCCGATGTAGTTCCAACGGCGTTTTCTAATAAAATTGGATACAATAGCTTGCTTAGTCTCTTGTTTTATTTGCGTATTGGTTCTGAAATCTGTCCAATGGAGGTTTAGAATTCTTCTAAGACATTTGTTCTCAAAATTGTCTAATGTTTTTTAATCTAAAGCTGCCATTGATTTCCAACGCTCACATCCATACGTTAGCACTGGAATCACACAAGAGTTGACGATTTTAAGTTTCGTATGTTTGCTGATTGTCTTTGACTTCCAGATGTTTAACAGTTTATTGAAGGCACCAGATGCCAGTGCGATTCTAGATAATATTTCTGGCGCTGAGTCCCCTGTAGATGTCATTTTGCTTCCTAGGTATGTGAAGCTGTTGACTTTTTCAAGAACATGGTTGTTTAATTTGGTGTCGCCTGAACTGTTGGTAAGATCAATAGTTTTTGTTTTTGCTGTGTTAATTTGAAGACCAATTTTTCCTGAAACATTTTGGAGATGGTTTATTTTCTCTTGGGCATCTGGGCGTGTGGACTAGCTTTTCTTATTAACATTGTCTCCCGCCATCAGGCGAAACCACTCTGACTTCTGAGGTATTTGTAATTTACGTCTTTAAGTCAAGGACGAGAAGTCAACATTTTAGTCCAATTGACTGGTGTAAGGGTTGAACCTACGCCTCGGCATTAGCACAACGGATGCTTAAGAACGAGCGATCCTATCCATTGGTCCATGCTGACCTCCGAAACACTGTTTATGGCATGTTAGCTTTTACAGTTTAAGTAGTACAGGGTGTATTTGTAATGACTGTGCAGTGTTTGAATATATTTCCGGTTCAAGTTTTGTATTCACCCGCTGTAAAGTTCACGCAGTTCACAAATAAACACACATAGTATTGTTTGGTGCGCATAGAAGGAGAAGAAGGAAGTCGAGATTAGAGGACGCACTAGACAACATAACATTTGAAAGCTATAGTTACCGACCTATAGACACTCCGTTTTCGTGATTTCTCGGGTAGTGATGGCGAACCAAGAACCACTGGAGTCTAATGATATCACACATCTCCATGATTTCTCGGTCTAATGATATCATAGATTTCCGTGATTTCTCGGGTAGTCATATCGAACAAAGAACCACTGGAGTCTAATGATATCACATATTTCCGCGATTACACCGGTAGGGATGTTGAACCAAGAACCACTGGAGTCTAATGATATCAAACGTTTCCGTGATTTCTCGGGTAGGATGTTGAACCAAGAACCACTGGAGTCTAATGATATCACACGTTTCCGCGATTTCTCGGGTAGGGATGTTGAACCAAGAACCACTGGAGTCTAATGATATCACACATTTCCGCGATTACACCGGTAGGGATGTTGAACCAAGAACCACTGGAGTCTAATGATATCACACATTTCCGCGATTACACCGGTAGGGATGTTGAACCAAGAACCACTGGAGTCTAATGATATCACACGTTTCCGCGATTACTCGGGTAGAGATGTCGAACCAAGAACCACTGGAGTCTAATGATATCACACATGTCCGCGATTTCTCGGGTAGGGATGTAGAATACCTAACCTCCTCAGTTCAGGCCGAAAACAGAAGGTCCCGTGTGCGAATTGTGCATGTTTAACATCCCACGCAGTTGGATATTGCAAAGAGTAGATCATATGACCTCTGCCCTGGCAAAACCACCCCCGGGTAGACGGAGCCGGTATCTGGGAATCTGTCTAGAGGGAAGCCAATCTCACACAAATGGGTGCCGAAGTCGGGTGTGTGTAGTGCATAACTAGCTGTGATATACTTCAATACCACGCTCGACATTCATGATTCTGTCATACTACTTTAGTTCTTCTGTTCTGCGCAGAACAAAATAATTGAATGTCTTCCCAACCAACCAACCAACTAACCAACCAAACAGCTACTTAACAAACTACCGAACATACCAAATCAACCAACCAACCAACCAACCAACCACTCACCCAACTAACCAACCACTCACCCAACCAACCACTCACCCAACTAACCTCTCATCTAATCAGTCACTCACCCAACCAACCCAACCACCAATTCACCTACCTAACCAACCTCTCACCCAGCCAACAACTCGCCCAATCAACCAACCAGCTACCCACCAAACCAACCAACCACTCACCAAATCAACCAACCCACCAGTCAACCAACCAACCACTTACTCAATTAGCCAAACCACCAACCAACTAACTAACAACTCATCCAACATCCACCCAACCAACAGACCACTCACCTGACCAACCAACCAACCATCCACCCAACCAACTACTCACCCAACCAACCAAACAACCATCCACCCAATCTACCACTCAACTAACCAAGCAACCAAACAATAACCAGCCGACAATCAACGAACAAACCAGCTAATACCAATCGACCAACAAACCAACCGATTTAACAATAAGTTTGTCTCTTAGCATTTTATCATTTTCATATGCTCATATTTCGGGAGCTGTTTAGATAACACAACGAACAAGCAATGAACATAACACTTTCTCTGCATAAACAGATGAAATCTCATCTCATGTCATCTCTTCTTGTTCCTCTTGTACCTTGCAGTGTCGAGGTGAAGCATAAACAACGGGAGATTGCCAGTTTATGGGCTTTTTATATCTAGATTCCCATGGATTCTGTTATTCCCTCTGTTCTTCTGTTACATGGCCGGCTTCCTCTTCTGGTACTATTTGGTCTGTATGTCATTGCTTGTTGTGGTATACTGTCAGTTGGTAGCCTAATTATGTGGCCGAATCATTTAACTTGCTGTTTTCTAATGAAATCTAGCGCTGCTATCACCTCCCCCCCTCCACTTTAGTCCTAATTCCACAATTTCTGTTGTTCTCTCTTCTAGATACGTTGAGTATTTTTCCCAGGAATCTGAAGTAACCATAACAATTCCACAGGGTCCAACGAGTTTCCAGTAGGAACTCTTACCCGAGAAAGACATCACTAATCTACATACACATGGACACGGCCCACTAGGTCTAGACATGGCGATGGATAAATCAGCGATGATATCCGATGCAGACGTCATCAGGTCAAACGAGTTATCATACCTTTGGTATGAGTTTCTCACGGAGACATCATGTCATGGCATGAAGAACATCAGATGCCAGACCAGATCCAAGACAGTGAGGTGAGTTTGGCTTGCTGGCTCAAATCCCAAACATTACGTAAACATGGCTTGTTGGCTCAAATTCCAGATACTAAATACACATGGCTTGTTGGCTCAAATAACAGATACTAAATACACATGGCTTGTTGGCTCAAATCCCAGATACTAAATACACATGACTTGTTGGCTCAAATCCCAGTTACTAAATACACATGACTTGTTGGCTCAAATCCCAGATACTAAATACACATGGCTTATCCCAGATACTAAATACACATGGCTTTTGGCTCAAATCCCAGACATTAAGTAAACATGGCTTGTTGGCTCAACTCCCAGACACTAATTATACATAGCTTGTTGGCTCAAATCCCAGATACTAAATACACATGGCTTGTTGGCTCAAATCCCAGGCACTAAGTATGCATGGCTTGTTAGCTCAAATCCCAGACATTAAGAAAACATGGCTTGTTGGCTCAAATCCCAGACATTAAGTAAACATGGCTTGTTGGCTCAAATCCCAGACACTAAGTATACATGGCTTGTTGGCTCAAATCCCAGATACTAAATACACATGGCTTGTTGGCTCAAATCCCAGACACTAAGTATACATGGCTTGTTAGCTCAAATCCCAGACATTAAGAAAACATGGCTTGTTGGCTCAAATCCCAGACACTAAGTATACATGGCTTGTTGGCTCAAATCCCAGATACTAAATACACATGGCTTGTTGGCTCAAATCCCAGACACTAAGTATACATGGCTTGTTAGCTCAAATCCCAGACATTAAGAAAACATGGCTTGTTGGCTCAAATCCCAGACATTAAGTAAACATGGCTTGTTGGCTAAAATCCCAGATACTAAATACACATGGCTTGTTGGCTCAAATCCCAGATACTAAATACACATGGCTTGTTGGCTCAAATCCCAGACACTAAGTATACATGGCTTGTTGGCTCAAATCCCAGATACTAAATACACATGGCTTGTTGGCTCAAATCCCAGACACTAAGTATACATGGCTTGTTAGCTCAAATCCCAGACATTAAGTAAACATGGCTTGTTGGCTCAAATCCCAGACATTAAGTAAACATGGCTTGTTGGCTCAAATCCCAGACACTAAATACACATGGCTTGTTGGCTCAAATCCCAGATACTAAATACACATGGCTTGTTGGCTCAAATCTCAGATACTAAATACACATGGCTTGTTGGCTCAAATCCCAGATACTAAATACACATGACTTTGTGGCTCAAATCCCAGATACTAAATACACATGACTTGTTGGCTCAAATCCCAGATACTAAATACACATGGCTTATCCCAGATACTAAATACACATGGCTTGTTTGCTCAAATCCCAGACATTAAGTAAACATGGCTTGTTGGCTCAAATCCCAGACACTAAGTATACATGGCTTGTTGGTTCAAATCCCAGATACTAAATACACATGGCTTGGTGGCTCAAATCCCAGACTCTAAGTATACATGGCTTGTTAGCTCAAATCCCAGACATTAAGTAAACATGGCTTGTTGGCTCAAATCCCAGATACTAAATACACATGACTTTTTGGCTCAAATCCCAGATATTAAATACACATGGCTTGTTGGCTCAAATCCCAGATACTAAATACACATGGCTTGTTGGCTCAAATCCCAGACATTAAGTAAACATGGCTTGTTGGTTCAAATCCCAGACACTAAGTATACATGACTTGTTGGCTCAAATCCCAGATACTAAATACACATGGCTTGTTGGCTCAAATCCCAGACACTAAGTATACATGGCTTGTTAGCTCAAATCCCAGACATTAAGTAAACATGGCTTGTTGGCTCAAATCCCAGACATTAAGTAAACATGGCTTGTTGGCTCAAATCCCAGACACTAAATACACATGGCTTGTTGGCTCAAATCCCAGATACTAAATACACATGGCTTGTTGACTAAAATCCCAGATACTAAATACACATGGCTTGTTGGCTCAAATCCCAGATACTAAATACACATGGCTTGTTGGCTCAAATCCCAGACACTAAGTATACATGGCTTGTTAGTTCAAATCCCAGACATTAAGTAAACATGGCTTGTTGGCTCAAATCCCAGACATTAAGTAAACATGGCTTGTTGGCTCAAATCCCAGACACTAAATACACATGGCTTGTTGGCTCAAATCCCAGATACTAAATACACATGGCTTGTTGGCTCAAATCTCAGATACTAAATACACATGGCTTGTTGGCTCAAATCCCAGATACTAAATACACATGACTTTGTGGCTCAAATCCCAGATACTAAATACACATGACTTGTTGGCTCAAATCCCAGATACTAAATACACATGGCTTATCCCAGATACTAAATACACATGGCTTGTTGGCTCAAATCCCAGACATTAAGTAAACATGGCTTGTTGGCTCAAATCCCAGACACTAAGTATACATGGCTTGTTGGCTCAAATCCCAGATACTAAATACACATGGTTTGGTGGCTCAAATCCCAGACTCTAAGTATACATGGCTTGTTAGCTCAAATCCCAGACATTAAGTAAACATGGCTTGTTGGCTCAAATCCCAGATACTAAATACACATGACTTGTTGGCTCAAATCCCAGATATTAAATACACATGGCTTGTTGGCTCAAATCCCAGATACTAAATACACATGGCTTGTTGGTTCACATCCCAGACATTAAGTAAACATGGCTTGTTGGCTCAAATCCCAGACACTAAATACACATGGCTTGTTGGTTCAAATCCCAGATAGTAATTACACATGGCTTGTTGGCTCAAATCCCAGATACTAAATACACATGGCTTGTTGGCTCAAATCCCAGATACTAAATACACATGGCTTGTTGGCTCAAATCCCAGATACTAAATACACATGGCTTGTTGGCTCAAATCCTAGACACTAAGTATAAATGGCTTGTTAGCTCAAATCCCAGACATTAAGTAAACATGGCTTGTTGGCTCAAATCCCAGACATTAAGTAAACATGGCTTGTTGGCTCAAATCCCAGACACTAAGTATACATGGCTTGTTGACTCAAATCCCAGATACCAAATACACATGGCTTGTTGGCTCAAGTCCCAGACACTAAGTATACATGGCTTGTTAGCTCAAATCCCAGACATTAAGTAAACATGGCTTGTTGGCTCAAATCCCAGACATTAAGTAAACATGGCTTGTTGGCTCAAATCCCAGATACTAAATACACATGGCTTGTTGGCTCAAATCCCAGATACTAAATACACATGACTTTTTGGCTCAAATCCCAGATATTAAATACACATGGCTTGTTGGCTCAAATCCCAGATACTAAATACACATGGCTTGTTGGCTCAAATCCCAGACATTAAGTAAACATGGCTTGTTGGTTCAAATCCCAGACACTAAGTATACATGACTTGTTGGCTCAAATCCCAGATACTAAATACACATGGCTTGTTGGCTCAAATCCCAGACACTAAGTATACATGGCTTGTTAGCTCAAATCCCAGACATTAAGTAAACATGGCTTGTTGGCTCAAATCCCAGACATTAAGTAAACATGGCTTGTTGGCTCAAATCCCAGACACTAAATACACATGGCTTGTTGGCTCAAATCCCAGATACTAAATACACATGGCTTGTTGACTAAAATCCCAGATACTAAATACACATGGCTTGTTGGCTCAAATCCCAGATACTAAATACACATGGCTTGTTGGCTCAAATCCCAGATACTAAATACACATGGCTTGTTGGCTTAAATCCCAGATACTAAACACACATGGCTTGTTGACTCAAATCACAGGCATTAAGTAAACATGGCTTGTTGGCTCAAATCCCAGACATTAAGTAAACATGACTTGTTGGCTCAAATCCTAGACATTAAGTAAACATGACTTGTTGGCTAAAATCCCAGACATTAAGTAAACATGACTTGTTGGCTCAAATCCTAGACATTAAGTAAACATGACTTGTTGGCTCAAATCCCAGACATTAAGTAAACATGACTTGTTGGCTCAAATACCAGACATTAAGTAAACATGGCTTATTGGCTCAAATCCCAGACATTAAGTCAGCTTAATTTGTCAGCTCAAATCCCAGACATTAAGCAAACATGGCTTGTTGGCTCAAATACCAGACATTAAGTAAACACGGCTTATTGGCTCAAACTCCAGACATTAAGTAAACATGGCTTGTTGGCTCAAATGCCAGACATTAAGTTCACATAGCTTGATAGCTCAAACTCCAAACATTAAGTAAACATGGCTTGTTGGCTCAAATGCCAGACATAAAGTTCACATAGCTTGATAGCTCAAATCCCAGACATTAAGTAAACATGACTTGATAGCTCACACCCCAGACATTAAGTAAACATGGCTTGTTGACTCAAATCCCAGACATTAAGTAAACATGACTTGTTGACTCAGATCCCAGACATTAAGTGAACATGGTTTGATAGCTCACACCCCAGGCATTAAGTAAACATGGCTTGTTGGCTCAAATCCCAGACATTAAGTAAACATGACTTGTTGGCTCAAATCCCAGACATTAAGTAAACATGGCTTGTTGGCTCAAATCCCAGACACTAAGTATACATGGCTTGTTGACTCAAATCCCAGATACCAAATACACATGGCTTGTTGGCTCAAGTCCCAGACACTAAGTATACATGGCTTGTTAGCTCAAATCCCAGACATTAAGTAAACATGGCTTGTTGGCTCAAATCCCAGACATTAAGTAAACATGGCTTGTTGGCTCAAATCCCAGATACTAAATACACATGGCTTGTTGGCTCAAATCCCAGATACTAAATACACATGACTTTTTGGCTCAAATCCCAGATATTAAATACACATGGCTTGTTGGCTCAAATCCCAGATACTAAATACACATGGCTTGTTGGCTCAAATCCCAGACATTAAGTAAACATGGCTTGTTGGTTCAAATCCCAGACACTAAGTATACATGACTTGTTGGCTCAAATCCCAGATACTAAATACACATGGCTTGTTGGCTCAAATCCCAGACACTAAGTATACATGGCTTGTTAGCTCAAATCCCAGACATTAAGTAAACATGGCTTGTTGGCTCAAATCCCAGACATTAAGTAAACATGGCTTGTTGGCTCAAATCCCAGACACTAAATACACATGGCTTGTTGGCTCAAATCCCAGATACTAAATACACATGGCTTGTTGACTAAAATCCCAGATACTAAATACACATGGCTTGTTGGCTCAAATCCCAGATACTAAATACACATGGCTTGTTGGCTCAAATCCCAGATACTAAATACACATGGCTTGTTGGCTTAAATCCCAGATACTAAACACACATGGCTTGTTGACTCAAATCACAGGCATTAAGTAAACATGGCTTGTTGGCTCAAATCCCAGACATTAAGTAAACATGACTTGTTGGCTCAAATCCTAGACATTAAGTAAACATGACTTGTTGGCTAAAATCCCAGACATTAAGTAAACATGACTTGTTGGCTCAAATCCTAGACATTAAGTAAACATGACTTGTTGGCTCAAATCCCAGACATTAAGTAAACATGACTTGTTGGCTCAAATACCAGACATTAAGTAAACATGGCTTATTGGCTCAAATCCCAGACATTAAGTCAGCTTAATTTGTCAGCTCAAATCCCAGACATTAAGCAAACATGGCTTGTTGGCTCAAATACCAGACATTAAGTAAACACGGCTTATTGGCTCAAACTCCAGACATTAAGTAAACATGGCTTGTTGGCTCAAATGCCAGACATTAAGTTCACATAGCTTGATAGCTCAAACTCCAAACATTAAGTAAACATGGCTTGTTGGCTCAAATGCCAGACATAAAGTTCACATAGCTTGATAGCTCAAATCCCAGACATTAAGTAAACATGACTTGATAGCTCACACCCCAGACATTAAGTAAACATGGCTTGTTGACTCAAATCCCAGACATTAAGTAAACATGACTTGTTGACTCAGATCCCAGACATTAAGTGAACATGGTTTGATAGCTCACACCCCAGGCATTAAGTAAACATGGCTTGTTGGCTCAAATCCCAGACATTAAGTAAACATGACTTGTTGGCTCAAATCCCAGACATTAAGTAAACATGACTTGTTAGCTCAAATCCCAGACATTAAGTAAACATGACTTGTTAGTTCAAATCCCAGACATTAAGTAAACATAGCTTGTTGGCCCAAATCCCAGAGATTACGTAAACATGACTTGTTATTTCAGATCCAAGCCACTTAGCTAAATGTGGTATAAAACATACATAAATAATTAAAAATTGCATGTTCTGTGCAGGACATGGCAATAAACCTCAGCTCACATTGACCGTTTGTGACTGACTAGGCAACGTTAGCCTCACTAATTTGCCATTGCTCGCTGACGAGAAATCAACATTTCAGTCTAACTAACCGGCTGTGCAGCGAATTCAGTGCGCCACCGTCAGAAGGGAAAGTGTCAGAGTTCAAAACCCTTCTGCCACCGAGTGGCTCTCACCGTGTCTGAGAGATTTAACGGGCTCAAACTTTCTTTTTATCTGATAGTGACGTAGTGGGTTTGTTCCATACACCGGTGAGTTAAACTTAAATGTTGATTTCTCTTTCAGAAAGCCATGGCAAACTACTGAACGTTACATTCTCGGTAAATCACAAAGAGCTGATTAGAGCTGGGGTGAGCACAGTGTCCCCCAAAGGACATGCACATTTTAAAAAAATACTCTGGTATATTAGCACACAATGTAGATATTTTACCTAGTGCGAGTTGTAAGCTGAATGTGGGTGTCATGGTGTTCACTGAATGTGGGTGTCATGGTGTTCACTGAATGTTGGTGTCATGATGTTCACTGAATGTGGGTGTCATGATGTTCCCTGAATGTTGGTGTCATGATGTTCACTGAATGTGGGTGTCATGGTGTTCCCTGAATGTTGGTGTCATGATGTTCCCTGAATGTTGGTGCCATGATGTTCACTACTAACTTGTAATATTTTATGTATATGTGTGTAGTAACTTGTAATATTTGATGTATATGTGTGTGGTAACTTGTAATATTTCATGTATATGTGTGTAGTAACTTGTAATATGTGATGTATATGTGTGTAGTAACTTGTAATATTTGATGTATATGTGTGTAGCAACGTGTAATATTTGATATATATGTGTGTAGTAACTTGTAATATTTGATGTATATGTGTGTACTAACTTGTAATATTTGATGTATATGTGTGTAGTAGCTTGTAATATTTGATCTATATGTGTGTAGTAACTTGAAATATTTAATGTATATGTGTGTAGTAACTTGTAATATTTAGTGTATATGTGTGTAGTAACTTGTAATATTTGATGCATATGTGTGTAGTAACTTATAATATTTGATGTGTATGTGTGTAGTAAATTGTAATATTTAGTGTATATGTGTGTAGTAACTTGTAATATTTGATGCATATGTGTGTAGTAACTTGTAATATTTGATGTGTATGTGTGTAGTAACTTGTAATATTTGATGTGTATGTGTGTAGTAACTTGTAATATTTGATGTGTATGTGTGTAGTAACTTGTAATATTTGATGTGTATGTGTGTAGTAACTTGTAATATTTGATGTGTATGTGTGTAGTAACTTGTAATATTTAGTGTATATGTGTGTAGTAACTTGTAATATTTAGTGTATATGTGTGTAGTAACTTGTAATATTTGATGCATATGTGTGTGGTAACTTGTAATATTTGATGTATATGTGTGTAGTAACTTGTAATATTTAGTGTATATGTGTGTAGTAACTTGTAATATTTGATGCATATGTGTGTGGTAACTTGTAATATTTGATGCATATGTGTGTGGTAACTTGTAATATTTGATGTGTATGTGTGTAGTAATTGTAATATTTGATGTGTATGTGTGTAGTAACTTGTAATATTTAGTGTATATGTGTGTAGTAACTTGTAATATTTGATGCATATGTGTGTGGTAACTTGTAATATATGATGTATATGTGTGTGGTAACTTGTAATATTTGATGTATATGTGTGTGGTAACTTGTAATATTTGATGTATATGTGTGTAGTAACTTGTAATATTTGATGTATATGTGTGTACTAACTTGTAATATGTGATGTACATGTGTGTACTAACTTGTAATATTTGATGTATATGTGTGTAGTAACTTGTAATATTTGATGTATATGTGTGAAAAAGTGTGTAGGAATAATATTAGACGAAAAAACATCAAAGTAAATTAATGGATACTGGTGTATTTCAGATAGAGTAGTTATGGTAAAAATCAAAGGCAAACCAATAGATATAAATATTATACAGGTATATGCACCAACAACAAGCAGTAGTGATGAAGAATTACAACACTTTTACGACGAAATAGAAATGGTGATGGCTCAAATTGGATCACAAGAAATAAAAATAATACTTGGTGATTTTAATGCAAAAGTAGGAAAGGGGAAAATGGAGGATGTAGTGGGGAATTATGGTTTAGGTACAAGAAATGAAAGAGGGGAAAAGCTAATAGAATGGGCAAATATCAATGATATGATAATTGGAAACACATGGTTTAAACACCATAAAGGACGACTGTACATATGGAAAAGCCCTGATAAGAAAATACGCAACCAAATTGACTACATACTAATTAATAAAAGATATAGAAATGCTTTAACTAATGTAAAGACAATGCCTGGTGCTGACTGTAACAGTGATCATGTACCACTATGTGGACAAATAAAAGTAAGATTAAAGAGAGGGAAAAAAATGATTAAGAACATGAGACTTAATAAAGAGGTTCTGAAAATAGATAAAGAACTGCAAGAACAATACAGAGTGACTGTGAAAAATAGGTACAATGCGATAGCTAAAATACAGAATATAAATGAACAATGGGAAATGTTAAGGGACTCCATTCATCAAACTAGCAAAGAAGTAGTACCGGAGAGAGGCAAAATAGCTAAGAAAAAATGGATGAATGAAGAAATCTTAAAACTGATGGACAAAAGAAAACAGAGTAAAAATGACAAACAAGAATACGCTAAGATAAATAAAGAAATAAAAGATAAACGTGGGAAGGCTAAAGAAATTTGGTTAAACGAGCAATGCAAAAAAATTGAATTAAATTCCATTAATGATACAAAAAATATGTACAGACAAATCAGTGATCTTACAGGAAGAAAAATAAGAATAAATACAGGGTGTTTGAAATCAAAAACAGGAAAGATATTATTAGAGGAAGGTGCTATAATGAAGAGGTGGAATGAGTATATAAGAGAATTATATGACGGAGAAATGGAAGAATTAACAGAAGATAGTAACTTAGAAGGTCCACCTATTCTGAAAGAAGAAGTCGCTGACGCTATGAAACGTATGAAGAAAGGAAAAACAGCTGGGCCAGATGAAATCACAATAGAAGAATTAGAAGTGTTGGGAGAATTTGGAGTAGTTATATTAACCAAAATGTTGAATGATATTTACAGTAGTGGATATTTACCCAGTGATATGCTGAAATCTGTATTTATAGCTATACCAAAAAGACCAGGAGCAATTGATTGTGAAGATTTTCGTACAATTAACCTCATAAACCATATCACTAAGCTTCTACTCAGAATCATAATGAGAAGAAACAAAAATAAAATAAAAATGGAAATTAGTGAAGAACAGTATGGATTTGTGGAAGGAAAGGGCACAAACAATGCAATTTATACATTACGGACACTAATAGAAAGGTCAATAGAGAAACAGAGAGACATATATTTGTGCTTCATAGATTATACTAAGGCATTTGATAAAGTAAAACATGTTGAACTGATTAAAATGTTGGAAGATATCAACATTGATGGAAAAGATTTAAGAATAATAAAGAATGTTTACTGGAACCAAGTAGCAGCAATTAAAATGGGAAATAAAGAGGGTAGTTACGAACAGATAAAGCTAGGAGTACGACAGGGGTGTGTCTTGTCACCAGATCTTTTCTCCCTGTATAGCGAAGTAATAATGAGAGAGATCAAAGAGATGCCAGGAATACTAGTTGGAGGTTATAATATAAATAATATACGCTATGCAGATGACATAGTATTGGTGGCGGATAATTCAACAGACCTACAGCAATTATTAGACGTTGTAGTAACAGAGAGTGCAAGGAAAGGACTCTCCTTGAATATCAAGAAAACAGTAACAATGGTAATATCAAAGAAAATGGTGACACCAAAATGTGACATAGAAATAGAAGGAAAAATCCTTAACCAAGTGGATAATTTTAGATACCTAGGGGCATTTATAACATCAGATGGAAGATGTAAAACATAGATTAGGAGCAGAATAGGGCAGGCAAAAGCCGCATTTCAGAAAATGAAGAGTATCTTGTGCAATAAGTCACTATCACTGAATGTAAGAAAGAGAGTGCTGAAATGCTATGTAGAACCAGTTTTGCTGTATGGCAGTGAATCTTGGAATGTAAATGAACAAAGTAAGAAGAAATTAGAAGCAACAGAGATGTGGTTCCTGAGACGAATGTTGCGAATTCCTTGGACTGCCAGAGTAACTAACGATGACTGCCTGAAACAGGCTAATGAAACTAGAACATTATATACAACAATAAGACAGAGACAAACATCATTCTTCGGTCACGTGATGAGAAGAGAGGCATTGGAGAACATCGTAACAACTGGAAAGATCGAGGGGAAGAGTGGCAGAGGCAGACCAAGAGAAATGATGCTGGATGGATTGAGACGGTGGCATGGAGGAATATCAGCAGCAGAATTGATCCAGAAAACCAAAGACCGAGATCTGTGGAGAGCCATGAACGCCTACGCCAGCTGACACGGCACTTGATGATGATGATGATGTGTGTAGTAGCTTGTAATATTTGATGTATATGTGTGTAGTAACTTGTAATATTTGATGTATATGTGTGTAGTAACTTGTAATATGTGATATATATGTGTGTAGTAACTTGTAATATTTGATGTATATGTGTGTAGTAGCTTGTAATATTTGATATATATGTGTGTAGTAGCTTGTAATATTTGATGTATATGTGTGTAGTAACTTGTAATATTTGAAATATATGTGTGTAGTAACTTGTAATATTTGATGTATATGTGTGTAGTAACTTGTAATATTTGATATATATGTGTGTAGTAACTTGTAATATTTGATGTATATGTGTGTAGTAACTTGTAATATTTGATATATATGTGTGTAGTAACTTGTAATATTTGATGCATATGTGTGTAGTAGCTTGTAATAGTTGATGTATATGTGTACTAACTTGTAATATTTGATGTATATGTGTGTAGTAACTTGTAATATTTGATGTATATGTGTGTACTAGCTTGTAATGATTGATGTATATGCCTCTGATATATGTGCTAAATATTTCAGGATATGATCACACACGTTTCCTGTTGTGTATTTATCTAGAGCAATCTACGGGATCATCGTGCTGGGATTACTGGGCGGCCTTCTATTAAATTTATTCCAACTGATGTCTCGGGTAGTCGACTACAACACTGTGACCCGGACGGAGATCTACGTTGACCCCAACATGACCTTTCCAACGGTCACATTCTGCAATATATGCAAGTATAGCTTCCGGGGCAAGAACGACAGTGATCCCTTGTATCGTCTGCTGGCCAAGGAGTCCGTTTATGCCGACCTTTTCCCAGACAACGATCTTCATCAGTGAGTTTGTCCCTTTTTAAAGTTGCACATCCTCCACAGGACGTCGCAGTCAACTCGTTTGTGTGTGTGTGCTTGTTTGTGATTTCTTGGCAACTTTACATTCAGTAGTCTGCCATTGATTTCTGGACGACCGACACTCGTACCATTTTATGAAAACCAACACTACACAAGGCGGTCTACCGACAAATTGCCCGAAGCTATTTCGCACGCGGTAAGCGAAATTACGAATTTTGCCCCTACATTCTAAAGCAAAGAAATCATCGCTGACCACGACCAAATACTAAATGATCAATTTAATTGACTAATTTTACTGTGAAAAGAACATAACTTGTTCGGTTTGCTGCTTGTTACTCACAATCTTGCAACTCACTAGGTTATGTAATCTACAAAGTACAAAGTACTTGCCGGCTGGCGAGGGTGATCATGCCCCTCCACAAATTACGATCACCGACGTCACGGATCAGTTCGCATGTTGACTCCCTTCCGTGCCATGACACAAGACTGTAAAGAATCATCTCACGCTGTCTTCCCCTATCTCTCTTTCCGAAAATCTTTCCGGTTGTCATAGTATATCTCCAGTTTTTGTCTTCTCATAACGTGGCCAAAACGATGCCTGCTTCTTTCTGATATTTGTGATAAGCTGTCTTTGCGACTCAGCTTCCCTTAAAACCAGGGGCGTCACTAAGGGGGTGCGGGGGGTGCGGGCCGCACCGGGTGACACCATCAAGGGGTGACACCAAAATAAAAAAATTGCAAATTTGACAAAGCAGACATAGCTCTGTCTAGTCGGGTTTCATAACCGTTCATTGTTAATTTTAGAAATTTTAATGTTAAATAACAAAAATTTAACTTTGTCCGAGTTTGTCGAAGTTCTTTATTTATGTTTTACCTGAAGTATTGAAGTTATATTGTTCAATTTGTTTTCTTTCTTATGTCCTTATTAACTTTTTGACTTATTTTACAAACATTACTATATGCGATTATATATGGTACAGGAACACTCGGAAGAAGACCATGGTGAAAGTCTAGAGGGGTGACACCAAGAGTTTACCGCACTGGGTGACACCAACCCCAGTGACGCCACTGCTAAAACTTCCGGTCGCCAGCATGGCGGTTAGGCATTGAACCGCTGGGGCCTGTGGCGTGTTTATGCTTGTGGCTACGGTTTGCAATCGCATTTTCCTCATGTTGGTCTGGTAGTACATGGTTCCGTCGCCCTGCTACTGAGTGAGTGCGTGGACGACATCGTGAGCTGTGAAATTCGCGTGGAATGCTTTTACATCTGTCCTGTACAGTGACCTGCATGTTCGGAACAATGGCTACCGGCGGTTGCTGAATTGACTGTTTTGCCCTTTCGGTTCACGAGTCCATTTTTCGGGAGACTCCTGGGAGTCGCCGCTGAAGCATCGGAGTTCGTGCTTTGTGCGACACTTTCGGCGGGTCGCCCGCGGTAAGAGACTGAGCCATGTGAGAAAACCCTGGTCAATGAAGTCTTTCTGGTGACTGCTGAGTCCATCTACGATGAACTGTGGTATTCGTGGATGAATTTTGTGTTGGCATTCTGACGGCGGTATTATTCACAGTGTATCTGTGCGGGCTTGTTGGATTGCCGAGACTCCTGTCTATTCCACTTTTCACACTGGACAGTGGTGAGCATTGTGTGTGATATTCGCTGGCACGGGAATGGAGCATAATGGGGACGACCCGTTGCCGTGAAGTTGGAACTAATTAACTAACTAACTAACTAACTAACTAACTAACTAACTAACTAACTAACTAACTAACCAACCAACCAACCAACCAACCAACCAACCAACCAACCAATCAACCAACCAACCAACCAACCAACGAACGAACGAACTAACTAACTAACTAACTAACTAACTAACTAACTAACTAACTAACTAACTAACTAACTTCCCTTAAAACGTCTTGATTGCTCATTTTGGCTTTTCAATTAATCTTCAGCATTGTTCTATAATTCAAAACAATGTTTTCCCGTAGTGCATTTGAATAACGAAGACACAAACAATAGATTGCACGATTTATTGCCTGGCATATTTCGCTGCATCTCGTCAGGTAAATACTGCAGAAATCACACAACTTACGTGAATTAACTAGATAAATCCTTCAAGTCGAAATATACACATATTCGCACAGTAATGTCAATTATCTACCACGGTAACTTTAAGCTGACTAACATGTCTTTCTGTTTGCATAATTCTGGCTTGCGTTGATTGATCATAATTGCTTCTGCAAATTTTAACAAGCGAGTATTTTGTGTGTTAAACAACACGCGAAAGGCAGTGTCTCTGTCAACCACATGGCCGCTTTCGACAATTTGCCTACCAATTGAAGACGCCGGGAGCTTCCGGTGTGTCGGCCCCACGAGGCTAGCATCTCCTGTGTGTTGTATCTTGTTGACCCATTGAGGTATGTGTTCTGACACTCGTTTGTTAAGCTGTCTCTCTGTTCTACCAATGTAGAAGGCCTGGCATCTACATGTGAATTGGTAAATACAATTGTTTGTGGCGTACAGAGGAACAGGCTCTTTGACTGCTGGTGTAGGAATCGGTACGGTTTTATATCTAATGACTGGAGTTGCAGCACAGAATGTTCGGCCTACTGCTGTAGTAAGCCGGTCTTGTAGACGTTGCATTACGCCATCCCCTCGAAAGGTTAGCTGGATGAATACCTTGAGTTTGGGGACTGTAGTTACGTCTGGTTTTGGTTTGGGCTGTTGGCAGTTGCGCTTTATAAATCCTGTGGAGTACCCATTCAGGTTTAAGACATTCTTCAGAGTTTCAAATTCCCCTGTCAGTGTGTCCTGGGTGCATATCTTTCTAGCACGGTCAAACAGGGTCGGTACTAAGCCCCGCTTGTACTGGACAGGTGTGAAGCTCTGAAAATTTAGGTATTGGCCAGTCCATGTTCCTTTGCGATACACCGATCTTTGAATTGTGCCGTCTGCTCTAAGTCTCATTAGAATATCTAGGAACGGTAACGCTTCGTTGTGTTCGTGTTCCATAGATAGAGAGATGTTTTTATGCGTCTTGTTCATTGTGGCCTGGAACGATGTTGCTTGTAGCTCGTCTGTGGTGATAATTAATATATCGTCCACATAACGAAGGTAAAAGGCCAAGTTGTTGATGTCTGAGGATCTCTTTTCTTCTAAATGTGCCATGAAGACGTCCGCTAGAATAGGACCAAGAGGACTCCCCATGGCCACTCCGTTAATTTGGTGGTATGACTTAGTTAGGAAATTGAATTGTATGTTGGCGGTACATAGTAGTAGTAGCCTCTCCAGAATAGGTGTTGGTATGCCTAATTTTAGTTGTTTGTCTTCAATGCGTTCCCTTATTATTTTCACCGTCTCCTCTAATGGAACGTTAGTGAATAGGGAGGCTATATCCATGGATGCCGTGTATTTGTTATTTATGTCCATAGTATCCAATAATTCCACCAGTTGGAATGTATCTCTGAGTATTTTTGGATCGAAGGACTGTCGTACTGGCTTTAAAATTTCGGCTAGACATTTCGCCATTCGGTGTTGTGCAGAGTTAACCATGGACAGGATAGGTATTAGCGGGATGCCGGGCTTGTGAAGCTTGGGTAGACCGTACATCTGTGGAGTGTGCGAGCCACGTGGTGTGAGCGTTTTTGCAGTGGCCTCACTGATGAGTCCCGCATTCACAAGTGACTGGATCTCTTTCCTCATTATTGCATCCAGGTCCTCCGACTTGTTTAATTTTTGATCTATCCTGAATTTGGATTCATCTGGCAATATTTCATCCATTTTTCTCTGGTAGTCTGACATGTCCATCAGTACTGCACCACTTCCTTTGTCAGGTTTCAGTATGACGAGGATTTTGTTAGCCTTTAACGCTTTTAAGGCAGTAAGGTGTTCGTTGGTCAGCGGACATGTCTGTTTAGAGGGTGTTGTGCGATACTGGTGTTCTAAATCTACCAGTTTGGCCTTCAGCCACCCGACCGACTCAGCAGAAGTAGGTGATTTTTCTATAAAACTAAATGTCCAAGGCTTTCCGAGATTTTTTCGCCTGTACGCCACCGTGGGCTCTCATTGTTCCCATGGCACCCATAGATGTACACACAGCCCAATTGTCCACTGTTAACCTGACTTGTAATCAAACAAGTGCATCTCCCATAGACGTACGCACAGCCCAATTGTCCACTGTTAACCTAACTTGTAATCAAACAAAATTATCTTTGACAAGAAGGAAACGGCAACAGAAATGATCATATTCAGTGTAATGAGATGAGATGACGGATAGATCTTATGCAAGTTAATTTTTTCTCTTGTCCCCAGGCCCCCTTTTAGCCATTTCCTGCAGCGATCATCTCAAGATGTCTTTGCAGAGTACCTCATGGATGTGGACATTCGCTTTGCTAAATATGATGGAAGAAAAATTCGATTGGACTCTTTTGAGGTAGGTACACTCATCAGAAGGCGACAAATTAAATGGTTTGGCCATGCAACTAGATTACCATTGGCACCTTGCCGTCTTGACAGACGATAGTTTGTGCTTTAAAAAGGCATAATAACTTTTACCTATGGCGGTAGCGAATGTGACTGATAAGGCCAATTCGCGGTGAAAAAGGCCGTTCACAGTGGGTGCATGTGAACACGTGGTTATTTCCACCATCATGCACCATCTTACGTCTCACACGCTCGGTGTGTGACTTATCTACAATAATTTTCTCCTTTGTCTTTATTCCATTTCTGATCTTTGCCCTCCATGCAACATGTTCAGCGGCGACTTGCTCCCAATGTGCATTATCAATGCCTGTATCAATCATGTCCCGCTTACACACATCTTTGTATCGTAGTAGAGGCCGACCCTGAGATCTCTTACCCATCTGTAATTCATCAAACAAGATGTCCTTTGGTATTCTACCACCATCCATCCTCCTAAGATGTCCTATCCATCTAAGTCTACGAAGACTGAGCATGGAATAAACCGTCACACAACCTGATCTTTCCAATACTTCAGTATTTGTGATTTTGTCTTGCCACTTAATACCAAGAATTCTTCGCAGACACCGCATATGAAAGCTGTTTAAACGTTTCTCTTGGTGTGAGTAAGTTGTCCAGGTTTCACTGCCATAAAGAAGAGTACTAAGAACACAGGCTTGATAGACAAGGACTTTTGTTTTGGCAGTAAGCTTCCTGTTCTCCCATACTCTTTTTCTTAACCTGTTCATTGTTGTTGCTGCCTTACCAATCCGGATGATGATTTGCTGATCTAGGGATAATTTGCTATTTACCACTGATCCAAGATATGTAAAATGGTCTACCATTTCTAATTCGGCGTGGTCAATAAAGATTGATGGTACCCCATGTGCACCTTGTGACATAATCTGTGTTTTGCCTCTCCATAGCACAAAGACTGGGCTAAAATATAGAGATCATGTGTTGCCCATGCAGCATAATCCCTCTCTTGGCCTGCCTAGTTCACTCCAGAGGAAAGGTAACACCTCTACACCTGGAACAAGACAAGCTGCAGAAGCTGCCGGATCAGCAAAGCAATGCTCTAACTGTCCGCCTGTCGGAGCTTCGATCCTAGACCAGCCGCCAACCAAGGCTTAGGGCCTGGTCTGCCCTGCCATGACATTTGTCTTTAGGGTACATTTCCTCGCACCAGGTTAAGTCTTGTACCCTCCCACTTGCACTCTTCCGCCCGAAGCCGTTGGCAAAATGTGGGGTGTCGGGTTTGGTAAGCCCCGCCCATCGTTCGGCGCTAACAGAAAGCAGGTATAGTATGTCCAGAAATGAATGCCTTCATTCACGATCAATTATTTTGAAAACTGTCTGTTGCATCTGTGACAGCTAGAAAAGAAGGAGGAAGAAGAAGAGAGGAAGGAGGGAAGAGAGAGAGAAGAGAAAGAAAGGAATGATGAGGGAAACGATATAAATAGTGTGAAGCCTAAAAGTTCGTTCCCCAGTCGAACTCTGCCTACTACACACTACCTTTGATAGTAAAGAAAGATGAAGAGAGAGAAGGAGAAAAAGAGGATGAGAGTAAGGGATACGACAGATTTAGGTTCGTGTCTCCGCGTGAGAACAATAGTTAATTACTATTGCACCATCAATGTCTCGTGGTGTATGTTATCAGGTTATAGAAGAGATGTACAGCCTCACAAGGTCTCTAAGCTACTCTACTTATATTACTTCAGACTGACAAGTCGAAATAAAAGACAACTCAATAATATATTTATTTCCTTCTTGAACAATAACAGAGTGACAATCTACAACATAATCGCATAGAGTAATCAGTACATGCATTGCAGACACATAATGCATATTGAACTGTAATAATACGATGCTGCATTGCCTCACAAGAGAGAGATAGATAGTGTAACAGCCTATGCCACTGGATGTTAGGGGAATGCCACTTATTATCACCTATTAACCGCATGAAGTAAAAGACTCAAGCTAGGAATTACACCGGCCTTTGTTTCGTAACTATCTTTCCGTAGGCTTATTAGTGGTCCATATATTCAGCCCAAATACCCATTGATCCATAGATTGATCCATCAATCCATATACCCAGGGATTATTTTGTTCAGATGGATATCTGTTTAGTCAAGTATGCCCGGTATGCTTGGGCAACTCCATTTTACCCAGACAATGTCTGAAACATTATAAAACAATACCCGTGAGTTTTATGTCACAATCAACCTTAGTCTTTCACTACCTACAAAGTCCTTAACAGCTATTGCTTCCCTATCTACGCTAGTATCAATATATCTTAGCCATAACATAAATTAACAACAGTATTTTAAACACAGTAATTTATCGTTTATATATATTTAACTAACATTATTATTGCCTATTTCCCGACGCGCCGCCTACAGCCAACATTAAGTATTTAACCATTCACCCGAAGATTTGAACTCGCTGCCTGTATCCCGCCAGGCCAACTCAACTACACAACCACAGAAGCGTGACCTCCTTTCACCTACGTCCAGCGGACAAAAGACAACATTCCTTCCTGTGCCCGCCCCGTCTCTTGCCAACGATCTCACCTGTCATTGTCTGGTTGACCTAGTGATCGCGAGTGCCTTGCTATCTTCTTCTGCTGTCTGTTGTGTTTGGTCGCTGTGTTTATATTCTTGCAATAGTCTTTCGTTTTATATGCCGTGTTGACCCGCCTAGTTATCATTAATCTTTTAGTCTATTTACTTAATTTACCTGCACATATATAGTTTATCCACACTCTGCTTATCTAACCGATTAATTTGACTCCAATCACTCTATTTCGTCCATTTAAATATAGGTCATATACAGGACGTCGCATTCAGTCCTGATCCTTTGCCGGGTCGTTCATGATTACGCGGTAAGTTCACCTACGGTAGTTTGCTATAGCTCTCTAAACTAAGATACCTGATTATAATATACAATTAAACTAATTAGGTCTAAGTCTTATGTCAACTTACATTCAACTTCTGCCATCCAGTGGGTTTTATGGTCGTCCTTCTGGGTTTCATTTGTCTCTGCCCAATCAATCGCTTGTCGTGGATCCCACTTGACCTTATTGTCCTATCTGACCTTTAGTCTCCTGCGTGGTTCCAACCGCAGTGTCCCTGGCTATGGTTGTCCTGTGTGACGTTTAGCCATCTACTGCAACTAACGAGCGGTCTCCTTAGCTGGCGGTCCTCTTAACTCAAGTGGCTTTCTTGCACTTTAACGACCCTCGGACTCTGCGTGTCTTTCCCTTCTTTGGCTTATCTGCCTTGGGTAGGTTCCGTTCACAGATCCTTAGTCGTTCCCACTCCTATCAGTGATTCAGACGAGCTCTAGCATGGGCGCTTGTCCGTCTTCCTTCACTTCCTCCTCCTCCAGATACTATACGGACTTGGGCAAGGATTAGCCACAATTTCTGAAGTCCTGTTACTATGTTCCTTGGGCTGCCCCAAGAGGGCACAGACCCCCGCCACTCCCGGAGTCCACTATCAACTGTCCTCTCTCCTGTTCGACTCTTTTTCTACTGACTGGATCCTCAAGTATATATTACTTCTCGAGTTGGCGCCTTTCTTGAATCACGTGACCATGCTTCTCTCCTTGTGAAGGGCTACCCAATCAGTACCTCGCGTACCCTGCTTAATTTGCGTACTACCATCATATCATTAACCCAAATCTACATTGTCTCTGAAGTTCATGGTCCTGAGTTCATTTACTTTTTCCCGCCACCATAAATTTTGGGAGTATGGCGTTATTCTGACAGCCAAGGTCACTTCCAATGCCGCCTGTACCCATAAATTATGCTACCTCCAACGTTCACCTGTTGTCCATCTGACAGCTTGAACCCACAGTGTACAATACATTTGGCACTCCTCTCCCTGAGAAACTGCTAGTCAACAATAGCAGGTGACCTTGCGGCTATTCAGCAATGCACTCCCGCTCAAACTGGTCCTTGAACTTTTTGTTTCCAAAAATATTCCAGTTCATGTTCTCCCGCTAATCTTGGGCGATTTGCTAAAGTCGTCCTGTCTCACATCGTTATGAAATTTTTCCTGCCGTCTTAAATTTACCCCTACCCAAGGAATATGTCTTTGATAGGTCCAAAAGCAACTTAAATCATCGAAAGCGGCGACATTTCTTTGATGTTTTGGTGAAAAACTAGTGATTTCTCGCTCACAAACTTGTTTTTACAGTAATGAATGCCCCGTAAATTCAGATGACGACACAAGGCGTATCCGGATTCGTATGGGAGTGGGTGGAGTAAAAGAAGTAGCTTAAAAGTCGACAGGGTCGACTGCATTGCACCGAGTTTTTTTTTAAATCTCATATGGCTCAGTCTCTTTTCGCAGCGTGGAAAGCGTCGCACAAAGCACTAACTCCGTAGCTCCAGCGACGACACTCGGGAGTCTCCGAAAAAATGCACTCGTGAAATGAAGGACGCGGCTCGGAATCGAACATACAACCTTCGGAGCCCGAGTCAGACGGCTTGACCACTTCACCACGGAGAATCCCGAGAGGGGTGCAATGTGTAATATTAGTAAAGACAGAGAATTTACAGAGGCACGGGGTAAATAATTTGTAAATTAACAGGAAAGTAGAAGGAATATATTTCTTACCGTATTTTTCATTTCCTTCTTGTTTCTTCAGTTGCTGGTTAATAAAGTGTACACAAGTATTCATGTTAGCTTTTTATATTGAGTTCGTGAAAGCTTCCAAATAGTTGTGCGTTAATGTGCGTATGGAGTGACCAGAAATGATACCGCAATTTAGTCATCATGTTTCCATTTTTAAGGATCTGTTCAGGTGTCTGTGTAGTTTGTTCACACGTACAAATGGGTGACAGACACGCTTTGAGTCTTCGTGAAAGACTGTCTACTCTACTGTTTACCGTTCAGACGGAACATGATTACCTGTTTTGCACTATGAAAATAGTTGTCAGTGTCTCTGTAGTGGGCTTTCTTCTTAACGACCAAGATGTTGGTCCTCTTTTCATTGAAGTTTATAGATTGATTCGTATGCCTAATTTGACAACGTGTTTGCTCTCACGTTTCTTGTTATGCCACAATATGTCAGTTTCCACCGCAATAGTACTCTTCTGTTGGGATTCAATGCGTTTAGTGTGTGTGTGTTTTTGTTTTCAATACAGATGTTTGTCACCGCTGAGGGCTTGCGGAATTGAAAATTTATCACTGTGGAATACAAACTTGCCATTGACATTATGCTGATGCTGTAATGTTTAGGGCCTGCAATTCGTCTGAATAGTTGAGCAAAATATCCCAGTAAGTGTGCACTTAGATTAAGGTCTGCGATCTGCTCAGACCTTAATCTGTGTCGGACGATTCCAGTAGGTTGATGATTGCTCTCGGTTGCATAAAATTCAATCCATCCTTTCTCCAATAGTCCTCTTCCACTTTCAACACATGGTCCTTACATTTTTCTCCAGTAACTTTTATCAATATTTAATAGCCCTCTTTCAACACATGGTCTACATTTTTTCCAGTAACTTTTATCAATATTTAATAGCACGGACTGGGTTAGTATCTTGACGTCAGACAATTTGAATGTAGTATTGGCAGCTGCCACCTGTCCTTTAATTTTAGCAAACACAAATTCTATAGGGTTTAAATGAGAATGATACGGCGGAAGTCTCAAGTACCTATGGCCATGCTCTTCTATCAACTTGTCGATTTGACATTTCTTGCTTTTTTGCGCCTGTTTTACAAGGGACAACAACTGTAGCTTGAAATATGTTTCTGGAAATGGTATATTTTCCCTTCGGAACCATATCTTTATTGCTTCCTTTGTGCCGATGCCGTAGGTATTTTGTCTTCTTGGGCAACAACATTGTGATATGATGCATTGTCCATGATTAGACAAGACGGTCTATCAAGGGATAGAAGTACTGTATTCTCGAGCCAATCTCTAAATACATTACCATTTATCTCATTATGATAATCCCTATTGTCTGTATGCTTTGATACGAACAAGAGCCCATCATTCTGTAGTAAGCCATTATGAGAACTACCAGCATAGGCTATGACCAAACGCTGTCCTTTACTACTGGGCACATAACGCTTTATCTTTCCATTCACTGATTGCCATTCCTTTTCACTTGTGTGGTGCGCATTGATCCACGTCTCATCCAAATACACTATGTCATAATTTTCTTTGCGCATTTCCCTTATTTCACGTAGGTATCTGCTTCTCATGGCTCCTAAATGCGGTTGCTCGCAAAGGATATTTCTACCTCCCTTGTACTTTCTAAAAGTGAAGCCTAATGTTCTTATAATTTTCCACAAAGTTGTTTTGGATAATTCTATGTTATCGTTCTTTGTCAACCAAACCCTCAGTTTTCTTACAGTCACTGTTTCTTTGGCATCCATCGTTTTTATAATAACTTGCCTGATGACATCCTTGTCAAAGCTGTCTACAATTGCCTTTCTACCTACCGTTTGCTTATAACGTGTTGGTTTCATTCCAGATTCTTGCACCCATCGACGAAATGACCGTTTACTCAAACCCAATGCATGCACTGTTCTTTTTTCGGGATTTGTAACAGTACGAAACAGTTTACTGACAAAAATATGTGTACAACTTCATAGCGATGCTTTGAAGTGTACAAAATTTCACATTCAATCCCATTGAACAATATTTAGACATTCAAATATTAGTTATTAATATTATAGTAATGGTAAGATTTATTTATATATTTATTTATATAATCACGTTTCATGAAAGAACCCACACTGAAGACACCCCTGAACAGTCCATTTAACTGCACGCAGTTTGTGCCAAAACGGAAACCACAAGACAATTTTAAAAAATGCGCGGATGTGTCTTGGTGAAACTGTAATACTTTTAAAATTATAGACTTAATCTCTGAGGCGTAAATTATATACCGCATATAAACAAACATTGAAATCTGCTGTACAATCTCCAGAACAAAAAAACATTTTTTTGGGTGGACATAATGATAAGGTTATATCCTAAATCTCATAATTTTCTCTCAGTTGGTTACTGAGATATGGAATTTTATATTGGGGCAGAAAAAAATAAACAGACTATAGTACCGTCTACTGTTGTACGGTAGCTCAGTCATATCTGACTAAGAACTGACACAAAACTAGATTACCAACTAATAGTATATAACAATAAGCAATACTGTACAGACCAAATGGAAGCAGAAGAAGAGGCCGGTCACGTAAACGATAGACAGAGGGAATAGCAGAGTCCATGGGAATCTCGATATGTGAAGCCCATAAACGGGCACTCTCCCGCTATTTATGCTTCACCTCGACAGAGGAACAAGATGAAATGAGACGCTCATCTGTGCGTCAGTTGTCTTCCCCTTGTTTTCTTTTCTAGCAATCTTTATGTCATATATTCAACTTGTGTTGAAGGCATCAGATTACTGTCCCCTGTTCTCTTTCGCAGTTCATTGCAGCTTACAGTAAGTTTCAACACCAGTTTACTGGTTTTTGTAGTTTTTTTCTTGTATGTCTCTGTGTGATGTAGTTGTGTGTGTGTGTGTGTGTGTGTGTGTGTGTGTGTGTGTGTGTGTGTGTAGTATGTCTGGATGATATAGATCTTTCTATAGTTCTCTGTGATGTAGGTGTATCTTCTATGTCTGTGTGATGTAGCTGTTTCTTGCATGCCATGGCATGTAGTTGTTTCTCCCTCCCTTCCCCACTATTTCCGTTAGTATTATTTCATGTTTCATACTGTGAGCAATACAAGATAGATGATTTGTACATATTGTAGTTGTTGTCTAGATGTCCTATTATCTCACAGAATGTGTTTATTCAATCTGTTGCTTGGTTAGCTGTCGCTTAGAACTATGTCACCCCTCTGCCGTGCGTCCACTTTGACGAGGTAGAGGGGCTTGCGCGTTCCAATGAACCCAAGAGCTATGCCGACGGTAGCACAGCTACTGGTAGGGTCACCCATGTCGGACAGGTCAAGGGAGAGGGACCAGACGAAGTGACGCACAAACCTGCTGCCTTGTAGGTAGACTGGGGACAGTCAAAGGCTAGGGAAAGCATCCCGAAAAATGCTTGTCGAAATCGGATGTACTGAGCCACAGGCTTGACAAAGAAGTGCAACGTAACATTATCATATCATGATGCCACAGATGAAAATTAATCGTTATGGTGCTAATCCCGTGAAGTCCCATCAGGCGGTGATAGTGCAGGGCCCCCTCCCTCGAGGGGGTCCACCCATGACTACTGGTGGTCACCTTCCCCTGTGCTGTGGAGTCAAGGCACAGATGAGTAGGTTAAGAGCTATTGACCAAACATACCGGACTCTCAACATACTACAGTGGAATGCCGAAGGAGTTTATAACAAGAAAGTCTCCCTGACACAGCGTCTTCATAAAGATAGAATATATGTGGTATGCATTCAAGAGACACACCTCAGCGCAAAATTTCAGTCAGGGGATATCAGGCCACACGTTTCGACCGCGAAGGACACAAAGGAGGAGTTCTAATACTTACACGAAATACAATACCTTGCAGCGAAGTATCTGTGATCTCTGACAACCAAACAGAAATTATAGGTGTTGATATAATGATAAAGGACCTGAAAATAAGAATTTACAATCTGTATAGCCCGGCAGATAAGGATCTTACACTCTCAAACATGAAAATAACTGACACAAATTGCATTATTGCCGGAGACTTTAATAGCCGTTCAGAAAGATGGGGATACCCAGATACTGACAAAAGAGGAGATGAAGTGGAGGACTGGGAAATAGACTCAAATCTCCATCTACTCAACAAAGCGGATGACACACCGAGCTTCTACTCCAGAAGATGGATTACCACTTCTACTCCAGACTTCGCTTTCTGCACAGGAGACATCCTCCACAAAATCGATCTCCATGTGCTTGACCAATTAGCAGGTAGTCACCACAGATCAATCAAGCTTGTAATGAATATGGAGTATGTTCCACAGGAGCAAAAGCCTTTGCCCCGCTGGAATTACAAACGAGCAGATTGGGACAGATTTGCCATACTAACAGACAAATATTGTGAAAACATAAATACACGATATGGCAACATAAAGCAAATGGTGGAAAGTCTAAACAGAGCAATAATACAGGCAACCACTGAGTCTATTCCAAGAGGAGCGAGGAAAAATTACAAACCATACTGGACTGAAGAATTACAAATTTTGGAGGACAAAGTTGAAGATGCCAGGAAGACTGCAGAGAGAGAGAGAACAAACAACTGAAGCGAACATCTCTCTCAAAGCCATCTCAGAAAAATATAAAAGAACAGTAAATCAAACAACAAGAGATTGTTGGAGGGAAAAAACAGAAAACCTGAATTTTGACAGGGGTGGAAACAAACTATGGAAACTAGTGAAAGCCATGAACAATGAAGAACCTAGAAACAAAAAAAAATAACAATTAAACAAGGAAATGTCTTGCTTACAGGAAAAAAAGGCTGCAAATGCACTAATGGAACACTATGCCAGTACAAACCACATTGATATTACAACCGAACAGAAGAAAGCAATCAAAGATAAACAGATACATCATAGTAATACAGAGACAGCAGCAGAATATATGATGGCAAATTTTACAATGGAAGAAATGGAACGGGCAATGAATAATCTAAAAAAGAAGAAATCACCAGGAAACGGTGGAATCACAAATGAAATGCTAATAGGACTAGGCACTAAGGCAAAAAAGAAACTATTAGCAGTCCTAAATTACAGCTGGAAGAGGGGAATAATCCCACAGGCATAGAAGGAAGCTATACTAATACCAGTCCCAAAGAAAGGAAAAGAACTGGAAGAACCAAATGGCTATCGACCTATCAGTCTACTTAGCTGTGTAGGAAAATTAATGGAACGCATTATCAATGGCAGGCTAACATGGCATCTGGAAGAAAACCAACTCTTAACACCACACCAAGCAGGATTCAGAAAGTACAGATCCACTGAAGATCAAATAACCTATATAGCTCAGGAAATAGAGGATGCCTTCCAAGAGAAAAAGCACACACTAGCGGTCTGGATAGATTTAGAAAAAGCATTTGATAAAGTATGGAAGGAAGGACTGAAAGTAAAACTGCAAAAAATGCATGTTTGTGGGAAAATATACAAATGGATCAGCCACTACCTTGAGAACAGAACTGCCAGGACAAAAGTACAAGGACAAACCAGCAAAATGATGCTGTTGGAGCAAGGTGTCCCCCAAGGAGGAGTTCTTTCACCAACATTATTCCTAGCATATATAAACGACATCACGGAAAATTTTCAAGCCAGAGTACACACATCATCCTTTGCAGATGACCTAGCCATATGGACATCTGAAGAATATATTAGTACAGCTAACAGCAGAATACAGCAAGCCCTATTAGCGCTAGAGGACTGGTCAAAATCATGGCTAGTGAAGATACGTGAGGAGAAAACAACATGCACAGTGTTCTCCTTCTCAAATAAAACTCAGCAACCTAAGCTGGTATTGAATGGAAAAATATTGCACCATGAAGAAAATCCAAACTATCTAGGAGTCACCTTTGATCGTCGCCTGACATGGAAAACACAGGTTGAGAAAAATCGAACAAGAGCAAGGCAAAGAATGGCAATCATGAAAAAGCTTGCTGGTACAACGTGGGGAGCAGATGAGAAAGTTCTTAAGAAGTTATATACTGGACGGGTGAGGCCAGTACTGGAATATGGCATTGCAGCTTGGGCAACAGCAGCTAAGTCAAACTTTAACAAAATAAGTAGAGTCCAAAATCAAGGAATGCGAATCATAACTGGAACCCTGAAGACAACGCCTATTAATGAACTAGAAAAGATCACTTGTTTACAACCAAATGCAGGACAGAAGAGGAAGCAGAGCCCAGCAACAAGCAGAAAAATTTAGAAGATTGACAGACCACCCTATGTATAAAAGGTTCAGTGGTTTTGGAAAGGGAAGACTGAAGCGTAGCAACTTTGTAGAAACTGCAAAACGAAAGATTAGGGCAGATCCTATACTTAACATATCAACAGTCAAACCCATTTACAATGCAGACAAGTTCCCAGCTTGGAGACAGCAGCAACTGCCTGAGATGATAGAAAACATTCCTGGTATTGAGAAAAAGAACACTCAGCATGAAACCTAAAGAAGAGAAATAACACTAAACTTCATAAAAGAACATTACCCAAGCAGCAATTGGACCCATGCATATACAGATGGATCAACCAAAAATTCAGTAGAGAATGGAGGAGGAGGAATTCTCCTAAATTTAAATAATGGAGTGAAAAAAACAAATTCAGTGGCAACTAGAAAGTTTTCAAGTAACTTCAAAGCCGAGGTAGAGGCACTGAAAACTGCAGCAGAAATGCTCTTGGTGGAGGAAAATAAAGAGACGCAAATAACCATCTTCACAGATGCAAAGTCAGCTGTCTCAATACTGAAGAGCAATAACAGCACAGAAAAGCTGACCTAAGAGCATCACTCCATGGTCTATGCCAGAAATCCAAAAAAGTTGTAATACAGTGGATCCCATCACATTGCAGTATACCTGGCAATGAAGAGGCTGACAGACTGGCAAAAGAGGGCGGACGACTACCACAGCCTGACATAGACATAACCTATAATGAGGCAAAGAGGTTGATAAAAAGCACTTATAGAACCAAATGGGAATCAGAGCATCCAGGCCACCAGAAGGATGATGCATATTACAAACTCGACCGAAGAGAACAAGTAGCAATCTTCAGACTCCGCACAGGACATAACAGGCTGAAATACCACTTGTTCAATAAACTAAAGATAGGAGATACCGATGAATGTAATTGTTGAACTGGAAAAATGACAGCAAAACATTTGCTGCAGGATTGCTCAATATATGTAGAACAGAGAAAGATATTTTGGCCCACACCTGCTTCATTTGAGGACAAGCTCTATGGAGATATCAACAAGCTCAAGTTGACCGCAGCTTACTTTAACTACATACAGGTTGATATTTAAAGGTGTATGAAGAAGTATTCAGACTGCCACACTTCATACCACAGGTATGTCGGTTACAAAAGCCTCCCAGAGGCATGAAATGGAATATTGCTTGGATAGCAAATCCATTACGTGGAAAGTCCGAATCAAAAGCTCACTGTGTGGGCTTCATAAAAGGTGGAAAAAGTGTCCTAGTGGCACGAAATCGAATCGAAAGCTCACTGTGTGGATGTCATCTGCAGACTGCATTCTTCTGGTTTCCGGAAGAACAGCCTATGGTGAGCGGAAGGCCCAATATACGGAAGTGAGGCTAAGCAGCCATGTGCAGGACGTGATGATTCCTTGGGTGAGCCCAGTACCAGAGCGCTGTGTGTTGGCTCTGCAATTATGGAAGCCTCCTTGGATGGCGGGGAATGCCCATGGTCTGCCTCTGCCTTCCCTTGAGGGCTGACCAGGATGTCTTTGGCTGTTCTATATGGGTCAGCTGGGATGGGGCATAACACCACAACAGTGAGAGTCAAACGTCCTAAGAAACCCCCGGGAAGGTTAACCCGGTCAACAAATGCCCGCAGAAGTCAGATGTGTCGGCCTAACGGCGCAAGAACGCAGCTCTGCTGTAAACAGGCACAACGCAGTCACGTCCGAAAAAAAACTCCGGATGAACGAAGAAGAAGAAGAAGAACTATGTCATGTCATCAAATGCCACATGTCTCCACGCTCTTTTGATTGTGTGTGGGTAGGTTCTTTGTTTCTGGCCTGACTAATATCTGTTTATGTCACAATGTAGACACAGATGGATGAACATATACAGTTATTACATTAATAATACAAGCAAAACATTCTTATAGCATTAGGAAGTATGTGGACATCACCAGAAATTAAACTAAGCACTAAACATAGCATAATCAGTTTGACGGTCATTCAGTAACACTGCATGGGTCAGAAACAGAGCACGACTAAAAGTAACACTGCATGGGTCAGAAACATAGAGCACGACTAAATGGATTACTAATAAACTGCAACCATTCGTGAATTACTGCCTGCGTGAAGTAGTCTGACCTAAATGGTTTGACAGAATCACCAACGTGGAACTCTTGGAGAGAATCAAACAACTATCAGTGAATTAAGGGGAGAGAGAAAGCCTCTGACATTGGGTAGGATATACATTGAGAACACCGGAGAAAAGTATCACTAGAAAGGCCTTTGGTGTGGAATCTACAGGGGAAACGAAATACAGAAATACCTGTACACAGATGGAACAGAGAATTGGAGACATATATGTATAATATTGGAAAGACATGGACGGAGATGAATGGGATAAATAAGGAGAGGACAGTCTGGAGTGAGTTAGTTGAAGGACTATGCCACAGTGGGACATAAAACACGAAAGAAGATAAATATTTACCATTTCCCTCGCTCAAAAACCGGCTATCGGAGTCGGGTCATGATTGGTCATAGAAATTTGAAACTCTTTGCTTCAGATCAGATTGTAAGTGCGTTTTCCATCACATGCCTACACACAGATTACAAGTAGTGACTAATAGAAATACTAGAAACAAGAGCCACGTCAAATGGGAGAGGGTGCTCTACGAACTGTTTAAACTTACACGGAAAATGTTCATGCTCCAATTTAGTTATCGTTCTTCCACGAGTGAGAGATGAAATGTCAGATTATTCCCCACTGTTTTAAGGCATTAATCCTCCGAATTCATGTTACTGTACATGAAACAATGCTACACATCTAAGTTGAAAGTGACCGTTCCTGCAGTATCATTAATGGATGAATTGTCACAATACACCTATAGTGGAGCCTGGTTTTCACCGGCTGGTTGATTGTCCACAAATACTTCTAGAGTGGAGCCGGGTTTTCAAAGGCTAATTTATTATCACAAATCCACCTAGAGTGGAGCAGAGCTCTCACTGGCTAGTTGATTTTCACAAATGCACCTAGAGTGGAGCCGAATTCTCACCGGCTGGTTGATTGTCACAAACACACCTAGAGTGGAGCCGAGTTCTCAACGGCTGGTTGATTGTCACAGATACACCTAGAGTGGAGCCGAGATCTCACCGGCTGGTTGATTGTCACAAATACATCTAGAGTGGAGCCGAGTTCTCATGGGCTAGTTGATTGTCACAAATACACCTAGAGTGGAGCCAAGTTCTCACCGGCTGGTTGATTGTCACAAATACACCTAGAGTGGAGCCGAGTTCTCACCGGCTGGTTGATTGTCACAAATACACCTAGAGTGGAGCCGAGTTCTCACCGGCTGGTTGATTGTCACAAATACACCTAGAGTGGAGCCGAGTTCTCATGGGCTAGTTGATTGTCACAAATACACCTAGAGTGGAGCCAAGTTCTCATGGGCTGGTTGATTGTCACAAATACACCTAGAGTGGAGCCGAGTTCTCATGGGCTAGTTGATTGTCACAAATACACCTAGAGTGGAGCCGAGTTCTCATGGGCTAGTTGATTGTCACAAATACACCTAGAGTGGAGCCGAGTTCTCATGGGCTAGTTGATTGTCACAAATACACCTAGAGTGGAGCCAAGTTCTCACCGGCTGGTTGATTGTCACAAATACACCTAGAGTGGATCCAAGTTCTCGCCGGCTGGTTGATTGTCACAAATACACCTAGAGTGGAGCCGGGTTCTCACCGGATAGCACACTTTCCTGCCAGTAAAGTCATCTGTACAAATCCTCTTAGAAGTGGGCATGTCTGTCATTCACCTGGGCTCTCGGGTCGACCAAACCTGTCCACAGAGGAAAAGGTGACCGGAGTGACATTTACCACTCATCCATCGATTGCCGATTGGTGTAAAATGAGGTCAGCCTAAAATACCCAGTATGCCTCGTCTGGTGAGAAGAGGGTTCTTTACTTGTGCATTTACCATATACCAGGTGAGATGTGAACCTGAGTCGTCATTCTCACAAAAACAATCAAGTAGCTGGTTTTTTACAATTACATAAATAAACACACATAGTATTATTTGGCGCTCACAGAAGGAGGAGAAGGAAATAGAGACTAGAAGACGCACTAGACAGCATAAAATTTGATCCTGTGTCCGTCTTCCTAACGGTTAACCCCCAGCTTCTTCTCCCAGGAGCCACGCCTTCCACCCATGTTCTCTCCACGTCTTCCACCCCTGTTCTTTCCACGCCTTCCATCCCTGTTCTCTCCACGTCTTCCACCCCTGTTCTCTCCATGCCTTCCACCCCTGTTCTCTCCACGTCTTCTACACCTGTTCTCTCCACGCCTTCGATCCCTGTTCTCTCCACGCCTTCCATCCCTGTTCTCTCCACGCTACTGTGACGTTTTATATGGCACACAGTGACAGAGAGGGGGCAAAAACAGTATCACTCTACTAGAAAATAAACAAACAATATCAGTCTAGTAAAAAAAGAACAAAGCAAACAGTATCAATCTACTAAAATATAACCAAACAATATCAGTCTAGTTAAAAAAAAAAAGAACAAAATAAACAGTATCAATCTACTAAAATATAACAAACAATATCAATCTAGAAAAAAAGAACAAAACAAACAACAATATCAATGTAGTAAGACATAAGAACAGAAGCGATATTCATCATCACTGTCGTGGGTGATCATGTTTCTCCACATGTTGCCACCTCCTACTGCATATATTAATGTGTTTGTCGACTCCCTTTCATGCCATGACACACGACTGTCAAGAATTTTGTTTCGCTGTCTTCCTCTATCTCTCTTTCCACAATTCTTTGTAGTTGTCACATTTTCCAGTTTTTGACTCCTCATAATGTGCCAAAAATGCAGACTGTCTTTATTTGATGTTTGTGATAAGTTGTTTTTGCGACTCCCTTATAATGTCAAGATTGATTACCCATTTTGGCTATCCAAGTAATTTTTTAGCATTCTTCTGTAAAACCACATCTCCTTAGCTTCCATGGATTGTTTTCGCTTGTTTACAAATTGTCCAGGATTCGCAGCCATATTTTCGAACTGGTTCTATGTAACATGCGAGCATTCTTTTTCTAGCTTTCAGTGACTTATCGAGAAAAAAGAAAGTTCTCCATTTGATAGAGTGCAATATTTGCTTGTGCTATTCTGTTCTTTATCTCTGTAATATATCTTCCATCTCATATTATCCATGTGCCTAAATATTTGAATTTCTGCACTTGCCCCCAAAAAACGTCATTTGAGGATATTATACAACCCGTTCACATATCGTTTTCACGTTGTTCAAGCTGCGTGATCTGCGTGGACTGTAAATTAAGTGTTTATGGCATGTCTTCCTTGCGATTACGGTCCGATAGATTTCTTTTCTCCCTCTCGTTGTATGGCGCGTTGTCGGTGTTTCCTTCTCCTTGCTGTGGGCGACAGTGTCAGGCCTCATTCCACGATCAATCTCCATCTTATGTGATTAATTTTATTATTGTTGCACGTATTTTTGTTTCATTATATTAATGTAACCTTTTTTGGAGTCTGCTACAATTTATTATTGCCTGTCATCATCGTCATCATATGGAGTGAGTACACATCTAATGAACCTATGTAGAAGCTTATACAACAACAGTGAATGCATAGTAAGAGCAACTGGAGGACACCCAGAACCCTTCATTATAAGATCAGGAGTCCGACAAGGTTGTGTCCTGTCCCCTCTCTTGTTTATAACATAAATAGACAACATATACAAAGAAACCAGCCAAGCAGAGACAGCAAGAATACTGCATGACGAGAACACAGAAGAAGAACCATCTGCAAATCTAACCATTAGAGAACTCCTGTTTGCGGACGACCAAGCACTAATAGCAAAATCAAAAGCTGAATTACAAGACCACATGAATAGTCTAAACGAAATGTGTAGGGAACATAACATGAAAATTAGCACAAGCAAAACAGATGTAATGACTATAACTAAAGAAGAACAAACAGCAACAATTCACCTAAACGAACATCCCTTGAAACAAGAAAAGAGTTTCAAGTACCTAGGAAGTAGGCCTATAATATCATCAAATGGCAAATCAGAAGACGAGATCGAAAATAGATGCAACAAGGCAAACCAACTCATTGGACAAATAGCACCAATACTAAAGAACAAACATGTATCAATAACTACTAAGAAAGGACTTTACAACACAATCTTCCTACCAACTCTATGTTCCCAATGCCAAACCTGGACAGAAAAAAGAACAGAAAAATCACAACAGAAATGAGATTCCTGAGAAGAATACTCAATGTATCAAGAAGAGATAAGATCAGAAATGAAGAAATCTGGACTAAAGTGAGGGTTACAGCTGCACTACATTTTATTAGAAAGCAGCAAGTCAAATGGTTTGACCATGCAAGTAGGTTACCAGTCAACAGCATACCACAACAAGCAATGATGTACAGACCAGAGAGAAGCAGAGGAAGAGGCCGACCACGTAAACGATGGACGCAGGGAATAACAGAGTCCATGGGAATATCGATACATGAAGCCTATAAGCGGGCACTCTCCCGCTGTTTATACTTCACCTCGACACCGCAAGGTACAAGAGGAACATGATGAGATGAGAGATCATCATCATCATCATCATCATCATCATCATCATCACCATCACCATCATCGTGTACCATGCCGAAATGTATGGGCGATCATGGCTCACCATCTCACACCATCACGAGAGTCTCGGATCAAGAATTTGTCTTTGTACCGATTATCCTATGTTCCAAATCACCCAGGTATTTATGTCTTCGTCGCCTCTTGTTCTTTTCTCAGTCAAGTTTGGCATTTGTCACAACGCTTTTAAGCCTATTTCTCTCATGAACACGCACAGGAATCTGCACCGTCTACATCTAAATTCTCTAGCCAATTTCCCTCTTTAATCTGCTTCTTGAAGGTTTGTTTCATACGAATTTCTTTTCTATCCATGAATATTTTTTACATTTTTTTTTTCAGAATACACATTTCTATTGCCATTTGCTTCTCAGCTTCTCTGCTGATTGTCCACGTTTCACTGTTCTCATCATCATCAAGTGCCTTGCTCTCTGGCGTGGCAATAATGCTTTTCCGCAGCTTGCGATCTCCAACATCATAAATGAATTCGTGTGCTGACACCTTCTCTCGCTGACACACCTCTCACTGACACCTTCTCTCGCTGACACCTTCTCTCGCTGACACCTTCTCTCGCTGACACCTTCTCTCGCTGACACCTTCTCTCACTGACGCCTTCTCTCACTGACACCTTCTCTCACTGACACCTTCTCTCGCTGACACCTTCTCTCGCTGACACCTTCTCTCGCTGACACCTTCTCTCGCTGACATCCTAACTCTCTTTCCACAGATACTCCAAGTTGACAGAACACATTTAACATTTTATCTTATTATGACGTGGCCAAAAATGACGACTGCCTATTTGTGATGTTTGTGATAAGTTGTCTTTGTGTCTGAACCTCTTTCTAAACGTGAGGTTACTTACTTTGACTGTGTTCAGCGTTCTTCTGTGAAGCCTTATCTCTGGGGTCTCAAGGGGCGGTGGCTTGTTTACTAACTGTCCATCACTGAAGACAAATACCACAATACTGTTGCAGAGCAACGTCACATACGGACACATCAATTACTAATGAACGAGGCCATTAGGCCGTTGAAATATGTGAAACAACATAGCAGGTATTTGTAGGCACTCATAGTGGGGAAATGAAGGAAGTAGAGATTAGAGGACAAGCTTGGGCCTTTAGGGAGGCAGCTGTCGTTATTTCGAGGCGGCAGGTTCGAATTTCAGTGTTCCCACAACTTTACATTGTAGTTTGTCTGGTATGTCCTCAGATCTTTACTTCTTTCGTGTGTCGGGTATGTCCTCAGATCTTTACTTCTTTCGTGTGTCGGGTATGTCCTCAGATCTTTACTTCTTTCGTGTGTCGGGTATGCCCTCAGATCTTTACTTCTTTCGTGTCCTCAGTATGCATGCCGGTCAATACCTGTGACTGTATTTCCCGTGCTAAACACCAAGTCTCCCTGGCGAAGGTGTTAAGGATGCTGTTCATAATCCCGTATACCCACGTACGAAACACAGTTGCGCGAGATTCGGCACCGGATCGCATCGCGTTGGTTTCTTACGGAAAGGTGTGTGAGCCGGTCGTTCAGAAAGTAATGGCAAACTACTGAACGTGAAACTTGCCAAGACATCAACAGCAGTTTGAAACAAAAAATAGGGAGTCTTCGTGGCGAAGTGGTCAAGCCGTCTGACTCGGGCGCTGAAGGTTGTGGGTTCGATTCCGTGCCGCGATCTTCGGTTCACGAGTGCATTTTGTCGGAGACACCTGGGGGTCGTTGCTGGAGTTCGTGCTTTGTGCGACGCGCTGCGGAAAGAGACCGAGCCATTTGGGATAAAATCCCGGTGCAATGAAGTCGACCATGTCGACTTTTAAACGACTTTTTAAGCTGAAAAATTCTGGTGTTAACTGCAATGTCCTGTAAATAGAAAAAACAAACAAACAAACAAATAACAACAACCCGGGAGCAATTATACTCGTACAGTGATCTGTTTGGAGGCCAGGGTAGTAACACAGTGGCTATTACATTTGTCTGCCGGTCATGTGTCTGGCGTTCGAATTTGCACCGAGGCGGAGTTTTATTCAACTTGAGCTCCCAGGTCGACTCGAGCTCCCAGGTCGACTCAGCCTATACATATAATAACTTGAGCTGCCAGGTCGACTCAGCCTATATATATAATAACTTGAGCTCCCAGGTCGACTCAGCCTATATATAATAACAATTACACAAATTTATAATTTCACAATTTCACAAACAATTACACAAACGGTTCTCCCCATTGATTTCTTGTGTGTACGTGTACATCATTAGAACCGACCAATCATTTCTCTTCTTTAAATGTTTGTTCATATATACTCGACAACATCATTACGGTCCGATGTGTTTGTTATCTGACCTATGCTGGTTTAACATAAATTATGAGACCTATGGTGTGCCAAACCGCGATTCTGCAGCTTAACATGAAAGAATCAACGGTAAGTCAATTTCACGGCTCAAAGGATCAACAGCAAATAATTGTAAATGAATTGGAGCCGGAACGGGAAATGAATGACAATGTAGACTCTTGCTGAACATCAGAAATAAATCGCTGCTTTATTTCACAGCCCAAGGTTACAGTCACAATCTCGATATTTTCTCTAAAGAGCATGTGTTGCCAAGCCGGCGATAGAGATAATTAATAAATATCTAACATGTTAACATAATACCCTATTTCCTTCTCAGTCATTAGTCACCTTCATTCTTCTCTTTCATCTCTCCATCACTTGTGACGCTGTCCGATCAATCTGTCTAGGTAATCTGTGCCCAACGGGTTTTCAGTCGACGGCGACATTCCTTGACATCATCGTTGCTTCATCCCTTTTCCTGGCCGTGTCATCCATCCACTGATCTTCTATCAAACCACTGTTATCCATTTTGTCCTTGCCACAATTGATACGAATGTGTACACACAACTTGCCATTGCGAACTCCAGCAAAAGACTCATTGTAGTCTAGTGACGTCAGAGTGACGTTTCTGCGTTTACAACTTGTATCCTAGATTCCGTACGCTTTTGGGTTCCAGGATTCTCTCCATGTTTTTGTTGACGTCAATAGCGGGTACCTGCCCCATGGCATTATGCCCCCCCCCCCTCGACTTAAAATGATGAAATCATTTTACAGATCGTAATTAATACATCTGACAATAGCAGTGCAAACGAAATCCGTTATAAGCTATGCTAAGTACGACAGTATGGCTCCCTATGTATCCTACACAAAATTAAAAAAATTATTATACGACAGGCACGCTCATCAGTCTACAATCCCGCGGTAGACGTCGTGTAGTCAACCCATGGGAAGGTTGTACTAACTAACTATAACAAATTAGTCCATCAGTTGCCCATACGGACAAGCGTCCTAACTCTAGTTCCAAAACTGGAGAAAGGGGACGTGTATGATTCACAGGTACCAAGCCGTCAGTCCTAGTGCTTGCTTTATAACTCTCGCTGTACTATCTATGTTTTGCTATGATCTTTTCTATATTGCATATGCATGTGGGGTCATTTGCCGTAATTGTAAGTCAATTCCAATTGAGGGACGCCTTTGACCACTCTCTATCCTAGTTGTAGATCTATAGTGTCTCTGTTGTCTCCCAACAATTTACTGGCAAATAATGGCGAACTTATCATGTGGGGTAATCTATGACCGTGACCTAATAGCGATCAGAACATTGAGTTATTTATAATAATCTTAATCAATAAATTCTAACATAATAAAGTTTAATTTAATTATGTGAACCAACTAAATTAATCTAATCCAAATTCAATAATAATTATACTATAGTTCGTAGTCTCCAATCTCACTATGCTAATAATTAATTACCACACTAAATAAGTGTTCATATTTTCCTTGCTAACCATACTAAATAGCTAACATAACTAACACAATATACATGTATAGTTCAGTCTTATTGACTTATTAATCACATCATAATGATCATCATAATCACATCTAACTATCAAAGTTCAACATAAATATCACCGAATCGTCCTCAAAGCGATTTCGATCTCTGTTGGTCTGGAAAAGTTCAACGTCCAGATCATATAGTAGGAAATATTATAATCATCGCCTCGATCCAATGAATACGATGACTGGCTTCACAATGTCTCTGCCAATAAATGAAAAATTGACAACATATGTATATACCCGAATAATACTATACAAAATAATTTGTTGTTTGCTATGTAAATTGCTATCCAATCAGGTGCATCTGTAACATAATCTATCGGCCTAAATAATATATGAACTAACATAGACAAACATTCAGAAAAGAACTACTGTGTAGAATATGTAAAGACCTACAGACGACTAAGAAGATCTGCCAAATTATTATCCTTTCCTAGAATATGACAGATATCGAACTCATAATCTTGTAAGAGAAGTGACCATCTATGTATTCTGGAATTCTTAGGATGACCAGACTTAAATATTTGCAATGGTTTATTATCAGACAAAACCTGAAATTTCCTTCCAAGGAGATATCTTGAGAATTTCTCAATACTCTCGATTAAAGCTAAAGCTTCAAGTTCAGTGATAGCATAATTTCGCTGCGTATCAGACAGCTTCTTACTGAAATAAATAATAGGATGTAATTTGCCGTCATGTATCTGAAGTAACACTGCTGGAATTGCATGAAAACTCGCACCTGTTTGTAATACGAAATCTTTCTAAATATCAGGTAGTTTCAGAATAGGACACGTAATAAACAGAGTTTTGATCTGCTGCAACAGTTTTTCATGATCGTATGTCCAGACTATTGTCGTAGGCTGACCTTTTGTTAGAAGGTCATAAATGTTGCTGTCATATCAGCAAAATTAGGAATAAATTTCTGATAGTAGTTGATCAGACCTAATATGCTTCTCAGCTCCTTTTTAGTGGTGGGAGGTTTGATGTTAAGAATTTTTGTAACCACCTGTGGATCAGTTTTCGGAAATCCATCAGAAATTCTATGACCAAGAAATTGTATTTCAGTGAATCCTATTTCAATCTTGCCTGGTTTAGCCTTAAGACCGTGTTGTATTCTCTGAAATACTTGTTTTAAAATTTTAACATGAGTGTCTATGTCTGTAGTGTGGATACATATATCATCCATATACGTAGCAACGTTGGAAATGCCATGAAGTAATTTTCTTATCGTGCGCATAAATGTGCTTGGTGCATTTTGTATACCGAATGGAAGATATGCCCATTCATATAGACCTAATGGAGTGCTAAAAACTGTTATATGCATGGAATCTTCGTCCATCGGGATTTGCAAATATCCCTTGGTAAGATCAATCTTTGAAAAGAGTTTAGAGTTTGCCATGCCTTCGATCAATTCATCAATATTTGGCATTCGTTCTGCATCAAGTAGTGTTAATGCGTTTACTTTTCTGTAATCGACGCACAGACGCAATGAACCTTCTTTCTTTTTCACTATCACTACTGGAGAACAGTAGTTAGAAATGGACTTCCTAATGATACCACTTTGATCTAGTTCAGATATTTCAGCTGTAACCTTCTCTAGATAATGTATCGGAATCGGATATGGTTTCACTTTTACAGGAATATCAGAAAGCAATGTGATTTTGTATTTGATAAGCGATGTCTGTCCTGGCTTATCAGAAAAAATTGAACTAAACTCTTGTATCGCTGAAATAAGTGTTTCTTTATCTTGTGTTGACAAGTTTTGATTTATTTGTATGGATTGCCAACCGTTGTCACTATTAACCGTTGGAGTTGGTATTTGCTGTGTAATAGCGTCTTCTTGTTGTTCATTAATCACCCAACATGCTGCTGCTATTCTATGTGGTATTTGCTGTATCACCTGTGATGTGTCAGTGTCACGTGCAATGTATGGTTTCAACATATTAATGTGGAAGATTTTATGTTTACCTTTAACATCAATAAGATAATCAACATCACTGACTTTTCTGATAACCCTAAATGGACCCTGCAATGAAGTAACTAGACAATCGCGAGGGTTGGGTAGTAATAACCAAACACCCCCTTTTGCTAGGGGGCAGAGTGGTCTCGAGGTATGGTGTCCGCCTCAAGTACTGGAGGTCCCGTGTTCAGGCCCCGGTGAGGACCGGGATTTACTTTTAAAAATCCACCTGGACTTCCAGTAATAAATTTCCCCTGGTCTCTGGGTAGTGAGATTGGACGCCCGTGTGCATTGTTGCGCACGTAAAAAATCCCTTGGCGGTTGGAAATCGAAAAAGAGTAGCCTAACGGCGCTGCCCAGGCAAAATTTCGAGTTAAAAATCTACCCAAAGTATTTCAGGATCCTCGCCGATGCAACGGAGTTCGTGCATTGAGCTGAGTTTCTCCAGACTCAGGTTTGAGTTAGGAGGGAAACGGAGCACTTATGGGTTAAACCGTGTGCCGTGATGTTGATCCAACGACTAAACTAAACTAAACCAAACTTCGTCTTCTTCTTTCAAGACTATTGTCTTGGCGTTTCTGTTGTCACACTGTCTGTATTTTCCCCAGCCTTTTCGAGTGCTTATTTTGCAATTTGACAAGCAGTTACGATTTTGTCTCTCAATTAAGTAACTATTTCATAGGCCTCTCTTTTCGGGTGGTCATATGGTTTGTTTGTCAGCATATCGTTGTATAACATCAATGGACCACGAGGATTAGCGCCGTATACCAGCTCGAATGGAGAAAACCCAGTACTTGATTGTGGTACCTCACGTATGCAAATAGTACTGCAGGCAATAAAATATCTCAGTATTTAGGTCGCTCAGCTGCGACTTTTGCTAGGGTACGTTTCATGACCCCGTTGTAATTTTCATTGACACTATTTGTCATTGGGTGCCAAGGTAAACTAAAGACTTGTGGAATCCCTAGTATTTTCATTGCTGCTTGTGTAGCCGCAGATATGAACTGACTACTTCTATCAGACAATATACACCGTGGAAATCCTATCCTGCTGAAAATTAGCAATAATGAATCTAAGATGGATCTACTGGTGATGTATTTAAGTGGAATAGCCTTTGCCCAACGAGTACAAAGATCAATCATGGTTAAGATGAATCTATTACCACGATCAGTAGTAGTATTTAGTGGACCAACAATATCCACAGACATCTTCTGAAATGGTCGAGATGCCAGATCAGTTTTCTGAACATGAGCTTTGGGTTGTTTGCCTTTTTGTGTGGTTCTTTGGTACAATGTACACGAACAAACATGTGTGGTAATATCTTTGATATAACCCGGCCAATAAAATTGTGCTAACAATCTATAAGTGGTCGTAACAATTCCCATATTACCTGCGAATGGTGAATCATGTGCCAGCTTCAGTGCTTCACTGCGATATTTTGTAGGTAACACTGTTTGTAATAATAATGTTGGGCCTTTGTTGTACCGTCTGGATAAAATATTATTGTCTAAAATAAATTGCCAATTACCATGTTTAGCATGTTTCGATGGTTCTTGCATGCTTTTAAAACAAGTTTGTAGTGTAGGATCTTGTTTTTGTTCATTAGCTAAGTCAGCTGTCAGTGTGATAGTGTTCTGAGTATTGTCATTGTCTGTCTGAGAAGATTGTTCTTTTTGTCGCTGCACTTGTGCTCTCGTGACAGCATTCGTTTGAGTGTGGTCAATCTCCCATTGAATTGCCTCTGAGTGAGTGTAATCATTTGCATTGGGTACATTTCCAATGAGTAAACCGGCACAAGGATTAGGCAGTACTGCAGCGTTTACTGTGCCTTCAAAGTATGGAGATTGTATTGTGATTGTGGCAGTATTATATCTCTCTATTGTGCCGCCAAAAGTTCTGCAGGCTACAGTTTTGCCTGTGTAATCTTCTTCTTTTATTAACTTTTGGTCAACTCCAATAATTGAAGCTCCTGTGTCACGAACGCACGTGGTAGGTTCACCATTCACCCATGCTTGGTGAACTTTACATGTGCCATTCTGAATATTTGACGCATTAGCTTTATGAATGGTTATTAGACATTCGTCATCAGGGGTGTCTTTATCAGTCTTGTCTATTTTGTCACTATAATTATGTATGATAGCTGCATGTGTGTCTTCTATGTCATCAGAATCGCTACTGGAAAAGGCATATGCGGTACTTGCTTCTTTCCAAGTATTTCTCATCGCGAATAACTTACTGGTATGTCCGTACTTCCGACAAGAAAAACATTTAATACTCCTCTTGTAGGAGTCATACTTACTTCTTTTCTTGGATGTGATATTTCTCAAGTAAGCAGATACCCAGGATGTTGATCACACATCTCTAAAGATCCGTGATAAAGTTTACAGTGCTGACTACGTGTGAAGTGACCTTTTCTCAGTCTGTCTGCATCTCTATTTGTGTTCTGGTAAGGTCCTTTGTTTCTATGTGCAAATTTCTTAAAATTACCATTACCTTTGTGATTCTGAATTCTGGCGCTAGCCCCTATCACAAGTTCTGGTTGTGCACAGTCAGCAAATATGTCACAGTAGGCGTTGAAGAATGATTCACCCCTCGTTTCCATATCCGCAAGTGATTTACATTTATTTTCCACAAGAAATACAAACATGGCTTCAGGGACAGCAGAAAGAAGTTTGTCTCTAATTATTAAGTCACGTATCTTATCGAAATCAGAACCAACGTCTGCTGCTCTTAACCACTTGTCAAAGCAAGACGATGTTTCAGAAACAAAGTCAAGGAATGTTTGGTTAGACTTAGGAGTAAGAGTCTTAAATTTTGTACGCAAACCAGCTTCATCTAGACTGAAATGTGCAAGAACTCTATCTCGCATGTATTTGTAGTTGGTTTGCAAGTTCTCAGGTATTAACTCAATCACCTTTAAAGGTTCCAGTGCGAAATGTCGATGAAATAAGATTGGTAAGTCCTGTTCAGGAATCTTATAGAATTTTGCTAAAACTTCGAAATTAGTAATCCAGGAACTTACAGAATCACCTTGTTGGTAGTTACTTATCAGACCTTGGTACTTCTTGACTGGATCATTGTGCTTTGCTTGTATTCTTTCTCGTTCTATCTCAGCTTCACAATCCATCTCCAATGTCTTAACCTTCAAATTACCTTCAAGTTCCTTATCCTTAAGAAGTGTTTCAGCCGCAAGTTTCTCCATCTCAAATGCTAGTTGCTTTTCTTTCATTTCTATCTCAACTGCTAATTGTCTTTCTTTCATTTCTCTTTCTGCCGCCATCTTCTCTCGTTCTAGAGCTAATTCTCTATCTTTTAATTCTTTCTCAAGTGCCAATCTTTCTTGTCTTTCCTCTCTTTCACGTGCTGCTTGAAGTTCTTTCGCTTCTTTCTCTGCAGCTAACATTTCTGCTCTTTCTTCTCGTTGCTGGGCCTTAAAGTCCTTCAATTCCTGCTTCGCCCATGCCCTAAGCTCTGAGCCGGTCAAACCAGACTTCTCGCCCATGTCCATAAAGTCTTGTAGTGTCGACATGTCCTAACTGAGCTATCACTTATACAGCTGAAATAAAATAGAGGAATGCAAAGGAATCGAAAGATGCAATAATGTTGTCCAAAGAGCAGATTATATATATATATATATATATATATATATATATATATATATATATATATATATATATATATATATATATATACTAGCTGACCCTGCCCGGCTTCGCCCAGACCCTAGTGGGGAGCATCTCATTTAATTCATATAAGTAGTCATATAAGTTCTCGTTCCCGTTACCGACTATCTGTCTGTCTGACTGTCTGTCTGTCTGTCTGTCTGACCCAGCCCGTCTTCGCCCAGACCCTGATGGGGAGCATGTCATTTAATTCATATAAGTAGTCATATAAGTTCCCGTTCCCGACTGTCTGTCTGTCTGTCTATCTATCTATCTGTCTGTCTGTCTGACCCAGTCCAGCCCATGGTGGAGAGCATCTCATTTAAATCATATAAGTAGTCATATAAGATCCCGTTCCCGACTATCTGTCTGACTGTCTGTCTGTCTTGGGTAAATGGAGGAGGGAGGAGGAAGAGGGAGGTGGAGGAGGGAGGAGGAGGGCGGAGACAGGAGGAGTAGGGAGGAATAGGAGGGAGGAGGAGGGATTAGGAGGAGGAGGGAGGAGGAGGAGGGAGGATGAGGGAGGAGGAGGGAGCAGGAGGAGGAGAGGGAGGAGGAGAAAGAGGGAGGAGGAGGAATGTGAAGGGAGGAGGAGGTAGAGGGAGGAGGAGGGAGGAGGAGGAGGGAGGAGGAGGGGGAGGAGGAGGAGGGAAGAGGAGGTAGAGGGAGGAGGAGGGAAGAGGGAGGAGGAGGAAGGAGGAGGAAGAGGGAGGAGGAGGGAGGAGGAGGAGTGAGGAGGTAGAGGAGGAGGAGGAGGGAGGAAAAGGGAGGAGGAGGGAGGAGAAGGAAGAAGGAGGAGGAGGGAGGAGGCAGAGGGAGAAGGAGGAAGGAGGAGGAGGGAGGAAGAGGGAGCAGTAAGAGGGAGGAGGGAGAGGGAGGAGGAAGAGGGAGGAGGAGGAGGAAGAGGGAGGAGGAAGAGGAGGAAGAGGAGGGAGAGGGAGGAGGGGAAGAGGAAGAGGGTAGGAGGAGGAGGAGGAGAGAGGAGGAGGAGGAGGAGGGAGGAGGTAGTAGGATGGAGAAGTAAGAGGGAGGAGGTAGGAGGAGGAGGAGGGACGAGGAGGCAGGAGGAGGAAGAGGGTAGGAGGAGGAAGAGGGGAGAGGAGGAGAAGAATGGAGAAGGAGGGAGGAGGAGAAGGAGGAGTGAGGAGGAGAAGGAGGAGGAAGAGGGGAGAGGAGGAGAAGAATGGAGAAGGAGGGAGGAGGAGAAGGAGGAGTGAGGAGGAGAAGGAGGAGGCAGAGGGAGAAGAAGGAAGGAGGAGGAGGAAGGAGGGAGAGGAAGGAGGGAGAATGAGGAGGGGAGGAAGGAAAGGAAGGTGGAGGAGGAGGAGGTAGAGGGAGGAGGAGGAGGAGGAGGGAGGAAAAGGGAGGAGGAGGGAGGAGAAGGAAGAAGGAGGAGGAAGAGGGAGGAGGAGGATGGAAGAAGGAGGAGGAAGAGGGAGGAGGAGGAGGTAGAGGGAGGAGGAGGGGAGAGGGAGGAGGAGGAAGGAGGAGGAAGAGGGAGGAGGAGGGAGGAGGAGGAGTGAGGAGGTAGAGGGAGGAGGAGGAGGGAAGAAAAGGGAGGAGGAGGGAGGAGAAGGAAGAAGGAGGAGGAGGGAGGAGGTAGAGGGAGGAGGAGGAGCAGGGAGGAGGAGGAGTGAGGAGGTAGAGGGAGGAGGAGGAGGGAGGAAAAGGGAGGAGGAGGGAGGAGAAGGAAGAAGGAGGAGGAAGAGGGAGGAGGAGGATGGAAGAAGGAGGAGGAAGAGGGAGGAGGAGGATGGAAGAGGGAGAGGGAGGAAGAGGGAGGAGGAGGAAGGAGGAGGAAGAGGGAGGAGGAGGATGGAGGAGGGAGAGGGAGGAGGGGAAGAGGAAGAGGGTAGGAGGAGGAGGAGGGGAGAGGAGGAGAAGAATGGAGAAGGAGGGAGGAGGAGGGAGGAAGAGGAAGAGGGAGGAGGAGGAAGGAGGAGGGGGAGGGAAGAGGAGGAGAGAGGAGGAGGGAGAGGGAGGAGGAGGGAGGAGGAAGAAGGAGGATGAGGGAGGATGAGAACGCAGGAGGAGGAGGAGGAGGGAGGAAGAGGGAGGAGGAGGAAGGAGGAGGGGAGGGAAGAGGAGGAGAGAGGAGGAGGGAGGGGGAGGAGGAGGGAGGAGGAAGAAGGAGGAGGAGGGAGGATGAGAACGCAGGAGGAGGGAGAGGGGGGAGGATGAGGAGGAGAGAGGAGCTGGAGAGAGGAAGAGGTAGAAGGAGGAGGGAGAAGGAGGAGGGAGGAGAAGGAGGGGGAGGAGGAGGAGGAGGAATGATGAGGAGGGAGGAGGAGGAAGAGGGAAGAGGAGGGATGTGGAGGACGGAGGAGGAGGGAGGAGGTAGAGGGAGGAGTAGGAGAAAGGAAAAGGGAGGAGGAGAGAGGAGGAGAAGTGAGGAGGTAGGAGGAGGAGGAAGAGGGAGGAAGAGGAAGAGGAAGAGGGAGGAGGAGGATGGAAGAAGGAGGAGGTAGAGGGAGGAGGGGGAGGGGAAGAGGAAGAGGGTAGGAGGAGGAGGGGAGAGGAGGAGGAGGGATGTGGAGGAAGGAGGAGGAGGGAGGAGGTAGAGGGAGGATGAGGAGGGAGGAAAAGGGAGGAGGAGGGAGGAGAAGAAAGAAGGAGGAGGAGGGAGGAGGTAGAGGGAGGAGGAAGAAGAGTGAGGAGGAGGAGTGAGGAGGAAGAGGGAGGAGGAGGAGGAAGAGGGAGGAGGAAGAGGAGGGAGAGGGAGGAGGGGAAGAGGAAGAGGGTAGGAGGAGGAGGGGAGAGGAGGAGGAGGAGAAGGGAGGAGGAGGTAGTAGGATGATTGATTGCCATCCCACCAGGTTAATATGTTATCGCGGACCTCAGAGAGAAGTGTCTATGTAGAAGACCATTTCCTGGACGTACGTATTTTGGGAGGGGGAGGAGGGAGGAGGGAGGAGGAGGAAGAAGAAAAAAAAATACGACAGTTGGCTGCTCTGGAATGAAAGGAAGACGTGTAGAAAATTTCATCTCAATCGGATGGGCCGTTCGCGAGCGCATAAAGGACATACATACATACATACAGAGATACATAAATACATACGCAAATACGCACATCCTAATTTATATATAAGATATATATATATATATATATATATATATATATATATATATATATATATATATATATATATATATATATATATATATATATATATAACACAATGTATGTATTTCCGTCCGTCCTTTATGCGTTCGATAACGGTACATCCGATTGAGATGAAATTTTCTACACGTCTTCCTTTCATTCCTGTGCAACCGACTGTAATAGTTTCTTAGTGTAAAATCGGCTACTTACTTAATAACATTTAATATTTAATTTTTCATTATATAATTTCTATATAGCAGGGGGACTTCACTCTAGAAAAGTTATTTCAAGGGGCATAACTTTTAATAACATTTCTATATACTTT